>OY796656.1:58415087-59015087 GCA_963680705.1 Rhagium mordax
ATATTGTAAAAATGGTAATCAAGCATAGCAATAGAAAATATTTATTATCTCACTTGTTTTTCAATAAATTTTGAAAATTCGAGAAAGAAAATAACCACATAATACCATAGCATATGACGACATTTTTATTCATTTTTAAAACGAACCGTTAACGTATTTTATATTGAAAAATATTTAGACATTAGTTCTTCTTAAGCGATTTCCCTCAATTTGCTTGAAAATTAAAAATAATTTTGAAAAATGTCTCAAATTAAATTTGTAGAAAAAACAATTCTAAATAATGCAGTTTTTTCAGGAAATGTTCTATATTATATTATTATTATTATTATATATTATTATATATTATTATTTATTATATTAAATCCACCTTGTGCGTTAGCCGCCATATTGTAAAAATGGTATCAAGCATAGCAATAGAAAATATTTATTATCTCACTTGTTTTTCAATAAATTTTGAAAATTCGAGAAAGAAAATAACCACATAATACCATAGCATATGACGACATTTTTATTCATTTTTAAAACGAACCGTTAACGTATTTTATATTGAAAAATATTTAGACATTAGTTCTTCCTAAGCGATTTCCCTCAATTTGCTTGAAAATTAAAAATAATTTTGAAAAATGTCTCAAATTAAATTTGTAGAGAAAACAATTCTAAATAATGCAGTTTTTTCAGATTTGTGATTGTTCAAAAATTAACGGAGTCATGAATTTTTAAAGATAAACAGCGCGCGAGTTTTACTTTATACCTATGCAGTTTACGGCTAGGTCAGAGTGTTTGCTTAACGTGTTCGTGTTTACGTTGACAAATTTCCGAATTTGATTCGAGATAGTTTTATTTATATTTGGATTATTAGTTCTACTAATATTTTACATTGAATATACAGTATGTCCCCGGATTGAGTTTACAAGAGGGAAAACTTCTTTAATTTTGATATTAAGAAATATACTTGTCAGCACTTAACTATGTACGCAGCAAATATTCAAAAAATAAAAATTTGTTTCTTCATAAAAAGTTTTCCTTCAGTTAAATAAGAATGCCACTGATAAAAATAACATTTCATGTACCCTGTACATGAAATGTTATGTTATTAACAAGCAATAATGTGAAAATAATACAAGAATAAAGTACCCTGATGTTTAGTTTTATGCAAAAATGTCAAAGGAATACAGTATTTTAATTGTTTTAAATCCACGAAATCCGTGATGGAAACGTCGACGGACAGTTTTTTTAATTATCACTTAAAAATGGTGATCCATATAGGGTAATTATTATAATTTCAGTGTCCGAACCGTCAAAATGTCAAGTTATTGATCATGTTAACAATAATTTAATATTAAAAGTATAAAATTTTTATATTCCCACTAAGCTATGGTCGGATCACCATTTTTAAGTGAAAATAAAAAAATATATATCCGTCGACGTTTTTATCACGTATTTGGTAGTTTTAAAACAATCAGAATCTTTTATTTCTTTGACATTTTTGTATAAAGCTAAAAATCAGCATATAGTGGAGTCAATAGAGGTTGAAAATATGCATTGTTTCGGAATAATTACGGGAAGCTTCGATTTTCCTAAAACCTTTTGATATCACTTTTACATAGCTTAAAATAAAAAGTTATAAACATATAATTGTGAGGAAATTGTTTATTAATTATTTAAACAAAAAAACTTTTCTTTTTAATCAAAATTATTATAAGTTGAGTAAGTTTAAGGCAATTTAATTCTAATTGACATATTAGGGGTTTTCGAGGTCGCTAAAACAGATTATGATGTCAAAAAAAGTTTAGTCAAAATGGCTGATCCAATATGGCCTACTTTTCGATAAAAATTTCATTAATAATTACTACAAGTATTATTTTTCTTGGGTATATCGGTCATATACAGTAAATTCACTTTTCAACCAAAGCACTTTGTGAGTGAATAGGAGAGAATAAAGCGAGAGCGCTAACATTCTGAGATCGACATGCAGTCACGCATGTGTAGTGCTCTCGCTTTACTGCTATCTCCTATTCACTCACAAACTGCTTTGGTTCAAAAGTGAATTTACTGTATATAAACAAATTTATTTATTTTTTTTTTTTCTAACGTTTCGGTTTATTTATAACCATCATCAGAGAATTATTATTTTGTGTTTGCTTGATCTTAATTTAAACTACATTTTTTAATGTGATGTATTGAGTGTCTTAAAGGCACTTTAAGACACTCAATACATCACATTAAAAAATGTAGTTTAAATTAAGATCAAGCAAACACAAAATAATAATTCTCTGATGATGGTTATAAATAAACCGAAACGTTAGAAAAAAAATAATAAATAAATTTGTTTATATATATGACCGATATACCCAAGAAAAATAATACTTGTATTAATATCAACGGTCAAGAAAAAACCTAGAATATATATCTATATATTAATAATTACGTAACTAGATAAATTTTAAACAAATTGCGCTCAGATCAACTTATTCAATATGGTATTGGTCTCAAAAAAATAATATACGTATCTCGATACAAAAAGTAAAAATGGTTTACACAAAATAAAAGATTTTTATTAAACACAATACATATTCAAATTATATTGAACGATATAAATTAATTTTTAAATTAGACCCAGACCCAGAGCGTGCGGGGAAGATGATGCTATCTCTTTCTGTTATTCAGGCATTATAATTTGACTCATGGCCCTGTACCACGTGAATATTTTGAATATGTTTTCGATATTTTAAACAGGATAAAAATTTTAGAAACATTAATATCGAGTCGATTTACCGAAAAATACTTATTAGTTTCAATATTTCGTAAAAAGTGTAAGTTTATACTGGATGGGGCGTTTAAGTTGACAATCGCAAATTAGAAAAAAGTGTTTCAGACATGAGTTCCATCATTTCAAAGCGGGATCTAATGGCTATAAGTTTTTTAAATATGGTGAAGGTCAACTTCGTTTTTTTTTAATGTAAACCTCTATTTTCATTGCTTAATTACTCACAAACAATGAGTTGAATTAGAAAAATGGTAGTAACAAAAGCTGTTTATTTTTTAGCGCTAAATATGAATCTGTAAAAAAATAGGGATTTATATTAAAAGAAACAAAATTGACCTTCAAATGGCCGCTTCCCGGAATTTTTCCGAAGTGAAAACTTCTATTTACTCCACTAATACTTGACTCTGTGTTTTAAGAATCAAATGTTTCGTAATACCAAAAATAATTAAATTTTCCCTCTTGTAAAACGGCGACATACTCTATATTATTATATTATTATAATATAGTGTTAGTAAAATAATAATTAACAAAATTTTTCTTTTTAGGGGAAACTTCTTGGTTGAAATTTGATCTAGTGTTATTTAGTTTCCATTCTTATTATTTTTTTTCCCTAGAGATGCCTTTTATTCTTTTTACATCTAATATTAATAATATCTATTTCTTGGTTAATATTATTTGATAGAGTGTTCTAGTTTTGGATTTCTTTCTGATTATTTGTTTAGGTTTCTGGAAATTCCTTCAAATTTTTTACATATAATATTAATCGGACCTGCGTGTTTAAAAAATGGAAGACCGTTGGTGTATATTTTACTGTTAAGAAGCGTTTAAATACTCATCTCATGGTGCTACATACAAAATGTAGGAAATAATACACACATACATCAAACTACAGTGCAGCAGTATAGTGCTGCTACATCTGAGGTACAGGGTGTTCATTTTTATTTTTACACCCCCCTTAACTTTGTTAGTTTTGGAAAAAGAAAAAAGTGTAAAGACAGAAGTTTTAGTTATTTTTGCGTAGATTTTAAATACGATATCAGAAAAACAATTGCTAAAAACACTTATAATACAAACTTGTATTTTTTTTATAGTAACACGCTGTATGTATGTAAATAGTTCAAAAACCGCAAAAGATAAAACAGTGTTATATATTTTTGAGAAGCTATTTTCATGCTCTTCCGTATTCCGCAAATACATACAGCATGTTATCAAACAAAAAGCACAAGTTTGTATTATAACTTTTTTTGGCCTTACTGAATTGTTTCTCTGATATCATATTTAAAATCTACGTAAAAATAACTAAAACCTCTGTCTTTACACTGTTTTTGTATTTCCAAAAATAACAAAGTTAAGGGGGGGTGTAAAGATATAAATGATCAGCCGTACCTGAGTTGGATCAGAAATCTTTTAGGTTTGGAACTGAGAATAAATTCGATTTTAAAGAAAATTGCGTTTTTGTAAGAGGTACATTTTATATACTTTACGCGCACGCGCTTATCTTTGAAAATTCATAACTCCCTTAATTTTTCAATAATCACAAATCTGAAAAAAACTGTATTATTCAGAAATGTTACCTCTACAAATTTTATTCAAGATGTTTTTCAATATTTTTCTTAATTTTCTAGTTTGAGAAAATTCTCTTAGAAAGAGCTAATGTCTAATTATAGTTCAATATAAGGCATGTTAAAGGGTCTTTCAAAAATGTAATAAAAATGTCGTCATCTGATAGTACCTATAGGTATGGATATTTTCTTTTTTGAATTCTTAAAATTAGTTAAAAAACAAGTAAGATAATAAATATTTTCTATTGCTATGTTTGGTCACCATTATTTCAATATGGTGGCTAACGCTCAAAGTGGATTTTTTGAGACTTTTAATATAGCAATATATTACTAATAAAGACAATTTCCTGAAACTTTCAGAAAGTTTGGAATTTTTTCGAGGTTCCAAATTTCCTTGCCCGACTACTGTGAAATTCTTCATGAAAGGGTTACTCAAGTAAGTGTTGAAGATATTAGTGTGACTTTTGTTCGGAAACTCTTTGATTGAAATGCTCTATACATAAAATGTTAAATAATTAGAATGTATAAAAAATTAATGAATTAATATGAGTATACTTAATAGAATACGAAAATACAAAAATATTTACCTACCTGATGTTTATTATCCGAAGAAACATTGTTTGGAAAATAATTTCTCGGAGATGTGAGCTCCGACACACTTATTTTATTTTGTTTGGCTAAACACATAATTTTTCTCGTTCTAAGGGACATGATTGTATAAAAACCGAGATAATAACGCACTCTAACGCACCCACTAATATCAATCACTGAGGTCCAAAAGATTTATTTACTCGGTATATCTTACCCTAAAGAGAGAACAACACAGACTGTTAGTTTAATAAACTATCACGTGTTGATTGCCAAACAAATTCTAAACCCCTAATCAACATTTTTTACTTACACATTGTGATTTTTCTCTGAACATTTGGTCTATTTATTTTTTAAGAATAAGAGGCTGAAATAAAGTAAAGGTCAATGGTTACAATGGTTAAACTTCTTGCACATGTTTCTCACAGACAAAACATTTTTATTGTTGTCAAGTGTTTGTTACCATTTTACAGAAAGACCGAGGCACTTGGGTATTTAAATTTTAAAGGAATATAATATATCACTATTAAGCTGTATTTCTATAGTTTGATATTTTTGGCATAAACTAACGCAAATAATAATAAATCTTGCAAATATATGCCAGTATTATAAAAATATAACGTATAAATTTTTATTTTTTCCTGACCGTTGAATTTAAATACTAGTTAGATTTTCTTGGGAATATCGGTCACAATTATAAACAATTTTATTTTCTAACGTTTCGGTTTTTATTAACCATCATCAGAGAAAATTTATTTTTCATTTGTTTGTTTGAAATATTTAACACTTGCCTTTAACACTCGAAGCAGCGTACCAACAATAAAAAATGTAATAGTATTTGTTAAATATTTCAAATAAACAAATGAAAAATAAATTTTCTCTGATGATTGTTAATAAAAACCGAAACGTTAGAAAATAAAATTGTTTCCTAATTCCTTTCGTTTTCAAGATAGATCGTGTTAAAAAAATTTTTTAAATATTATTTATTTCTTATTTCTCAATTTCTTTTCGTTTTTTTTTCAACGTTTTTTCACAATGAAAAATTTTCCCCTCGATTTTTCATTTTGGGGGTTTATGAAAAATGAAGTATATTCCGAAGAAATAAACAATGAAGAGCATTTATGGAACAGAGTTATTGCTGATCGGTTTCGTAATAATCCCGGGATATTTCAGAGATGTCGTCAATCAATTTGGTTTCCATTGTTTCATTAGTTATTTAAGAGAACATGGATATTTTATTAAATTAAATCGAAAGTAAATTTTTCATTGTGAAAAAACGTTGAAAAAAACGAAAAGAAATTGAGAAATAAGAAAAAAAATAATATTTTTAAAAAATTTTTAACACGCTCTATCCCGAAAACGAAAGGAATTAGGACCTAAGTGTATACGAACTTTTTTCATTATTTTACGCTCCTCTACCTTGTGGCATTATGCATTGCACTTTTTTCATGGTCACCCTGTATATGAAGACAGTAGAAGGCTAGTTTTGCTTTCCCAAAAAATTAATATTTTAATATCTACCGGAGCAAACATATGACATATTTATATGGTTCAAATCAGAAAAACGTATAGAATCCGAAAATATAAAAAAATACAGGGTGTTCCATTTACAAAAAACATAACTTGTATCGGTAGATCGCAAATACGATGTTCAATTGTCAAAATGGGATTTTTAAACCCTTAACATGTCCTACAACTTTTACTTGAAACTTTTTTCTCTAAAATTACAAATTAAAAAGTTATCGGGGTGATCATTTTCGGTGGAAAACCCCGTACATACATATTGTACTTGATTAAGCTGAAATCGGAATTAGGTATATGTATTCCGAGAAAAATATGAAACTCTGAGAAAATATGTTTTCGACGACATTTTTGAAAAAAGTTTCCAACAATATTTATTTACAATAAATCAAGTGAGAAATCATTGGTTACCAATAACTTTTCAAATTAATATTATTTTTCGCATTTTGACTGATAATATGCTATTTTACTAAATTCAAAATCGTTTAATAAAGTGGCACTTTGCCATATGAAAATGTCACTTTACTAATATAGTAATGTTAATAAAAAACGGTTTGACAGAAAATATTTCATATATACCTTCTCGTGTTTGTCCTTCGATTTTTAAAGAAAGTAAGCTCAAAGTTGCTTCTCGAGCGGCATTTAAAATTTTCTAAATTGTTTTCAGTAGCAAGATTCATTTTTATAATTAATAATAACTTAAAATCAATTTGACTCACAAAAATTATATGTAGGTACTTAACTGTTATTATATAAATAAAGCCGTGTCAGTTACTATATTACGGAAATACTATGACATTTTTTAAATTTCAAATTTTGTAATGCTTTTATACAGTCTATCACTATTTGCTTCCATATCACTAACCATAGGTGATATGGAATCGCCCAAGTAACCTACATATGCAGGTAAAGTATGTACACTTACCAATGAATCACTCTGTATATATGTTGTATCTTATATTTTACTGTTTTTTATTTATTCCAAATTTCGTGAACAATATTATTTATACCAGCAGCATCTGCAATCTGCATGGTTATCAATCAGGTTAGCCATGAATGAAAAACAATTAATTTGACACTTATGCCTTACAGAAGCGTCAAATTAATTGTTTTTCATCCATGGCTAACCTGATTGATACGCATGCAGATGCTGGTGGTATAAATAATATTGTTCACGAATATTGTCTAAAAGTTATTTGTGGCATCTTTCTGTATTTTCTTTCTGTTCTTATTTGGGATTTACGGCCACACTTCTGAACATTACCCAGATAATCTGAAAAATATCTGGATTATTTAAAAAATAACCTTTACGCCTGTGACTTTACGTCAAAGGAACAGTTAAAGGTTGGTTTTTTGACATAAAATATAATTAAAATAAAATAAAAACAATGATGTTTTTACACAAGAGAAAGACTACTTAGCATTGAAAAAGGAAACAGATTAAGTTTCCGAAACGTCTGCAAAACATCATTGTTTTTATTTTATTTTAATTATATTTTATGTCAAAAAACCAACCTTTAACTGTTCCTTTGACGTAAAGTCACAGGCGTAAAGGTTATTTTTTAAATAATCCAGATATTTTTCAGATTATCTGGGTAATGTTCAGAAGTGTGGCCGTAAATCCCAAATAAGAACAGAAAGAAAATTGTTCACGAAATTTGCAATAAATAAAAAACAGTAAAAGATAAGATACAACATATACAGGGTGTTTGGGTAAAAGTATTCAGAAATCCAAAGGCATGTAGTACTCATCAAAATAAGCCAAAAAGTTGATATAAACTTTGTTCCAAAAACGGTCCTTTTAAGGGGCTTCTAAAAAAGATGTTTTTGTCACATATTTCGAGAACCGATCAATATATTTTAATGAAATTTTCTATGGTAGAATACTTTTTTGTGCTTAACAAAATGGTAAACCTTAAATTTCAAAATTCTTCAGGGGCGTTCCTACATGGGGGTGTGTCAGGAATGTCGCCCCCTTATTTTCTCTGCACTTAATTTTTTCACTATTCTGATAAAAAATTTCAAAATTTCAAGCAATTTTACTTCAAAAAGATCCTCTTTCTAAAACTTCATAAATTGAACCGTCTTTGAGATAAATGAATTTGAAATTTAGTATGCACAATATGCACATCTGCAAAATACCAATGCTTTTTAAATAATTTTATTTAGTTTCATTTCTAATACAAAATGATGTATACTATAGAAAAGTATTCTACCATAGCAAATTTTATTAGTTAATTTGATCGGTTCTCGAAATATGTACGAAAATGATCTTTTTTCTTTTTTAGAAGCCCCTTAAAGGGGCTACAGCCCCCTTAGGAACCATTTTTGGAACAAAGTTTATATGAACTTTTTGGCTTATTTTGATGAGTACTACGTGCCTTTGGATTTCTGAATACCTTTACCCAAACACCCTGTGTATATATATTTAAAATCACAAAAAACACAGATTTAAAAAATGTAAAAAATATAGGGTGTTCCATTTAAAAAAATGTAAGTTAGGTTTGTCCCGCTTTTAAGGAACACCCTGTATATTCTTTGCAGGTGTTTTAAATGAGTTCATTTGATTCACTACAACTTTTATTTGAAACATTTTTTCCTAACTCGAAAAATAAACAAAATATAGGGGTGGGCCTTTTCGTTGGATAACCCGGTACACTTGCAGGTAATAAACAAATTACTGGTTACTGCTAATGACTTTTCAGCAATTATTTTATAGAGAATAACTTTTTCTCGAAAAATTATTAATAATAGGACTTGCCGGATTAGTTTAAGTCCATCCGGGGGGACACACGATATAAATATAATAAAATTGAATTACAGATTAATAAATATTTAAAATAAATGCAACTGTTTGACAACTGAGTTTAACTGATTTAAAGCTCAAATAAATTAAATTTTTTGTGTATTTTGTCAACTATTATTTTTAGTAATGCATTATTTTTGTAATGGTAGCTATACAAGTAATCCATGTAGGAGCTACGGCGTTACTAATGCTTTTGTACGGAAACCTCATTTTTTTTAAACATTTTTGAATTCTATGTAAATTCTAGGCATATTTGATGTAACTACCTCACAAATTCGACTGTTTCCAAAATATTGAAAATTTTACTATTTTAATGTTTATCTTAGTTTTTTGTTCTCTAAGAAAGTCGACCTCAGGTATCATTAAAATGGCCTGGAAGTAAAAATTTTCTCATAAACCGCAAACTGATATTTAAATTGAAAAGGGAAAATTAAGATAGAAATGTCTGCCATATGTCAGAAAATAATTTCTAATGCACACCTTTTAAAAATAAACAAGATAGTGCTCTTTCAAATAAATAGCAAGTTATTAACAAAAAAAAATGGATATTAATTTCAAACCTCAAACCTAAAAAAATATTATTATTTACTCTAGCCTTTTAGAATTTAACTATCCAAAATGTGTCCATATCGTTTACGAAAAGGTACTCGCACTTAAGAATAATACAAATTCCCTATGCTGAGTTATGACCCCTGAAAATAAAGGCAAGCAGGTAGCTTATAGTTTAGTGTAAAATTGGCAACGTTGAAATGGTTCAGGATATGTCATTGAATTATGTATTACCGTATACAGTGGCTCAGGTTAATCTTATTAGTATACTGATTCAGGATTGCATCATAAATATGTATATATACAGCTATGTTTATTTATAAAAATATGAAAGTATACTTTACAAAATAGGTTGTCCGACCCCATACATACGCCAATATATACAAATATTTCTTATCTACCTCTTCTATAAATAGGTGGTTCAGGATAGTATGGATTATCTGGTGATTCAGGATTGATAGAATGATGTATATATATATATATATATATATATATATATATATATATATATATATATATATATATATATATATATATATGAAATCCAAAGAATTCAGAAATCCATAGAGGTAAATATTTAATTTTAAAATAAATAACAAAATTAAATTTTACTATTTAAGTCAAAGTGTACGTCTATATCCTCTAATGTCTTAAAAAGACATAAAACTCTATAAAGAGCTTATTTGCAAGTCCACATTTAACTGATAAGTTCAGTACTACGAATGTAGAAAGCAAAATAATATATTGCATTAAGCCCTACATGCCATCGCTGACGAAGTTGCTAATGCAGGTGAGAAATTTCTTCTTTCACTCTATGAATCCAAAGACAAAGAGAATATTGATCTTGATAAATATCGATACCAGTGTTTTTTGAAGTCAGTAACAAAAAGTAAATTTAATTTGGCATCCTTACCACCGACAAGCGCAGCTGCACGACTGCATTCCTTACGAACCTACCATCAAGTACAACAATGATATGGCTGTTCAAAAGAAGCCGAAGAATGGTGTTGGAAGAAAACCCAAACTGGTATCACCCCAGCAACCACTTTGAAGGATCGTGCTCCCAAAGCACTACTTGTATTTTTGTCATGTAAGTGCAAAACCAATTGTGGTAGAGCCTGCGGATACAGAAAAGCAGTATAAAATGTTCCATGATTTGCGGTGTCTGCAACGGAAAGACCTGCGAAAATGTCACTCAAGTGACGCTGGACGAATCTGATGAAGATGACTTGGACTTGCCGCTCGATATTTGTTTGTCGACTGAAGAAGAAGAATTCGACGAATTAAAAGAAACCGACGTTGATCCCGAAATAGAGACAAACATATTCACCGTTGAAAGCATTGATATTAACGAACCAGGTCCGTCGGGCCTTTGCAGATAGAAAACGTAATTTTACTTACTAAGTGGATTAAGCCTACAGGGGAAACCACGTTAAAAAAAATGCGCCGTGTACTTTACCCCATGGGTGGTGTGGAAACAAGTACAGCATTTTCAATAATTAAAATTAATTGATCATAGATTAATAACATGAGTTAATTAATGAATTAGTTGATTAATTCATTAATCGGATAAAAGATACGCCACTGTTTCATGACCAAATTGTATAAAGTCTTGAAAAGTAGTTTTGGGGAACCCTACTACACATCTGATTTCGGAAAATCGCCTCTATATAAAACTTACGTAAAATGTTAAACTTTACGACGACTTTTCTGCCTAAACGGTTAACTTCACCGAAAATATGCTAATGACATTTCTTGTATGCAATTTCCTCCTCTTTAATTTTGTTCTATACATGTTTTTTCGAAAAACGCATAGTTTTGGAGAGAATTGCAAAAAACCGTTTTTGACGGTCATCTTGGCTAGATGGCGGCGCCGGCGGCAAGTCTCGAATTGTGCATTTTGTGAATTTTAGTTCTACATACCCAAACCTGACAAATTCCAAAACTTCCTGAGTTATCCAGGTAAGCGCTTCTTTTGATCCTCAATGACTGGCCTTTGGGTAAAATTTCAAAACTGTGGAAGTAACATTTAATGTAGAAAATAAATTTTGCTGCATTGGATATGAGCGCTCTGAGTTAGGCAGAGCAAAGTCCACCAATAATTTAGCCTCAATTTTCACGTCAGCAATATTGTATATATCAGTGTAGGGTGTAATTAATCAAGGGAAAAAAATTCGAGAATTTTTCGGAATATAACATGAAATAGGTAAGAAAGCTTTAGTTAATTTGCTGAACGTTGGTTTATTTAAAGAAATATATGTATATACGAATTTAATGAAAGTACAGAGTCATCACGTGAAAATGTTAGATTCTACTGCAACTTTGTTGCCTTTATATTTATCGCAAAGTTAAAAATTGCTTTACTGACTAATTTTTTGCCAGTAATTCAAATTTTTATAGAAAAAAACAATCGAACATCGTATTACAGAGATATAGCTGTCGACATTGTTTTTTCTTATGTAGCACCCTGTATATTATTACATCTATTGATTCTTCGTTTTTTCCTAATTTCATCGATATAGGTAAATATGTAAAAGCTATTATCATTTATTTACGAGATATAGATAATTAAATAATTTAAATTACAACAATAATTAATATACATATAGATATTATTCAAACTGATGCCGTCCTTGCTTTTCTACATACTTATAACCAAAGTAGGTATATCATTTTTCCAAATTATTTATGTCTCATAAAAAAAATATAATAGCTTACATATATCGATAAAATCAGGAAAAAACGAAGAAAAAAAAAATATAATAAGATATTATGTTACATAAGAAAAAACAAAGTTGATAGCTATATCTCTGTATTGCGATGCTCGATTGTTTTTTTTTCTATAAAAATTTGAATTATAAATAAATAATAATAAATAATAAATAACACCACAGATAATACGACCCCCTTTATCCCTGAAGACTCTGAAAGTCTTGTGCGGGAGGGGGCTACACATTTAGAGACAAGGGACACACACCCAATATCCAAGTATACTAGGATTAATTTCTTTGTCTGAAAAAATCCCAGTGCCACGGCCGGGAATCGAACCCGGGACTCCTGGCTGAGAGTCTAGTATCCTAGCCTCTCAACCAACCAGCCAAATCCTGGCAAAAAATTAGTTGGTAAAGCAGTTTTTACTTTTCCGATAAATTTAAACGCAACAAAGTTACAGTAGAATCTAACATTTTCACGTGATGACCCTGTACCTAACGTTTATTTTTTTCATGTTTTGTTTTACGTTTTGCAAAATTAGTTTAACAAAATACACGCGGCAAATTCGTTAATTCCATAATTCTATAAATGGTATATTTTTTTCTTAATTATTATTTATTACCAATTAGAATTACAATATTCTATGAGCTAATATGCTGGCTTAAGAACCGGGTAGTATTTCATTGACGTGGCGAGGTCTTTGATAATAAAACTATGAAATGAAATTTCGAGAATCAAAGTCTTATACGTTTGTACTACTATCCCGCCAACGTACGTAATTGCACATTGCACGCGTGACAATACTAAAAAAAGATGATCGCCGTTTTCAGAACAATAAATGTCAAAATTGCACTTTTTTCGTTCACTCCTCCTGAGACCAAAGCCGGAGAGGGATCGTGCAATTCACGATGTAGTTCCAAGTTGAACCCTCTACCTTGAATTTCTTGCCAGAATGGCCCTCTGGCGACATTTCTTCGTTTGGAAAAGTATTTAATCTAAAAATAGATAGGTATCTAGATACCATAGGCATACGCATGAACAAGTTGGGAAAGTTAATGGGTACTACAACCCACCTTTACTCCATTTGCTCTGTTGGGGCGATAACTAACTTTGTGGTTTGGAAAATGGACTGTATATAAAAAAAAATGTATTTATAAACCCACTACTCAATTAAGGAAACAAAGCGAACAAAGCGGCACTGAAATAAATGACTTACCGGAATCTCTTCCTGAGTTAATCCTGGGATGATGGGATGTTAATCCGACACAAAACGTATATATCAGCGGTTACAGCGTGAGCAAAAATGCGATAGTTCGATACTACGGTCGAAGCTCAACTCTCTACTATTCCTGTTGCACTGCTGCCTCCTGTCGGGCTAAGGAAGCATTCTTCTTTTCTTGCGACGAGCCGGAAAAGTCCATATTTCAGTGGTAAAACCGCGGTAAAGTTTAAATATGAACCCGGACAAATTGAGTGGGTTGTTTCCCCAACATCACTCCCTCCAAAAATGCAGTTATGGCATTTTTAAGCAAACAAAACAAAATAGAAGGCGAAAGAGCAGAAATAGTTATATAACAAAATGGCACTTTAGCAGCGTATATTTAACAATAACAATCTAGCAAAAAATACTAATAAAAAAAAAAAATTATTACTTATATCCTATATCTAACCTGCGCCCAAATAAACCCTGCAATAGGCAAACTTAAATATTAAATAATGAATAATGACCAACCTATTTGCGAAAGACTTAATACTTTAGACTATTAAAATAAACAAAAAATTGGTAAAGAACGAAAACAAAAATAAAACGCAATAGAAGGAGGAGACTGACACAAACACAGACTATCCGTCGATAGGAAGCGGGCTTAGCGCATTCAAGGGGCGCTTCAATACACCGGCTTGAGTGTTGAGAGTAGCAACCCGGGCGATACCGTCGTCACCAGGATGTAACGTCATCAACCTCCCCAACTTCCATTGAGTGGGAGGAGCGTTGTTATCGCGAATTAACACAAGGGTCCCAATTTTGGGAGTATTCTCAGGTTTCAACCATTTTTCGCGCTGCTGCATGGTATGCAAATATTCTAAATGCCAGCGTTTCCAAAAATCACGTTGAAGGCGCTGGAGCAACTGCCAGCGTGATAAGCGATTCATCGCCGTGGCAGAATAATCAGGGACCGAAAGCGCGGACACAGGCTCGAGAGTCAAAAAATGGCTTGGCGTCAAAGCGGTAAAATCGTTCGCGTCCGAAGTCATCGGAGTTAGCGGCCGGGAATTAAGTATGGATTCAACTAAAGTATCGTATAAAACTCTTCATACGTAAGAACTTGATCACCTATAACTTTAGAAATGTGTTTTTTTAGCGGATTTAATTCCGGCTTCACATAGGCCATTAAAATTCGGTCCACTAGGTGGTGAAAAGGTAAAATCGATAGTTTCGCGAGCGGCGGCGTCTTTCATTAACTTAATTTGTTTAGCGGCGCTAACGAAATTGGTTGCATTATCGCAATATAATATAGATATGCGACCACGACGAGCGATACAACGTTGAAGGGCGGCCAAAAATATTTCAGCGGTCAAATCACTAGCCAACTCTATATGGACTCCCTTTGTGGCAAAACAAACAAAAACACATATGTACGCTTTCACAGTTTTGATTCCTCTGTGACGACTGGGAGTTATCAAAAAAGGTCCGCCAAAATCCACAGCAGAGTGGGAAAATGGTTTCACTTGCGTAACACGTGCAGCGGGTAAATTTCCCAAGGGGGGTTGGAAGCATCTAGGGTTAGATTTGTAACATTGTATACACTTGGTTATCCGAGAATTAATAGCACGTTTAAAAGATAAAATCCAAAACTGTTGCGCCAACAAATATTGCGTAGCACGGGGACCGGTATGAAAATACTTTTGGTGAACGTAATCAATGATCAGCGAAGTAAAGCGACTATGACTGGGTAACAAAATGGGATATTTTGTTTCATACTTCAAATCAGCATGTTTTAAACGACCGCCGACGCGTAAAATAGAATTGGAATCAAGAAAAACGGAAAGTTTTTTAAGCGGTTTCGAAAAACGGCGGCTGTTTAGCTCGTCAGAAAAATAGAGATGTTGCGTGAATTTTACCAACGCCAGCGTGGCATTGTAAAGTTCAGATTTTGTGAGCGGACCTAGACGTCGTTCAGAGCGAGCATTATGTAAGAAGCGTAAAATACAAGCGGTTATGCGTTGAATTCGGGAAAAAGAAGAATTATCTTCGAGGAGCGAATGCAAACAATTATCCGCGGGCGGATAGTTCAGCAAAACAAGTTTTTTCTCTTCTTGGCTTATCGAGGCAAGAGTGACGTCGTTTAAATCGGGAGTGGTATGCGAGGTAAATTCACGATCGCAAAGAAAGGAGGGTCCTTGGAACCACAAGTGGCATGATGTGAAAGAGCGGGGTAAAATTCCTCGAGAAGCGACATCAGCAGGATTATCCGACGTGTTTATGTAACACCAAGACGAGGGGGGAATTTTACTCTGAATATAAGAAATGCGGTTAGCGACGAATGTTTGAAAGCGAGATGCATGGCTGCGTATCCAAGCAAGGACGATTTGGGAGTCGGACCAAGCATATATTTTATGTAAATCGAGGCGTTGAGCATAAACGTGCATGACGTAGCTAAGAAGTTTAGAGAGTAATACAGCGGCACATAATTCAAGGCGGGGTATGCTAATGGTCTTAATAGGGGCAACTTTAGATTTGCCGCATAAAAAGTGAACAGAAATAGAATTGTCAGGGTGGAAAACACGCAAGTAAACAACGCTAGCATAGCCTCGCTCGCTAGCATCACAAAACCCATGCAATTCATAGTCTAATGGGTCCGAAGACAGAATGCAACGCGGAATTCGAATAGCTGATAAAAGAGGCAGCTCAGCTTTGTACTGGGTCCAAACTCGTGCAACGTCAGAGGGTGGGCTTTCATCCCAACCAAGGCCAGTTAGCCATAATCTTTGAATCAGGTATTTAGTGTAAAAAATAACAGGTGACAGAAAACCCAAGGGATCGTAAACCCTAGCGAGTTCTGAAAGCAACATGCGCTTGGTACAGGGGCGGTTAACCAAAGGTTGAACTGAAAAGAAAAGATGATCAGAAGCAGGGCTCCATTGAAGGCCAAGCACCTTCACGGACAGATCAGAAGCGGCATCATTAAATGTTAGCGGATCCATGGACACGTGAGAAGGAGGTAAGTCGTGAAGCAGGGAAGGGTCGTTACTACTCCACTTCCTAAGTTCAAACCCTCCGAGTTGCATTAGGGCCCTCAGCTCGCAAATGAGAGTCTGAGCAGCAGCAAACGTAGAGACAGAAAAGCAAAAGTCATCCACGTAGGAAAATTGACGAACAGCGGCGGCAGCAGCGGGATATTTAGAACATTCATCATCAGCAAGCTGAAGAAGTGTCCGCAAGGCGAGATAAGGCGCGCAACTTAAGCCGTAAGTAATGGTATTTAGGCGATAATCACATACAGGTTCATCTGGAGAAAAACGCCAAAGTATTCGTTGATAATCTCGATGCAATTCATTAACTAATATCATTCGATACATCTGCTTAATATCGGCGCATAAAGCAAAAGCGTGGAGGCGAAAATTAAGTAATATGGCAACCAAATCTTGCTGCAGCTTTGGACCGATAAAAAGGCAATCATTTAGTGAACTTTGACCCGGAATTGTAGCTGAACCATTAAAGACAACGCGAAGTTTTGTAGTGGAACTTTCCGGCTTAAGAACGCAATGATGTATCAAATAATATGAATTATCAAGAGTACTACAGGCGGGCGTAATTAATTCCATGTGATTTAATGTCAAATACTCACGCATAAAATCGGAATATTGCGCATATAAGTCAGGATGTCTGAGCAAACGGCGTTCAAAAGCATAAAAGCGATTCAAAGCGAATTGGCGAAAATTCGGAAATGCAGGGCGATCAAATTTAAACGGCAGCGAAACAATAAATCGTCCAGTGGCGTCACGAGAATGAGTTTCTACAAAAAAACCGTTCGCAAGTCTCTTCATCGGCAGCGAGCGGAGGACTGACTTGACTCACTTCATAGCGATATGAAGTTAAGCAACAGCTACCGCGTTTAGTACTTGGATGGGGACTATCCACGGAAAGACGCGGTCTCGTTTCCCTACTTCTAGCGGCTTGTATATCAGCTATATCGCAGAAGCAATACAACTGTAGGCGAGAGGTGTATTGAGGATATACCATCCTTCGGAGAGGATGTAAAGCAGTCGGTCCCTTGTCTATTAAATGTTAGGCAAGTAAAAAATCCCTACTCTTAGTAAGATAAGAGGTTCGGCAAAATTTCCAGGTTGGGGGTAGCTCGTCTCCTGGCGTCGGTGATTGGCCCTGGTAGCGGAAATAGGCCGACATTAAATAAATGATTAAAAAAAAAAAAAAAAAGTCTCTTCATCAGCGGTTAAGGTTGATGTAGGCGTTGGAACATTTTCGACTGTCCAAAACTGTTGCATGATAGCTTCCAAAGACGTTTCGTGTGAAGCACAAAAAAATGTAGTGAAAGCGGGCGGTGTAGTTAAATTAATTTTACCCGTTATTATGTAACCGAAGATGCTATTTAAGGCATCTGGTTCTCCATCGGCGCCATAAATGCATTCATTTAGCAAAATTTTAGAAAATAAATCAGCACCTATAAGCAAATCTACTGGACCGGTGCGTGCGAAAAAGGGATCAGCAAGTTGCAAGTTAGCAAGGTGAGACCACTGAATATTACACAAGTTCGTTGTAGGCATAGGATCGCAAATTTTATCTAGAATTATAGCGGTGGTAAACAATATGGGCCATAATTGATTTACAGGTTTAAGTGCGAGCGTTACTCCAAAGTTAACCGATGACGTCATAGTACCTAAACCTTTTAGTTCAGCAGAACATTCAAATTTTTTAAGATTTAATTGGTTTACAGCGCGTTTACTAATAAAAGACAACATGCTACCAGAGTCGAGTAGGCATCGTAAACGATGATAATTTCCCTTACTGTCACATACGTCAACCAGAGCGGTAGCAAGCAAAACCGTGGGAGATTGTTTGGAAACAATCCCAGCGCCTACCAATAAATTTGACGTACCATGTTGTACCGGCAAACCAGCGTTTTCGGTAGCAATCGGTTGACTTTCGGCCACGACAGGCAAAGCGTTTAAACTCGAGGAGGCTTACGAAAACACAATAAAGTGTGATGTGTTTTTGAACCACATTGGCGACATTGTGAAGTTGAGCGACACGAGCGTAAATCATGCGAACCGCTTAAACAATTAAAGCAGAGCCGTAGCGATTTGCAAATATTATGTCGCTCGGCAGGCGTCTTTTGAGCGAAAACGGAGCAAGTATATAGCGAATGATTAGCTTTACACAACGCACAAGCATTAGTAGGCGATTTATGAAGAAAAAACGAAGTTATGGCAGTACTTGCACGACTACCAGCAGCGGGCGAATGCATTTTATAATCAGGTTTGCGGTTAAATGGTTTTTTAGGCGTGTCCGTAATGCTTGAGGATAGCGACAAAGTTGCTAACACAATGCAGTGCCAGTTCAAAAATTCAACAAGGCTACTGTAAGTGGGAATTGCAGAAGATTCGTGTTTCATTTCGAAACGCGTTAAAGTGGCCTTATCAAGGCGTTGCGACAACATGCTAAATAAAATAAAATCCCAACTTTCAGTAGGTTGACCCAATGCCTTGATAGCAGACAGATTTTCCGTAAACGTGTCAAGTAACTTACGTAGGCCGTGCACATTTTCAGAAACAATTTTCGCAGTGTTCTCTATAGCCGTCCAGTGAGCTTGAGCCCTACAGCGTTTATTTGAAAAGCGTTCAATAAGCGTGTTATAAGCAATTCCATAATTGTCGGAAGTCAGCGGTATCAGACGCACCACCCCCAGAGGAGCACCCTCTAGTAATGACACCAAATAATTGAATTTTTCAATGTCAGTAATGTCAGGATTATCGTGAACCAGTGCGTTAAACAAATCAATGAACGAAGAAAAAGAGCAATAATCGCCACTGAATTTTGGTAATTCAATGCGAGGCAAACGTACATTAGAGCGAGCGGGGTTCATTGAAGTGACAGGTGCTAGCGACTCACGTGCCAATTTTTCCTCGAACAGATCAGCGTAAATAGCTTTAATTTGATAATATTCATGTAAAAACGTTTCTCTGACATTGTACTCAGCCTCAACATCTTGAGTCGCGTCAGTTAGAAGTACCGCAAGAATATTGTTGTGATTTTTAGTGAAATTATCATGCACCTCATGTACATCTGCATAGCGTACTTTAAACAAACTTCTGACAGTTTTGTCAGTGGCTGCAGTTCGGGCTAAATTACCAAGGATGCTAATTTCCTTAACGCAATTACTGCGTAGCGTTTGATATTTGCGTAATTTATCCATACTTGTAAGTTACAATAAAGCGGGCGGTAAGAAACGAAACGAACCGCGAAGTGATTTCAAAGTATCTATGTAAACAAAACAGAATATATACCGAGTTGACAATCGACGCGGCAATGACGTAAACAGCAAACAGCTGTGGGCATACAAGACACGCGACGGAGTCAATTACCCTCTCTCTTGGTCAAAAAATAATAATCATATGGTAAATTTCGACCGATATCGACGTTCGATTTACCAATTTAGTGTCAAGGTCACGACAAACTGACTACATAAAAATAAGAAGTACGAATCACAAAAAACGCGAAGGCGCAAGCAAGATACAAAAAAATATTAAAAATACGGCTATTTTAGCTATATTTAAATGCAGAGCAATAATTCCTTCACTGAAACTAAACAAAATTAAACGAAAAAGGCGAATATGTTATTGAATTTTCAATCATATAGCGGCTTAATTGAGTTAAGTTTAAAAAAAACGCTAACTAAAGTGCAATCTTGCCAACAACAAATGCAAAAAAAATGCAAAAAAACTTATCGCGGGTCGTAAGGACCAATGTTGGGGCGATAGCTAACTTTGTGGTTTGGAAAATGGACTGTATATAAAAAAAAAATGTATTTATAAACCCACTACTCAATTAAGGAAACAAAGCGAACAAAGCGGCACTGAAATAAATGACTTACCGGAATCTCTTCCTGAGTTAATCCTGGGATGATGGGATGTTAATCCGACACAAAACGTATATATCACAAGGCAAATACACAGCGGTTACAGCGTGAGCAAAAATGCGATAGTTCGATACTACGGTCGAAGCTCAACTCTCTACTATTCCTGCTGCACTGCTGCCTCCTGTCGGGCTAAGGAAGCATTCTTCTTTTCTTGCGACGAGCCGGAAAAGTCCATATTTCAGTGGTAAAACCGCGGTAAAGTTTAAATATGAACCCGGACAAATTTAGTGGGTTGTTTCCCCAACATGCTCTTTGACGTTCTTAACCAAAATTGCAGAAAAGTGTATCTGAATAAGATAAAACTCTTAAAAAATAACAGATTATTAATAAAAATAATTTTCAAAATTTAAACTGTAAACCTCGTATAAGGAAAAATACGCGCCAAAATAAAAAATCATATCATAAAAGTAGCTTTATTTTCGTCCAAAAAAACTGTGGTTAACGGCTTGACCTACTTTTTCTTAACACCCTGTATAATGTACCATTTCTTGTGACACCAATCCTAATAAACATTTAACTTTAAAACCTAAAACGATTAGTTTTACGGAAAACTAAAAGAGGACTTTTTATTCGTAAACGGACTAGGTTTCAAAAATGAAAAAAAAAATTCATTTTCGATTATTGGCGTACCCTTTTTCTTTAAACAAAGGGATTCACACCATTATGGTTGAAGTGAGAAAATGAAAATAATGATTAAGCGTGGTACTTATTCAGGAACATGTACACATAAAATTTCAATAAAATATTTCATTTACTTTAGAAGATACAAAAAATATACAAAAAAATTTAATATCAAAGCCCTGTATTTCTGTAGTTATCGATATAAGTTTATTAAGAAAACTCACATTAAATTCATGTTTTCTATTGATTCTCAAATTATCGAAGGCACCCGCACCCTGTATAATAGTTAATAACTTCTAACATTTCCGTACATTGTAAATATGTAGTATCAAACAGGATTTTAGATTCGAAAGGGATGTGAACTATAATAAGATATAGATAAAACTTATACTTACCTTGGCTTGAAACGTGATTCCATGATGGAAGGCTTCTTCAGGATGGAGAGAAATTCTAATATCGTAGTCATCATTTTGCACTAAATCGTATTGTCTTTTAGATGGCATTTTATTCAAAATATCAATAACTACAATATGTTTTAATTTACATCTTGACGTTATTTTATAAAATCACGACACAGTTGAATATTGAAATATAAAAAAATTGGCGTAGATTATTAATTAATAAAAATAATTTATCCACGCATTTTTTTTACAAAAAACAACACTACTAGTTTTAATAAGAGCCTTGAAGTCAAAAATAAACTAATATAATTTGGAATTTGAGCTATTAATTTCCACATATCCAATAAGTGATTTTCTTATTCCTTTCTTTAATACTGATGACAGGCGGATTATCATTCATATTTGAACTTAGCGTTCATGAGCACCTGAAAAACAAAATGTGGTATCAATTATAACGACCTTTTTAACCAATTAGGTAAAAGTTGCATTTCCCAAATAGTGCATTCTGTGAGTCGGACGAACATACAAATAGATGGGGAGTCAGCCAAACTACCGCTCCCCCCGTTTTCGAGGATGCTGAACACGATGGTGATGTTTTTCTGCTTCCTGAGTTGACCCTACCCCCTAAACGGCCAAAGAACCGCCCCCAAAGGGGGAGAATTGCGTATTTGACGTCTTCCACCGGCAAAACTTATGTCACCCCCATTTTCGAGGATGCTGAACATGATGGTGATGTTGGTTCTGCTCCCCGAGGCGAGCCAACCCCCCAAACGGCCAAGAACCACTCTACAAGGGGGTGAAAAATGTGTCTCGTGTTACAATCGAGAAAACCCGCGTTATCTCTTATTTTTGAGTATGATGGGCAAGAGAAATATATTACGAAGTCACCTCGACCACCGCGAGCCCCTCGAATGGACACAAATTACCCCTTTGACGCGCGGTTTTATGAAGTAAGTGAAGTAAGTTAAATCATAAACATTTTTATTGACGCATAAAATTACTTATTTACTATATGTAAATATAAATCATTTCTAACATTTGTCGAGGTGACTTGGTAATGTTTTCCTCTTGTCCAGCATACTCAAAAACGAGAGATAACGCCGGTTTTGTCGTTTGTAGCACGAAATACATTTTTCACCCCCGTGGAGGGTGGTTTCTGGCCGTTCGGGGGTTGGTTCGCCTCAGGGAGCAGAACCAACATCACCATCGTGTTCAGCATCCTCGAAAACGGGGGAGTGACATAAGTTTTGCCGTTGGAAGACGTCAAATAAGCGATTCTCCCCCTTTGGGGGTCGTTTTTTGGCAGTTTGGGGGGTAGGGTCAAGTCGGGGAGTAGAACCAACATCACCATCGTGTTCGTCATCCTCAAAAACGGAGGGGGGAAGTAGTTTGGTTGACTCCCCAAATATTTGTATTTTTCGAGTTTGTTTCCGACTCATAGAATGCACTAAAATGCTGTACTATTTACATAATAAATACAAACACAGTTAAGGGTCCATCACGCATGCATGTATATGAGCTATAGAGAAGCGCAATCAGAATAATTGGGAAACAATGCACCAACTCAAGTAATAAATTGCATACGCAAATTATAAAGATTGTGGAAGAGTCGAAGTTACGCCCACGTTATTCAACAATAGGTTTTACTTATAATTGCAAAGTGGCACCAGTTATCAGTAATAAAATTCTCGTTGGCAAGGGTACAAAAGTATTGAGATACGAAAAACCCGCTTGAAGAATTTTAATTTTTTCTTTCACAGTTTTATGTAGTAAGGTTCATAAAATTGCGCTATAAAAAGATTTTCTTATTTAAATTCATGCTAAGCCGTTATATTATTGATTATTTTTCGCTAATTAGGTTTATTTCTGAAGGATTTTCCGAAGAATTTTCTACTGTCTACATAACAAAATTAAGAAAGCGGCTTTGGTGCGGAATGTTAAATTATGTTTTCTTCAATTATATGTAATATTTTATATCATAAGGTAAATATATAAATTGCAACATCGAAGCGAATCCTTAAAAGGTTAAGGTTAAGTAATAGCTATTGTTGGGTAATACCCACTGGACATTTCGATTCTTCCATGAACTTTATAATTTGCGTGTGCAATTTATTACTTGAGTCGGTGCATCGGTTCTCAATTATTCCGATTACGCGTCTTTATAGTTTGTATGCACGCATGACGAACCCTTAACATATATATATTTATACAATATAGGTACCTTCTACAATGAGCAGAGTTTTAATTACACTGTTTCTGTTTGTATTGTCAAATAATATCTAGTATACTTAGTACTGAGACACCCCAGCCCCCTGGGCTGCCTCATTACGCGCAATTTTCCTAAATTTACATTATTTTCAGTAAATGTTATGAGATTTCGGTGAATTACAATACGTTATATTTTAAATAACTCGATTCATCCTAATTTTAAAAAGTCTAAAAATCGACGATTATCGAGCGTACAACTGCAAAGGAAAGCAGAAACTAATCTTGCTAAATAAACAGAACCTACCTATCTTCACCGGAAATTAGCCACTATGCAACCCTTAGTCTCGGTTAGTAATCCAATACCGGCCACACATCTGGCATTAGTAGAATGACGTCCCAAATCTCGTGGCGTAGGAATGTAAAAGCATTGAGAAAAAAATAATAAAGAGTTGCAACTGTCAAGGTTTCGAGATTTTACTATTGTATTTCTTTGCCAACAACTTCATGATTGTCATCAATTTTTAGTGCTACGGGGAGGTATTTGTAATGTGGCTGTATAGCCCTTAAAATTGAAGACAATCATGAAGCTATTGGTGAAAAAATACAACACTAAAATCTCGAAACCTTGACAGATGCGCCTCTTTATTATTTTTACTCAATGGTAAAAGCTAATCGTCTATTATGTAAACAAAACCGATCTCCACGGGAAACTAGATACAGCCGGAGACTCAGGTCATAATCTAATGCCGGGACCCATATACCTTCTTTGTTGGCTGCACGCGAAATGGGTAATACGTCACAGGGAAAAATCGTATAAATACGGAACCCAAAACAGAAATCGAGGAGACTTCTGCAGACTCCAAAGTGACTAGTTGTGTCGTGAATCGACACCTGTCACGCTTCTTCATAAAATTCCTAAGTAGTGAGGGATAAGTGCATCCCTCTGGTGGTCAGTTGCTACTACCAGTCGAGATATCGACGATGTCTCTGTGACCGATAGCGGCTTGCCAAGCAAGCACCAAGAGCGGCGACCTCTAGCCCTGATGGACTAAAACGTGCATAATAAATAGGATTATAGGAAACAACTACTGGACGGGCAAAGGCCCCTACTCCCATTGAATTATACCGATAAATCCAAATTGGTAGCCAAATTTGTTATTTGTCTTTTCTCCACCAGACACAGACCGGTTTCGAACTCTTTATGTTCTCATCAGTGTGCCACAGGTAGCTGAAAAGACAAATAACAAAGGCAAACCAAACTAGTCTATGGCAGACCCAGCACAAGTAAGTAGTGAGGGATAAGTGCATCCCTCTGGTGGTCAGTTGCTACTACCAGTCGAGACATCGACGATGTCTCTGTGACCGATAGCGGCTTGCCAAGCAAGCACCAAGAGCGGCGACCTCTAGCCATGATGGATTAAAACGTGCATAATAAATAGGATTATAGGAAACAACTACTGGACGGGCAAAGGCCCCCTACTCCCATTGAATTATACCTATAAATCCAAATTGGTAGCCAAATTTGTTATTTGTCACCCAGCACAAGTAAGTAGTGAGGGATAAGTGCATCCCTCTGGTGGTCAGTTGCTACTACCAGTCGAGACATCGACGATGTCTCTGTGACCGATAGCGGCTTGCTTATAGACTAGTTTGGTTTGCCTTTGTTATTTGTCTTTTCAGCTACCTGTGGCACACTGATGAGAACATAAAGAGTTCGAAACCGGTCTGTGTCTGGTGGAGAAAAGACAAATAACAAATTTGGCTACCAATTTGGATTTATAGGTAGTTGTTTCCTATAATCCTATTTATTATAAAATTCTTATCTAGACGAGTCAATTTAGTAAAAGAAGCCCCCTAACCTAGGACAAATTCCAACAAAAGGTCTGTGAACGGTTTTTGTCATTGCTAGGTATACTGATCGACAGAAAAAAAGTCTATCGAAATATGATAACCGGAAGTGGGTTATTTTCAAGATGGCCGCCGCTAACCATGAAAATCGGCAAAACTCCTGTAACTTTGTTATTTTTAAGCGTAGAAAAAATATTTTTCTATCAAAATATTTTATGGTCAAGGAATTCATTTCAACCAATAAATGGGGGCCATTTTGGATCTGATGGATGTCTTTTTGTATGATGACGTTTTTTGTAATTTGTCGGTTACAACTAAAAATTTGATGTTATTTATTGTTTTCTTTTGTTACAGGTTTAATCAGAATAATTGTCCTATCTGCAAAGACAATTTGACAGACGGAGCAGTGATTCAAATTCAGCAGGAGGGTGCTGATGGCATAAATTCAGCAAGTGTTCTGAGAGGTGACAGCGTTGTTGTCACTGCTGGCTGTAACGTACACGTGCAATGTCGGAAACGTTATGTAAATAAAAAAGACATTCAATTGAGGAAACGTGATACCAGTAAACTCGAACCGAGGAAAAGTCAACGTGTGTGCCGGGCCTTTCAGGAATAAACGTGATTGCCTTTTCTGTGGGACTCTTGTTTCCCTTGAAGGTTCTGACTACAGCTACGTAAGGACAATCGCATTTGCCAGGACCATCAAGGAATGCTGAAGGGCCCGGCAGACACACGTTGACTTTTCCTCGGTTCGAGTTTACTGGTATCACGTTTCTTCAATTGAATTCTTTTTTATTTACATAATGTTTCCGACTTTGCACGTGTACGTTACAGCCAGCAGTGACAACAACGCTCAAGGATTGTTAACTAGAAAGGATAGCTTATCAACACCGATTTATTCACCCAAGGTCACGCAGGCGTGACGTCGACAACGGTACCGGTACGCTAGCGGCTTGCACCAGTGGTCCTTTTTACAACAGATACTACATTGGTGGGATGTCGTTTTGTTCTTGTAGCTAAATAGATCTTGATATTTTATGGACGTTAAAATAAAAATTCGTAGATTTTTATTTTACACAGTTCATCATATACATTAGGTACTTCTATGTATTATGATGTATAATGAATAACAATTAATTTGTTTTAAAAACTTATTTTTGAAATCAACAAATAGTTATGTATATGTGCATATGGAAAAAGAATAAAACACATTCTTTAAAATAAAGATAGTTTTAATATTAAGTATAAAAAAAATATAATGATATTTTAAATTGTAGAAAGTGCAGAAACTGACACATTTTAATTTATTATTTTATTTAATTTCCGAGTTTTCCCTCTTTTAAAATCTGAGGAATTACTATTCTTCCTTTTCAACTTTTGTTTCTGATTGGCTAGAAAATTATTGAAATTTATTTTTATGATTGTTCTTAATTTACAAAATTCTGTTATAATTTCAAAAAAGAATAACTGAATTTCCTTTTTTGAAATTTTTTTTGCCAGCAGTTTCATTAGAATGCTGTTTTTTAAAACATTTTTCCCAAGATTTTATTTTTGTAAGCCATTCATCTGTAGGCTTAATTAGACCCCCGAAAGACAGTTGCTGGACCCGAGAGGGGAGATTATAATTATGGTCCTCTGATTTAATTGTATAGGTGTAATTGCCCAGACTTGGAAATTCTTTCTTATATTTTTTGGCTAACCATCCTGAGATGTATTCTGGTGCATCTTCTGTCATCTCTGTCACATTTTCACCAATATTACTAGAAGATTCATTGTCAAGAGTCAAAGAATCACTAGATGAAAAAGAACTGCTCGATTTCGAACCAAATGTCATATCGTGAATTTTTTCTTGGTCTGGTTCAATCCTAACTTTTTCAAATATTTGTGGTGTCATGTATTCTTCAGTTGTTGGTTCTTTGGTATTTACTTTGGCATCTAAAATTCCTGAATTTTTTCCTAATATGATCATTCTGATACGATAAATGGCTGTCAAAGGGCTAGGGTGATCATTGGGGCCACGGCTTCAAAGTTGAGCAAAAAAGTTTTCAAGACTATCTTGATTTAATTTGTGTGTGCAAATATATTTAATATTAAAATCTTTTTTCATATCATTAAATAGCAATTTCAAAAACTTAATTGACATTAGCATGCCTTTTTGAAAAATCTGTAAGGAGCCTCTTCCAATTGCTCTCATTGCAGATATGGTTCCTTCCATTTTGGTTAGATGACCATTTTGTTCTTCTAAACTAATACCATATGCATTTTTAAAGGGTACTCTTCCCTCTTTGACATAGCTGTTAAAAATATCGAACCATTTATCAGCGTCATTTATAAATTCTGACAAATCTTCACTCATTTTTTTGTCACTGCCAGGTTTGTAGCGATTAAGTGCTTCAGCAACATTATGCGACAAGAGTTGAGCTGCCATTCTGACATTTTGTCTTTGACTACCCTCACAGTCCATGTGATTTTGGTTTATTTTCCAGCAGGGATTTAGTTCCTTATTTGTCAAATCAATTAATTTCTGTAGGGGCTCCTTTGTTATTTTTTTACCTCCCTCTAAAATAAAACCATAATCTAAAAGCCAATTCCTTAGCAATTTCTGCAAACATGTATATATTCCGATTGGTTTCTGGGTGAGAAAAAAAGCATGTTTCAACATTCACTCCCAATTCCTTCCATAGTCCAACATTTCCGCCGCCACAATCACTTACACATGCCACTACATTATAAGAGATGTTATGCAACTCTTTGATTATAGTAATCAATATTTCTTTAGTCATTTTTTGATCAAATGCTATATATACTGGTTGTTTCCATTTTGAGAAAAGTCCACGAGCTTGTACCACCTGCATTTGACTGAGGTCCTAAAAATAAAATAGAAATTCTTGCTTTTGTAAGTTCAAAATAATTAAATCTAACAAAAAATGTAAAATAAAAAAATTACACTGAAAAACCATTTACCTAACACCTCATCTTTGGCTGTGTTATATTCCTCTACGGATCTTACTTTGACTTCATCAAACTGGAGTACTACAGTTTTGTCAAAGTTAGTCAGAGCTTCTCCGCTAATTTCATGATCATCAAAACATCCTTGAGAACGCCTTGACTTACATCCAATTGACATGCCCAACGGCGAAGACTAGATAATGCTGGCAATGGATACTTTAATACATCTCGTAGATATAAGTAGCATTTTTTACTATAATATCTTACAGTAAATGCCACTGAGATTTCTTCTCGTGTCCAAATTACCTTTTTCTTTCGTTTAGAAAGTAAGTCGATTTGATTTTTTGTTAGAACCAAGTTGAGTATTTCTTCTGCAATTTGAGTCTTTGTAGTCTTCTTAATGCTCTTATTATAGTATTTGAACTTATAATATTTTAACATTTTATTTAAATTTTTTATTTTATTGCACGATTGCAGCTTTAATGAGTTATATTTTTTGAGTAACTGTTCATATTTATTTTTATAATTTTCCTCTAAAGGCGGAAGACCTTCAACAAGCAATTCTTACTGATTATTCAGCGGAGAGCTCGGGAAAGAATCAGTTAGATGATGCTTTGAAGATGCCTCAAAAAATTCACACGTGTTTTCCACATTTGGACATTCTGACGAAGATGGCTTAGGAACCTCAAACTCTGCAGTACGAAGTGACAATTCAGGCTGAGCGACTTTATTAGTCTTATTTTTCTCATCAATAATTGTTTCTAAGTTTTGCGACGGAACTGCACTTTTCTTTAATTTTCGATGCAAAGGTAGGCCTAGAAAAGGAAATAAAAAATACTTAGGTACCTAATTTCAATAAAATATCAATTTTTTTACCTAAAAGCTCATTTTGAAGGTCTCGTTCATAGGCATCTTTGGTAAAATGATTAGAGCAAACCCAAGCGTTTTTTAAATTAAACGAAACTGCTTTCTTACAGCGACGAATCCATTCTTTCTGGATGGTACTGGATACCAAATCCCGTGCAACAGGGAAACAATGGAAAATGATATCCGTAATACCTGCTTTTTTTAAAGCCAATTTGTTATTTTTACAAGACGCTACAGCACATTGACGACCAGGCATCTTCGTTACTTTAAATTAAAAAATTAAAATTAAAAGTGCTTTAAAACCCATAAAAACATAAGTACTTACAAAAAATTGTGTTTAGAAATAGAATTCACGAAAAAGTTCACAATCCACAGAGTTCAAATAAACAAACACAAATTAAACTGAACGCACCAAAAATATATTGTTAATAAATTAAATAATAAGCAAATTCCAAAAAAACACCTTCAAAAACACACTCTTCATAGAGTCGTAAGAAACCAAAACACAAAGACGACGCAACGTATCGTATTGTACTGGAACGACCCGTGGCGAAATCAACTATAGCCCACATATCGCCGCACCGACAATTCAACCGTTTACACGTCACAAACGGTACCAAAGGCGTGGGGGGTGGGCAACGTTGCGCTTATGGAGATGAGCGATCCTTTCTAGTTAACAATCCTTGAACAACGCTGTCACCTCTCAGAACACTTGCTGAATTTATGCCATCAGCACCCTTCTGCTGAACTTGATTCACTGCTCCGTCTGTCAAACTGTCTTTGCAGATAGGAGCACAATTATTCTGAGTAAAACTTGAATTAGCACTCATGTTTCAAACCTGCAACAAAAGAAAACAATAAATAACATCAAATTTTTGGTTGTAAACGATAAATTACAAAAAAAGTCATCATACAGAAAACATCCATCAGATTCAAAATGGCCCCCATTTTTGACCCCGTGGACCAAATTTATTGGTTGAAATGAATTCCTTGACCATAAAAACCGTAAGTTTGATAGAAAAATAATTTTTCTACGCTTAAAAATAACAAAGTTACAGGAGTTTTGCCGATTTTCATGATTAGCGGCGGCCATCTTGAAAATAACCCACTTCCGGTTATCAGATTTCGGTAGACTTTTTTTCTGTCGATCAGTACACCTAGTAATGACAAAAACCGTTCACAAACCTTTTGTTGGAATTTGTCCTACGTCTGATGGTATATTGACCCGTCTAATCGAGGTACGGACTTAAAACCCCGTTGTGACTAGCTGGTATCGTGAATCGACACCACACCCACTTTTCCCTCGATACGACGCATCGTATTTAAGTCAAACCGAATTTACCGTACGCGACGACGTTTCCATACACGTATAACCTGTATGCATCTGAGAAGTGGTGTACGCGGGGCGTCACCAGACGTCGTGACGTCGCGACGTCGTTATCAAATATGAGTTTCAGCAAAGAACGGGTTGGAGAATCCGGGGGAGAGGTTATTATACCAATTTATACCAATTTGTAGTTTGTATTATTAATTAATTATTGTATAATAATAAAATATAATTAGAATATTTAAATTAAATAGTATATTGAATCTTTATGTATAACAGTTTCTGTACATTTTAATATTTATTGATATTCTATTTTGTTATTATTTTATCACCATGACTTTTTTTTATTTTATATAAAAATAAACGGTAAATGTTGAAATAACGGAATCTCCGATTTTCGGAAATTTTTTGCTTTTAACATACGTAGTTTTGTCTCCTGAACAATAAATTCTAAAAAAAAATCGCCGCTCGTCAACAGTTTTCGAGATATTTGGTCCCAAAGTCTCTGAAAGTCGTATTTCTCCACTGCCATAATCACTTATTTTCACCAAATTTTTCATTTTATGCTTATGAACACCTCTAATAGAGACATATTTAAACACTTTTAAATAGTTTCAACACATTTATTCCAATCAATAACTATTTTTTTAACCTTCTTATAAAAGCCATGAAAACATAACCTAAAATTTCAAACAACACTAAGATCATTCGGGGTTATGATAGTGCCGTAAGATCTAGCTAGGGTACGGTATAAAACGAATATGTTCCTTCTTTGATAAAAATATCAAAGAAGGAACATCCTATTCGTTTTATTCGCGGAACTTGTAATGTTTGAAATCTAGAATACGCATGCCATAAAACTAATATGTTCCTTCTTTGAGATAAAACGATAAAAAGATATTGCACCCGCCCGCCCGCATAACATAGATTCCGCGCAACTATCGTAATGTTTTTAGGTTATGTTTTCATGGCGTTTATAAGAAGGTTCAAAAAATAGTTATTGATTGGAATAAATGTGTTGAAATTATTTAAAAGTGTTTAAATAAGTCTGTATTAGAGGTGTTCATAAGCATAAAATGAAAAATTTGGTGAAAATAAGTGATTATGGCAGTGGAGAAATACGACTTTCAGAGACTTTGGGGCCAAATATCTCGAAAATTGTTGACGAGCGGCGATTTTTTTTTAGAATTTATTGTTCAGGAGACAAAACTACGTATGTTAAAAGCAAAAAAATTCCGAAAATCGGAGATTCCGTTATCTCAACATTTACCAAATAAACATAAAAACAGTATGCCGACGAAGCATATGTAAGTGAGTACGCCACATATACTCCCCCTGCAAAAATAAAAATTAAACTACCAAAACATCAATATCGAAGCGAACTTTTTTACAAGTCGATTTGACGGGTAGTTCTACAACATCGTTCAACAAATATATGCTATTCACATTTTATTTACATGAGGGGAGGCTATGATATGTTTTTCTTAGGTTGTCTCAGGGTTGTCTACTATTGACAAAATATTGAAGCGTCAGATTTTATTGATCGTCGCTGTCATTTATTTTTGGCTGAATTGCCAAATTTTTTATTGATAACATTGCTGTGCTTTCTTTAGGGTCTCACTCTGGCAACTATGTAGAACCAATTTGAATTTGTGGTTATGTTTTTGACTTTTCAACATAACCTCAATAATTGAAACAGTCATTCATACCAACAGAATTCAGATTGTCCAAAGCCTCCCCTCATGTAAATGTGAATAGCATATACGTAGGTTTGACTCTGTCAATATTGACAGTGAGGTCTTTCTCACGTTTCAGAATTGTAATAAGTTTATCTGTACGAGAAAGCACTTGAAAAGGCCCTTCGTACCAATAAAGAGAAAACTGGTTTAAGTCTTTCGTTTCGCAGAAAAACAAATTTGCAAGTTTTAATGTCAGGACTAACAAACATGCCATTAGGAAAATTTCGTTTAGGTGTTATAAAATGTAAGTTGTCAAAATAATTTCGTAATTTCTCAATAAACAATGGTATTTGTGTATCAGTATGTGATTTAATAAAGTATTCACCTGGGAGACGCAAAGTCTGACCGTAAACAAGTTCAGCAGATGAGCAATTCAAATCATCTTTAGGCATAGCTCGCAAACCTAACAAAATAATTGGAAGTTCATCTACCAATGAACGGAATTAGCTCGTGCTAGTAATGCAGTTTTAAATGTCCTATGGAATCGTTCAACCATACCATTACTTTGTGGATGATATGTGGTTGTACGAATCCGATGGAAACCTAGAAATTTTGAAAATTCACGAAACAAGTTTGATTCGAACTGAACTCCTTGATCAGTAGTGACATGAAGTGGAACGCCAAAACGACAAATATACGCTTGTGTAGTCGCGTGTCGGGGAGACCGCCGTGCCATCTCGCGGATTTGCCGTGTCAATAAGTGGCTGGTGAATGTCAAATTTGCCTAATTTAACCGTGAAATGCCTGTGTAGTATCTAAGTCATTTTGTGTAAAATTAAGTGTTATTTCTCCAAATAAAATGATAATTGAAATTACTTGAGGGTCTTTACCTGTAAATACAAGTATTTTCCGCAAAAAGAGCTTGAGCAAAGGGAAAAAATTGCTTGGAAGTACGTGAAAGAAGTGGTTGACGGACAGAGTAGAAAATTAATTGGAACAGTTTTAAGGGAAACCCCAGGAACTCATAGCACTCGAAGACACGAAAATACGTATACTCCGGTTGTACAGGTATTTTCTTAATTACAATAACAAATATAAAAGAGGTTAAAATTAACGAATATAAAATGTATTGGAAATCCTAGCAACAGGTGTAATGCTGCTAAGTTTTTGCAAAAATTGCTTGTTGTAGAATATTATAGGAGAATTTGTATATTTGTGTTAACATTTATAATATTTTTTTGCAGCTCGAATTTGACCGTACAATTTTGGACACACATTGCAACTGCAAAGCAGGAAAGAGCTTCTGTAAACACGCCGCAGCAATTTGCATTTTTGTGAATGTAAAAAATCCTACATGTTCAAAAACGTATCAACCTATGATATGGAATCGACCTCCACAAATACAGCTTGATAAATACCATAAAGGATGTAGAACTGAAACATGATTTCCTTGCAAAGGAAATAGGCAGGACCAAGTAGGTATTCAGATTTGAGGATTTAAAAAACATTAACGACCAGCATTTGTCTGAAGACTCTCCACAAACTGAAATAATCAAGAGCGAGATCGAATCGCACAACCAAATAATGCACGAAAGAATGCTTGAGCAGGAAAAAAGAAATATCGCAAAGAAAAGTTTTCTTGAAAAATTGTACCATTTGCAGAGCAACTCGAGCTTTCAAATTTAAAATGCTTATAATTGTTTCTCAACTCAAAATATGAAGACAAAATTTGCGAAACTAAGTTGCCCACAAGAATGTTTATGTAAATATGAGGAAATCAAAGTCGACAAAGAGAAATGGATGGAAATGGCTTTCAATTCTATAGGTCATTCAAATACTTATATGGGGTTGCAACAACGATGCACAAGGTTTACCTGCAGTGAAAAGGCACATAGAATCAAAACAAGAGTAGCAAATTTTCACACACTGACAGAGCAGAAAATAAAGCACTAAAACCGATCGCTATCCAATACGGACTTGAAATGGAATTAACAGCAAGATTACTGTTTGAAGAAACATACGGATACCGTGTTCACGAAGTCGGTCTGATTGTGTCTTTAAAACAACCATATCTGGCATGCAGCCCTGATGGTATAATAGACGCTGGTGAAAATATGGAGCTTTTGGAACTCAAGTGCCCGTACAGTTGCGAGAACACCAAGATTGTGGATTTCCAGACTAAAATGTCATTTGTTCCATATATCATGGATGAAAATGGAGAATTGTTTTTAAAAGAAAATGACAAGTATTACACGCAGATTCAAGTTTTCATGTATACAGGGTGTTCCAGTTTTTTGTAGCAGGACTTTAACAGTCGATAGACAATTGAAAATTATTAAAAAAAGTTCCTATAGACATAGGTTGAAAAATGCTTATTTTTCGAGATACATGAAACATCGTTAATTATGCTTGTAATGAAGTAAGACACTTTTACATGTTGCTAGCTTTTGTGTTTGTGTTTCTAATAATTTATTTTAGTTCGACCGTTGCGTTTTAATACAGTTGTGTTGATTTACATGATAATAAACTTTTACAATAAATATTTTAATTTTTTCATTCTTTATTTTTAAGAGACTTTTCGCACCATCAAATTTGGTGAAATTCTGAGCGACTTCAAGTTTGTCTAAAATTCGTCCAGATGCGTGCATCAAATGATTAAATGTAAATTTTCTGGAAAACGGCTTGTCATATCAAAAAGTGCCAAGAGACATTAAATTTTTGTTTTTTCTTGCTTTATTGAATTAAAATATGGGAAAATATCAGTGGCGTACTACTTTTTTGTAAAAAAGAGCCTTAGTAAATCCATATATCTACGCCCATGGTTAAGTAAAGTAGTAGTTTATTATTCTAAAATAGACCTCTAAATTATATGTAAAGAACTGGCAAGTTTGGATTCGATACTTCTTAGCATTATGGAAATATTAATATAAATCCGTATTTATTTTCAAACTTTAACACCCTGTATCTCGAAAACTAAGCATATTTCAACCTATGTTTATAGGAACTTTTTTAATAGTTTTCAATTGTCTATCGACTGTTAAAGTCCTGCTACAAAAAACTGGAACACCCTGTATTTCGGGAATTCAAATGTGCCATTTCTTCGTATATTCGTAGCAAGATCACGTGTGCCTGAAAATACCAAAAAGCGAGTCATTTTTATCAATATTAATTCCAAAAATCGAAATGTTTTATTTTGAATATTTTATTCAGTCTTCTTAATACCATTGTTTATAAAGTATTATTATAAACAATGTTAATACATAGGCAAACGTCATTTTGATTCGTATTGTCATTAAAAAACATATTTCAATGTTAATTACAACGCATTTTATAATAAAGAATTATAAAATCCTTTTTTTATTTTTTGCGGATAAGGGGTTCCTTGTTATTAGCCAATACACAGGCTAAAGGTGCATGATTTTATCCATGTGTGGAATAAGTTTTATATTTATGTGTTCTAGGATTTTAAAAACTTTTATACGTTGAATGCTTCTTTCTCCATCATGGATTCTCACTGAAGCTATTGAGTATCCATGTAATACTTCCTCGCACGAAAATTGCGGATTAAAGGTAAAAGGAGGCATAATAAGTGTACATTTTTCTTTGTGACAATTCTTGCTCTATTCGAGGAAATCCCTTGTCAGCTAAAATTTGATCTCCCGGCTCAACCAGAGTCAGAAAACCAGTCATTAACTATAATGCAATCAGACGTAAGTACGACCTCCATATCATTTCGATACAAAACTTATATACCCACTTGGAGTAATAGCCATCAAATATTTTAATGTAAAATGAGACTTGTACGTGGAATACATAGATGCTCGCATTTTCACAGTGGGAGGAGTTTCGACAGTTTGGGTAATTTTTGAAGGTTTCTGGTAAAGTAGCTTTTACTGCTTCTTTTGACGGCCAAAAAATCCATATTTTTGTGTGATAAAATACAGTTTCCAAAACACTATAAAAAATATCACTTGCTGCCTTGGTTGACATTTGAAACAAGCACGCAAGAGCAACAAAATTCAACCCCAACTTCATTTTCATTAAAAACATTAGCAGTCTGTCTTCAGCTTTCATGACTTTAAAATAACCTGGCTGGCCATACACATTTGGCTTGATAAAATTTAATAAAATATGGAAAAAGGATTTTGTTATTCCACACAATTGCTTGAAAGAACTATCGTCTTGCATATCATCGTACCACTGAAACCCATTTCGCATTTCACAATCAGGACCCACACGAACAGATTGCGTGCAAACCTTCCGTGGTTTTTCAATAACAAAAACTTTTTCACTTTCCTTCTGTAAATTATTAACTGTAATACTCGTTTGAGTTGCAGCTTCATTTGTTGAAGAGTCTTGCCAGCAATATAAAGTAAATATAAAACTGTAATTCCGGATTTGCATTTCGGCGATTAGCGCAACCCGGGACGCAAAAAGCATGCCCGACGTTTTTTACACCCCTTTTGTTCATTTGACGCGATAAAATGTTTATTTCACACATAAAAATTGTTTTTGAAACTCTTTTTATCGTGGTTTTTATCGGCGTGATGAACAGAATACAGTTTGTTTACCAGCCATGTTTTGACACGATGTAACCACTACGCGGCGCCACTATAGCTACTACACAAGCGTATAATTTTGAAACAACGTTTTAGCAATGGTTTCAGCAGAAATGTCCGGTACAGGGTAAGCTTCCGGCCAGCGAGTGAAACGTTCAACTACTGTGAGGATGTAAGAAAAACCATGTGAAGGCGGTAAAGGACCAACGAGATCTATATGAATATGCTCGAATCGACCTTTGGGGATAGCAAAATCACCAATTTGAGTTTTTGTATGTCTGTTGACTTTGGAGGTCTGACAACTTATGCAAGTTTTGGTCCATAAATTGCAATCAGTGTTCATCCTGGGCCAGAAATATTTAGAAGTTATAAGTTTTTTAGTAGCACGTATACCAGCATGAGTCAAATTATGAAATATATCAAAAACTGCTCGTCGTAAAGACTTTGGTACAAAAGGTCGACATTTAGAAAACGAAATATCACACCAAATTTCATGATTTGAATTATTAATTTTGATTTTCTCTAAACAATATTTGACTTCCTTACTTGTGTCATTTTGATTAGTAAGTAATGAGGTAAGTTCGCAATCATCAGATTGAGCGTCTTTTAATAATTGTAAGTTGAAATTAATCGAGTCTACTGCAGAAATGGAAGTAGAAGGTAAAACAGTATGCTGTTGAAGTAAAGAAAAATCATTTACACGCAATAAAGTATCGGCTACTACGTTATCTTTACCTTTAATATGACGTATGTCACTAGTAAATTGTGAAATTAATTCTAAATGTCTTATTTGACGAGGAGTTTTCTCTACATTAGTAAATAAGGCTTTCGTTAATGGTTTATGGTCAGTATAACAAGTAAATATACGTCCTTCTAAAATATGTCTAAAAAATTTAATTGATGTGTACAAGTCTAATAATTATTCTTTGTCGAAAGCGGAATATCTTGTTTGAGCATCAGTTAATTTGCGAGAGAAAAATGCTAAAGGTCCAGATAGATTTCCAATATTTTGTTCTAATACAGCACCCATAGATGCTGGCCAGGAACCTATAACCTTCATTTTACCCCGTTCTAACTTAGTACAAAGAGAATGTAAGGGCGTTAAAATTTCTGCAAAGTTAGGGACAAAACGATGCCATCAGCAGAGATATGATGACCTAGAAAATTTAAAGAGCTCTTACCAAAAACGCATTTTGATGGTTTAATATTGATTCCGTATGTTTCCAGACGATTGAAAACTGTACGCAAATGCAATAAATGATCATGTTGATCCTTGCTTGCAATCAAAATATCATCTAGATATACATAAATGTAGGGTAAATCTTTGAGAACTTCATTCATGAAGTGAAGTGAAGCGTCATGAAATGTTTGACCAGCGTTACGTAATCCAAAAGGCATTCGTAAAAATTGGAATAAGCCAAAAGGAGTAGTAATTGTTGTTTTGTAAACGTCAGATTCTGCGACGGGTATTTGATGGTAGGCGCGAACCAAATCTATTTTTGAAAACACTGTGCAACCGAAAAGATGAGAATTAAAATCATGAATATGTGGTAATGGATATCGATCGGGAACAGTAACTACGTTGAGTTTCCTGTAGTCGCCACATGGACGCCAATCATTCGGTTCTTTCTTTGCAACCATGTGTAAAGGTGAAGATACCGATGATGAAGAAGGTTCACATATCCCCAAATCAATCATTTGTTTAAATTCATTTTTGGCAATATTAAATTTTGTCGTAGCCAACCTTCGCGGATGACAAAATGGTAAATGACCCTCTGTAACAATGTGGTGTTTAACAGAGTGTTTAACTGGTAAAAAATAATTGGGAGAACTAACCAATTGTGGAAATTCCAATAACAATTTTGTATATGGGTCTTCAACGGAAAATAATTTAGGTGTAAGTAAAGCAACACGTTCGAGAGAACAAATCACTGACAATGACGTAATGTTATCTGTCAAACGTTTATTTTTTAAATCTACAACTAATCCGAAATTAACTAAAAAATCAGCACCAAGTATAGGCACTGGAATATCAGCAATGTTAAACACAAAGGAAAAATCGCGACGTAAACCCAAATTAACTTTTAACATTCTTTTGCCATAAGTATGTATGACAGATCCGTTTGCTGCAGTTAGAATAAGATCTGGATTTCGTTTAAAATCTGTTAAATCATTCCTCGGAATAACGGACAAATCTGCTCCGGTGTCTACTAAAAAACGTAAGTTATTATAAGAGTCATAAACAAATAGGCGACATTTGGTGTCTAGTACTCTAGTGTTTGGTGGAAGAACACTAGAATTTATCCGTTTTTTGACAAAGGAGAATTTGTAACTGTCGTACTAGTAGTTCGTGAATGATTTTTATTAAAGATGCACCAAGAACCTCCGCATTTGAAAGCTCTTTCTTTATATAATTGATGGTAATAACAAACAGTATTATTAGTTGTTGTGTCGAAACGATTACGACTTGAAGAACGGGTGGTTGAACGCGAGCGATTTTGACAATTGAAGCAATACTTAGAAGGAAAAGCAGGTGATTGATTCTGGGAAGAGTTAGTCTGTAAAGTAGATATTTGTAACTCAAGTGATTGTTGTTTAAGTACAATTTGGTTCAATGTAGATTGAAAATTTGTGGAAAATGTATTGAATTGATCAAGTAAATTTGCTATAGTTGGAAAAGAATCTGAAGAATTTGATAAATTACCGGAATATATATCTGATTGTCGATTAACGGGTGACATAACAGGGTTTTGACAAGATTCCCAAATTTTGTCAGAGATGTCAATAATTTCTTCAATATTAGTTTTACCGGAGGCAGTAATAGTAACAAAAATTGTTTTTGGTAAGCGCCTTTTCCAAAGTTTGACCAATAAATCTTGACTAACCATGTGAGATCCACCAACGATGCCTAACATATGTCTATAAAACTCTGATGGTTTACGATCGCCCATCTGCGAGCCTGTAAGTAAATCATCAAGGCGTTTCTCTTCACTAGAAGAGAGACGTACTAAGACGGTTGTTTTTAAATTATCAAATAAATTATGTTCTGGTGGGTTTTGTATCACATCATAAATATCATTAATAACTTCAATTGGTAATAAAGCTAAAATATGGTCGTACTTTTTCCTGTCATTAGAAATTTTAGCTAATGAAAATTGTGCCTCAACCTGACTAAACCAAACTTCTGGTTTTGAGGTCCGAAAAGGAGGAAATCTCACTGTTGTTGCATAATTTTGTTGATCAGTGATAAAGGGTAAATCCTGATTCAAAACTTGATCTACCATAATTAAATATTCTAGATAATGATAACACCGAACTATTGATGCTTTGATTTTTAATTATTCTGCAGGGAAGAGTATAAGAAGAGTAATCACTTACACGTAATCTGCGCTATCAGAGAGATGATCCAGGGTCACGAGCAAAATGTGGGCAGGAGTGCGGACAAGAGATGTGCAGAAATGGCTCTCACAGGAAATACAATCCAACAGAGAACTGGAAACACCAATTAGCAGCAAGCATCCATCAAGAACAACAGCAAAATGAAGATATCAAAATCAACGATCAGGGGTCACCAATTTATACCAATTTGTAGTTTGTATTATTAATTTATTATTGTATAATAATAAAATATAATTAGAATATTTAAATTAAATAGTATATTGAATCTTTATGTATAACAGTTTCTGTACATTTTAATATTTATTGATATTCTATTTTGTTATTATTTTATCACCATGACCTTTTTTTTTATTTTATATAAAAATAAACATAAAAACAGTATGCCGACGAAGTATATGTAAGTGAGTACGCCACAGTTATCTCTAACTTCACCGTAGTTCTGAGACTAGGTGAGACATTTCATTTTACGTATTCGATATTAACTTCACGAAGTAAAAATGACAAATTACGACTCTATGAAATTACCGTCGCTGGGGTACTATTTTACAATTTTACTATTTTACTATTTATGACTGTTCATTTAAATCATATTTAAGGGAATTTATTACCTACTTAACCATCTGTTCTCTGAGCAGTTATGCTAAATGTTGCATAGTTTTAACACCAGTTATTCCTTGTACCTTCATTGCATGTACGGGTGATGATGGTCGATCTGTTGAGTTTTACAAGCCTCCAACACGCTTTTAAAATATGCCATCTGGATTATTGCTGACCGACCCTGTTGGGGTTAACCATAAGCGTCTAATGCATTTATGGCCACAGTATCTGTACACTTTCACTATGTTCCTTCACGTCTACATACACTATATAAATCTACGATTGGCAATAAGTGTTTATCTTGGTTTCCTACTGATGGGGGTCCTCACAACGTCAATAAACGAGAGACAGTTGTCTTTCCCAATAAATACAGAGACATTTGTCCCGTATTTACGACGAGTTTTGCGACTTAAAGAATCATAGTGAGACTGTCAGCGACAAAGGCTCGGTAATTAAAAAGCAAGGCTTGTTTTACTTATCAGTCGATTGTGTCACTGGTCATCCAATGAAATCTTACGAGAGGGGTTCCTCTCCGCCTATAGCGAAGTTTTGTCATTGGCATATCTGCTCAGATCTTATACAGGGTGAATCACGCAAACCGTACATTAGAAGTATAGGGACTTGTAGCAATAATTTAATTCTGAAAATTTGGCTACTTACATAGTTTTTTATGCTCTTTTCAAGGTCATTGCACTTCCGCTTATATCGGAAGTTGCCATCAACTTCGTTATTTTAAATGGAATGATATATTTTTTACTGCATTTTTGAATTCTACTAGTTATTTTAATAGGACTTTGATCATACTACCCTATCCCTAAATCTAACCCTACTCGAGATATATTGACTTTTCTGATAATTTTTGTTTTGACATCAAGTAGTTTGAAATTTGCTGTCTCTAACATAATGAAAGTGAAAGTGACCATTTACACAACACGAATAGTGGAACCCTTAAGCTTCCTAATCATGCTTTCAAATTAACCTAATTGCTTACAGGGTGGTCAGAATTTACTACCAACTTTGGCAAACTTCAAACCTCGCAAAGTATATTTTTTTAAATGGAACACCCTGTATATTTTTACAGTTTCTGATGTAGAATTTTATTATGCACCAATTTGTATTAAGGTTCCCTATACTCATCTTTTATAGTTTTTGAGTTATTGATAATTTTGTATTTTACTGCGCGAAATACATCGAGTTATGTGTTGCTCTTATAATAGTCGGCTGTGGAATGGTATTTGTTGCAATTATTAGCATCTATCAAACGAAGTTATGTTGCTCTTTTAATAATTGGCTGTGGAAATGACATTTGTTGCAATTAATATTACCTATCTATCAAACACGATTTTATAAATAAGTTTGGTAAAGGTTATCAGTCATGGAAAATAATGGAAATGGATATTCAAACAATGATATTTTAAACTTATTTTTTATTCACGGAGAATGTCACAGAGTTATTAGCAGTAGTTGTCGTATACTCTGTGAATAAAAAATAAGTTTAAAATATCATTGTTTGAATATCCATTTACATTATTTACAAAATTATCAATAACTCAAAAACTATAAAAGATGAGTATAGGGAACCTTAATACAAATTGGTGCAGAATAAAATTCTACATCAGAAAATGTAAAAATATACAGGGTGTTCCATTTAAAAAAATATACTTTTCGAGGTTTGAAGTTTGCCAAAGTTGGTAGTAAATTCTGACCACCCTGTAAGCAATTAGGTTAATTTGAAAGCATGATTAGGAAGCTTAAGGGTTCCACTATTCGTGTTGTGTAAAAGGTAACTTTCACTTTCATTATGTTAGAGACAGCAAATTTCAAACTACTCGATGTCAAAACTAAAATTTTCAGAAAAGTCAATATATCTCGAGTAGGGTGAGATTTAGGGATAGGGTAGTATAATCAAAGTCCTATTAAAATGACTAGTAGAATTCAAAAATGCAGTAAAAAATATATCATTCCATTTAAAATAACGAAGTTGATGGTAACTTCCGGTATAAGCGGAAGTGCAATGACCTTGAAAATATTTTTAATGAAAAGAGCATAAAAAACTATGTAAGTAGCCAAATTTTCAGAATTAAATTATCGCTACAAGTTTCTATACTTCTAATGAACGGTTTGCGTGAATCACCCTGTATAAATCATTTGTGACAGTTGCAAATAAATTGGTTTAACTATTTCGAGAGTATTCATTCACTAATCGTTTTCTTTCAGAAGGTAAATTAAAGGGTACTTAAATATTAGATTTAAGTTTACCTGTGTTTTAACTCAAGTGAATTATTATAGTAATTAAATAATATCAAACTTTATAAAAAGAATCTAAGTAAAAGCTACAAACACAACGTAGTTTGTGTCCTACCACTTTAAAACTAGACGATTACAATAAAAGGCCAAATTTGTATGTTCTCTTTCTCCGGAAAAAGATTAATAAACATACGAGGGGGGTATGGGGTGTCACAGTACTAAAATCTGACATAAAAGAGTGAAGCTTACTGGGGAAATTTGGTTTGTTATAATTTCAATTACGAGACTGAACTTGATCTTGACCACTATTTTTAAGACTGAAAGAATCGCTTTTATCGAGTTGAATGAACGACGAGGTAGATTATCTCTAGTTATTTGGTTTTATGAATTATTCTGTCTTATGGAACTTATATTTATAATCAGATGGCTGAAACATGAAAATATAAACACGCCAAGCAAGCACACCACAGAAATTAGATAACTGTATTACCTTGTTTGCAATACGTGCTAATAGTTGTTGGATATCGAATTACATATATTTTTAAAAAGGATTAGCAAGTTAGTAATATTTGTGTCATTTATTACTACTTACTATAAAATAGCCCGGGAGCTGGCGACAGTAAGAAAGTGACAATATGCTCGTCATTCATATACTATAGTAGTTTGTGCAACAAGAGTAGTGGATGTATGACCGACTCGGTGGCGTAGTTACCGACTCGGTGGCGTAGTGGGCTAGAGATTGAGTAACAGTCATGGCTCTGGCCACACTGCCTATCGTGTCTGGGTTCGAGACCCGGCACCGGCAGATGGCAATGTCGGTGGGTATGGATGTTTGTCTGCGTTTTTTCAAATGTGTAGCCCCCTTCCGGATAGCCTTTGGCATTGGATTTGGGGGTTGTCTAATTTCTGTGGTGTTTTTTTTATGATATCCATATCGCAGTCGGAGTGGAGTGCTCAATCTTTCGAATACGATATGGATAATCCACTCGAGTTGTACAGTACTTTTTCTACGGCCAGTTTAAGAAAAAACTACAAAATTTTTAAAAATTTAATTAAACTTAATTAACTCAATCTTAATTTGTCAGTTTAGGTTCTCCTTATTCAGTATTATTATTTTTTATAACAAACATACGGTTATTAAATGTACAATTTGTATACAGGGTGTCCCAGCCTCGCGTCGGCCAAATGTCCTGGCTCTCCTATAAGAGATATCGAAAAATTTCAAAAACAAAATGATAGAGGGCACAATGGTGCATAGTATAAAAATATTTTGAAATATACAGGGTGATCGATTTAGGCGTGATGTCATAAACTTATGTTTTTTTAAATGGAACACTAGGTATATTATTACATATTTGAATTCTCCTTTTAACTCAATCGATGTGCCACTTGATGGGTCTGCGATGGGTCGGTACCATGATATGGGTGAGTTTGTACCAAAAACGTGCCAAATTTATGAGCTCACTGTGGCGTAGTGGAAAAGCATTTTGAGATCTAGTTTGTGCCAAAAATTGTCAAAAACCCTGTAGTTTACGCTGCTGTTATCAGATCTAACGAAATCGGTCATTTTATACCGGGTGAGTCAGGAAACGCCAAATCTACTTTTACCCATTTTTTTCAAATGGAACACCCTGTATATTATGACACCAAAGGAGAGCCCTTTGAAAGAGCTTTCCACTGATATAAAGGTTCAAGGGTCTATCTGTCATGGGTGCCAAGATATTTGATGGCAAAGTGGCACAATTCGAGGATTATTAAAAAATTACACTCAATTTTCAATTGTTTTGTGAATTTTCGCTGAAATCGGCTCTTTTCAGTAAGAAAATTTTACAACTATTGACAAGACTGGTATTTTTATTTATTTATTTATTTGCTTACAATATCCTACAGAGCAAGTCCATTTACAGGATAAGGGAGGGTTTACAGCACATACCAGCAAATATATAGATACACATATATACCGTAAATCCACTATAAATAAGCAAAATATCACACTATGTATTTATATATACAGGTAGTAAAAAATGACAGTATACAAAAAGATAAAAAAGAAGTTACAAAAAGTTAAATGACTGCTAATACTTGCTACAAACAATAACAAGTAACAATAAAAATAGGTGAATAACACATTAAAAGAAAACAAGAATCTAAAAAGTTATAATAATAAATAAAAATAGGAAGCCTATGTGCAACTTGTACGAGAATGATAAGAATAATAAAAAATTTGTCTTTTAAAATTAATTAATTTACTGTTGATATAGGTTTTTTTTAATTTGACATACATTAGTCTGGAAAATATCTAATGTGCCATTATCATTATAATTTTTACACATTTGAAAGAGGGGAGCTTGAGTGAGTACATTTGTTCTTGGAGTGGGTAAGAAGAACGTTTGACTATTTCTTGAGGTTATGCGAGGTACGTGATAATAAATATTGTCTAAAAGATCTTCACATTTTATGTTATTATGAATTATCTTATATAAGAATATTACTGACTGAATTGTTCTTCTCTTTAAGAGACTGTCAACAGTGAAAATTGCTAAAAGATCTTCTTGAGGATATCCTCGGTGTGGGTACACATCATAGGTTTGCAAATAGAGATTTTTTAAAAAACGACGTTGTATTTTTTCTATTGCCACAATATGCGTATTATAAATTGGGCTCCATACGATAGATGCATATTCTAGTTTTGATCTTACCACTGAGTTATATAATAGTTTACTTGTATGAATGTTATTAAAATCTCTCATGTTACGTACTACAAATCCCAATGCCTTAAAAGATGTTGCAACCGTGGAATTCACATGATGAACGAACGTTAATTTAGGGTCAAAGATCACCCCGAGATCTTTGATAGTATCAGGTCTGACTAGAGACTTATTATCAATTTTGGAATCATATACTATATGTACATTCTGCTTACGTGAGTATGACATTACGTTGCATTTACTGATATTTAAAAACAAATTATTAGTTTTACACCAGTTGTTTATGGTATCCAGATTATTTTGTAAGATTACACAGTCAGCCTCCGAATTGATTTGGTAAAAGATCTTGACATCATCAGCATATAAAAGATATCTAACATTAAGTTCACGAGAAATATCGTTGATAAAGATCACAAAAAACAACGGACCAAGAATTGAGCCCTGCGGTACCCCTGATGTTTGCATAAAAGTATGAGATTTGAATCCTCTTACTATTAACAAATTGCTGACGATTATGTAAGTAAGAACATATTTAAGAGATCAGCAGAAATACCCATGGCCTCCAACTTCAGTTTTAAAATAGTATGATCCATTCTGTCAAAGGCCTTGGAAAAGTCGGTGTAGATCACATCCACTTGACCGCCACTGTAAAAGACCTCACAGATATTTTGTGTTTTAACCACTAAATTTGAAACGGTGGATCTCCCAACTATAAACCCATGTTGTTCAGGTATTAGCGAGTTATTAACATACTGTAGATGGAATCATACAATATAATTTCAAATAGTTTGCTAAAATTACATATAATGTTGATTGACCTGTAGTTCATAATATCATTATTAACTCCTTTTTTAAATACTGGTACGATATTCGTTAATTTCCATATGTCTGGAAACGTTGATGTTTTAATAATCAAATGGTACATAATGGCGCAGCAAGTACTGAGATACAATCACGGACTATAAAAGCAGGTATGTTGTCTGGTCCCATATAGCCCAGGGTCGATCCCGTCAAACCTTGAACAAATTAGAGACAAGCTGAAATTTGGTATATAAGTTTGTATTGGGGCCCTTAAAATACCACCAAACCCCACCGGTAATCCGCCGTGCCTGTCACCTCTAAACAACCCCCGAAAGGGGTGAAAATCGGACTTTTTTTAGTTTTTTGGCAATATCTTAAAAACAACGCTATATACGAAAAAATATGAAGACAGAAAAATTAAAGAGTATAAAATTTCCTATAAAATTACGTTTAGCAGATATATTTTGCTTTACCAGTGGCGGAGTTATGATATTTTTAATAACTGGGTATTTTGTAAAAATACTCCCTAGCCATTACTTATTGGATTTTGACATTAAATATACATAACAATATACATGAGTACTTTGGTAAATACATTTAATACATCCTTACGTCAATAAATTAGAAATAAAAAGCATACCAGTGGAGCAGGTACTATATTTCTAATTTCATACATTATTTTGTATTAGCTAACAGAACTTTAACATTTTACGTTCCTATTAAATGTAACAAAATAATTATTTTAAATATCCGTGGAATTTCTGTTAGAAATTGAGAGGAATTATTTTTATATTAATCATATTTAGGACATAATACCGCATAGCCCAGGGTCGATCTGAAGCTTTATATAGGAAACCATGAACAAATTAGAGACAATCTGAAATTTGGTTATATAAGTTTGTATTGGGGTCCTTAAAATACCACCAAACCCCACCGGTAATTTGCCGTGCCTGTCACCCCTAAACAACCCCCGAAAGGGGTGAAAATCGGACTTTTTTTTAGTTTTTTGGCAATATCTTAAAAACAAAGCTATATACGAAAAAATATGAAGACAGAAAAATTAAAGACAATTTCCTATAAAGTTACGTTTGGCAAATATATTTTGCTTTACCAGTGGTGGAGTTATCGTGTTGTAAATTCCAGTATATTTTAACAAAATACACATTTCCCACAAAATAATTACGTTACATTAATATATTTTACGTCTTTTACACCAAAACAGATTAAAATTATAATAATACATAAAATATGAGTTTTTTATGTAGTAAGTAGCACAGTTGCTTTTTCTTAAATAAACTAAAATACTTACAGGTTATGTTTAAGTAAATGAATGTTTTTAATTACATATCCAATATATTTTATCTGCATGTTGAGATGTCGACTTCCGCCTGTAAATCCTCAACTGCCCTATTAAAACAGGTTACGACATGAGCATGCACTTTTGCAACCACCTGATGAACAGTTGCAAAAAATTTGTTTAAGGAACCCTTTGGGGTCTATATCTTGATCCATCTGGACTGGAGAGATTCCGAAATCACTAGAAATCCATCCCCAGTCCTGGAGTGGTAAGCTATTATTTAACCATGCTTGAACCTAAAAGTTAATCATACATGTAAATAGAATATGTATGTAGAGTTGCTGGATGAAATGTCCTATATGCATGGTACTCTGAGCTGCATTTATGATCGGTGGAAGTGAAGCCAGATTAAAATATTTATTTAAACTTTGCTTTGCTACATACTGCTGGTAGAGAATGTATCTGACGTTATTCAAATCGGTACTTGTTCTATTTTTGACGTATACGGAAATAAAAAATGTCGAAATAAAGGTTCTCAATCTGTCTTTGGATATATTTGGATTGTAAAATTCTTCAAGAAGGTCAACCAACTTCTTTCTTTTTCACAGTATTGACCAAATTAATTTTTCCCCTGGTAAACAGGCCAGATGTAATATCACATCCGGAAATGGCGTACATTGCAATAATAATAATATTAATAAACATCTTTATTGATGGGCGAAGTTTAGGACAAAATACTATTCTTACACTTTATTTATTTATTTATTTATTTAACATTTATTAAAGGTCCCAACTTATGCTGCAACTTTGAAGTATTAGTAATTTTATTTGGTTTCGAACTTCCTCCTGGGCGTAGCATATACAAATTTTGTTTAGCGTAATGGAGTCGTATCGAGAATATACGAAGAGAGCATACATACAGGGGCGAATGGCGACGCGGAAAACTACTCAGTTGCCTTGACATGCGGTATATGTCCTTAATATTATTAATATAAAAATAATTCCTCTCAATTCGTAACAGAAATTCACGGATATTTAAAATAATTATTTTGTTACATTTAATAGGCACGTAAAATGTTAAAGTTCTATTAGCTAATACAAAATAATGTATGAAATTAAAATATAGTACTCCACTGGTATGTTTTTTATTTCTAATTTATTGATGTAAGAATGTATTAAATGTATTCACCAAAATATCCATATACATTGTTGTATATTTAATGTCAAAATCCAATAAGTAAAGGCTAGAGAATATTTTAACAAAATACCCAATTATTAAAAATATCATAACTCCGCCACTGGTAAAGCAAAATATATCTGCTAAACGCAATTTTATAGGAAATTTTATGCCCTTTAATTTTTCTATCTTCATATTTTTTCGTATATAGCTTTGTTTTTAAGATATTGCCAAATAACTAGAAAAAGTCCGATTTTTTCCCCTTTCGGGGGTTGTTTAGGGGTGACAGGCACGGCGGATTACCGGTGGGGTTTGGTGGTATTTTAAGGACCCCAATACAAACTTATATACCAAATTTCAGCTTGTCTCTAATTTGTTCATGGTTTGACTGGATCGACCCTGGGCTAAAGGCTGAATGAACGCAGGGAAGTACATTTATCTTGTTTTGTTTACAATGTGATTAAAAATAAAAAACCTGAATATTTATACAACAAGCTTAAAGTAAGAAGTGAAATTCACAATAGAGACACAAGATTTAGTACCTTATTGGATATACCTAAGCATAATATGAGTTTGTTTAAGTCTTGTTTCTCTTATATTGCTCCAAGTATCAATAACAAGTATGTTGAGAATAATGACCACTCAATGAGTATAGATAAATTTAAACAGCTGGTAAAAGCGAAATTGTAAATTAAACCTTTAGACTAAGTGGATAGTTTTTATTTTCTATGGACCAATTCATATTTCTTTTCATTAATACTTACTGTAATTTTAGATTAGTGTGTATAGTTTATTTGCTCATTTACAATTTATAATCTAAGTTGTGATTTTTGTGTTTTTTTCCAAGGGGTAGAGTTTCTGAAATAATATAGATGAATTGTATATATGTTACTTACTTCCTTTATAAGCTAATTGCTTCTGTTATAAATGTTATGCGTAATAAATATTATAATTATTATTATTATTATTATTATTTTTTTTTTCGTTTCCGGAAGAAACTGCTGGACAGTCTCCCTGTGGCCTCCGACACCACACAGAGAGAGCGCCAGCGAATAATCTACAGCAACTCCCCACATCCCGCAGGGTTAGTTACTGTAGATTCCAGACTCATGTGCCCTAAGTAGACGAAGGGATCCCAGGATGACCGCTTTCTGCATTTGACCAGCCAACCATTCTGCCGATGTTTGGCAGGCAGGCATGGTCTTCAATGCGGAGAGCAGCGTGGGCTTTATACCTCCGAGTACACCGATTATCAGGACGACCATTTTGACAGAGTAGCCTGGGTATAGCACTTGGAGCTCGTACCGGAGATCTCTGTATTTAGTCCGTTTCTCCTCCTCCTTCAAGGCGATGTTTGTCTCAGCAGGTGCTGAGAACTCGATGACATACATCACCTTGGTCTGATGGTCGAGGAGGACTATGTCAGGCTTATTGGCGTGAATTCGCCTGACGGTCGGGAACGAGTAGTTCCAGTAAATCCGGCATTTCTCGTTCTCGACAACGGACTCGATATCTCCGGGGACGTAAGGCAGCACTGGTGTTTGGTCTATCTGGTACGAGTGCCGTAGATGGTAGTATAGCACTCGTAAAGGCGCGTTATGTCGTTGGATGTAGACCGAAGTCGCATAAATCGGGCATGCAGATAATAAATGCATGAGCGACTCCGGCGCCTGACGGCAGGTCCTGCAGTTGATATCAGGTACCTCTACACCCATCACGCGACTGCGATAGACCAATGTGTTAATAACACCATCTTGGCAGGCCACAATGTATCCCTCGGTCTCCGACTTCAGCCCCGCTGACCTTAAAAATGCGAAGGTCAGCTCTGTCGATAAACCCAGTGCTTCTATGTTGTTATAGAAAACACCGTGCAGGGGTTTATCGACGTGCTGCCTGAACAGATTTCTCTGTTCGGCAGCTTTGATGTGGGCTGTCAGACGATTAGGCGGAAGCTCAGTGACTGAGTCACCTCGCCGGCCTTCTCGCCTGTAGTCGAACACGAGACCGAGTTCATCTGCGGCCCTCTGTGCTGCCCTAAACAATAAAGCGCCAACTCCCACAGCTTCATGATCTCTCACTAACTGTAGGAGTGGGTCCGAGCTCCTGATGACATTACATGCCATACTCAGTGCCACTCTGCCATGCATGCACTCCAGACTCAAGAGTCCTCGGCCCCCCCGTTGACGTGGGAGGTATACACGAGGAACGGACGATCTAGGATGAATACTCCTATGAATATTCATCATCTTGCGGGTATTCCTGTCCAATTGACGCAGCTCATCTACTCCCCATTTGACTACGCCAAAGGAGTAGAGCAGAATCGGAACGGCAAGCATATTAGTGGCAGACACCTTGTTCTTCCCCGAAAGTTCTGATGACCAGATCTTTCGGAGTCGGTGTCTGTACTTGCCACGGAGAGAATCCTTTATTTGGTTCACGTCCTGGATGTGGCGTTGTTCCACTCCCAGGTATGTGTAGGTCTCTCCGGCATCCAAATGTTGTAGGATGCTTCCGTCTGCGAGCTGCGCATCTTCGTGGAATTCCCCGCGTCGTCCTCTCTTGAGGTGGACGACTGCGCATTTGTCCAACCCAAACTCCATTCCAATTGCCCGCGTGTATTCCTCGACCACCCTGAGAGCATTTTGAAGTTCTCGCTCTCCGGAGGTATAGAGTTTAAGGTCATCCATATAAAATAGATGGGTGACCTTATGCCTCCGGTTGCTGGGTGGCCCACACTGATACCCGCGGGTTTGGCGGAGTCCAACAGATAGCGGCAGCAGTGAGATGCAGAAGAGGAGCGGACTCAAAGAGTCACCCTGAAACACTCCTCTCTTAAATGTCACCAACTCTGTCGAAACTCACTCGGCACCGGATGTTATGGTGAAGCGAGTTCTCCAAAGCGGCAACAGTTGTTCGATGCATCTCACTAGTGGTGCTGGTACCGCAAGACATCCGAGCAAGTGTAAGAAAAGCTCGTGGGATGTTGTATCAAATGCCTTGCGATAATCAATCCAGGCCATTGACAGATTCCGCTTGTACTGCACAGAATCCTGTGTAATACAGCGGTCTATCAGCAGGTTTTCCTTGCAACCTGCCAGGCCCTTCTTGGCACCACGCTGTTCGTTTATCTGTTGGTAGACCGGATCAACAGACCTCAACATCCTGGTATACAAGATACGAGTAAATAACTTGTAGCAGGAGTTGAGGCAGGTAATCGGCCTATAATTTTTTGGGTCAGACAGATCCCCCTTTTTGGGGATTAGCACAGTTCGCCCCTCGACAAACCAGTCCGGAATTTTCTGCCCCTCGTTCAACCATGAGTTGAAAACTCGGGCCGGATGGCGGTGGGTGGAAGGAAACTTCTTCCACCACCAATTGTTTATACCATCTGGACCCGGGGCAGCGAAGTTCTTGGTTCCAACAAGTGCTTGTTGAACCTCTTCCGTACTGATTGCCGGGCACACTTCGTCTGGCTCTTCTAAGACTCTACGACAGAGAGCCTCGAAGTGTGCTATAGCTGGAGTGTCATTATCGAATGGACTCGCGACTGCGTAGATTCCTTTCCAGAAGGCTTCGACATTATCAACAGTTGGCGGATTTTCGACAACACGCTGTGGCTCTTGGAACAGGCGAGACGGGTTTGTTTGAAACAATTTGTTTTGTCCCAAACTCCGCATTCGCCTGACCAAAGTTTTCTTAACAGCCATAAGCGCTCGAATCCTATCTAGACAGTGCTGCTTGATGGTCTGCAGCACTGTGCAATTTAGAGTGTGGTGTTGGCGTCTCAGTCCGGCTGCCACAGGCCGGACCTTCGGTGTAAATGGTCTACCTGCGACTATATAATCCACCACACTCTGGATTCGAGAAGCGTGTTGCCTTGCTGATCGAATTTTAACTTCGATCTTCTGTATGCGCCGCTTAGCTTTCTCGACCCTATCAACTGCGCTTGCCAGGCGCTGTTGTGGGACGAGTTGATTTGCGGCAGCGTACACCGCGCTGTTGATCTGCCAGATGTTGGCATCTTCTGGAAGCTCCTCACTGATCAACGAATCCATTCGTGCTAGGTCTTGTGGCTTTGGGTTAACCCTGGTGTTAAGGTTAACCCTCGTCCTTAAAGCGACGTCGGTGTACTCAAGCGGAATTATTATTATTATTTTTTTTTTTTATTTTTTTTTTTTTTTCGTTTCCGAAAGAAAGTGCTGGACAGTCTCCCTGTGGCCTCCGACACCACACAGAGAGAGCGCCAGCGAATAATCTACAGCAACTCCCCACATCCCGCAGGGTTAGTCACTGTAGATTCCAGACTCGTGTGCCCTAAGTAGACGAAGGGATCCCAGGATGACCGCTCTCTGCATTTGACCAGCCAACCATTCTGCCGATGTTTGGCAGGCAGGCATGGTCTTCAATGCGGAGAGCAGCGTGGGCTTCATACCTCCGAGTACACTGATTATCAGGACGACCATTTTGACGGAGTAGCCTGTGTATAGCACTTGGAGCTCGTACCGGAGATCTCTGTATTTAGTCCGTTTCTCCTCCTCCTTCAAGGCGATGTTTGTCTCAGCAGGTGCTGAGAGCTCGATGACATGCATCACCTTGGTCTGATGGTCGAGGAGGACTATGTCAGGCTTATTGGCGTGAATTCGCCTGACGGTCGGGAACGAGTAGTTCCAGTAAATCCGGCATTTCTCGTTCTCGACAACGGACTCGATATCTCCGGGGACGTAAGGCAGCACTGGTGTTTGGTCTATCTGATACGAGTGCCGTAGATGGTAGTATAGCACTCGTAAAGCCGCGTTATGTCGTTGGATGTAGACCGAAGTCGCATAAATCGGGCATGCAGATAATAAATGCATGAGCGACTCCGGCGCCTGACGGCAGGTCCTGCAGTTGATATCAGGTACCTCTACACCCATCACGCGACTCCGATAGACCAATGTGTTAATAACACCATCTTGGCAGGCCACAATGTATCCCTCGGTCTCCGACTTCAGCCCCGCTGACCTTAAAAATGCGAAGGTCAGCTCTGTCGATAAACCCAGTGCTTCTATGTTGTTATAGAAAACACCTTGCAGGGGTTTATCGATGTGCTGCCTGAACAGATTTCTCTGTTCGGCAGCTTTGATGTGGGCTGTCAGACGATTAGGCGGAAGCTCAGTGACTGAGTCACCTCGCCGGCCTTCTCGCCTGTAGTCGAACACGAGACCGAGTTCATCTGCGGCCCTCTGTGCTGCCCTAAACAATAAAGCGCCAACTCCCACAGCTTCATGATCTCTCACTAACTGTAGGAGTGGGTCCGAGCTCCTGATGACATTACATGCCATACTCAGTGCCACTCTGCCATGCATGCACTCCAGACTCAAGAGTCCTCGGCCCCCCCGTTGACGTGGGAGGTACACACGAGGAACGGACGATCTAGGATCTATTTTTTTTTTTTTTTTTTTTTCCGTTTCCGTTTCCGGAAGAAACTGCTGGACAGTCTCCCTGTGGCCTCCGACACCACACAGAGAGAGCGCCAGCGAATAATCTACAGCAACTCCCCACATCCCGCAGGGTTAGTTACTGTAGATTCCAGACTCATGTGCCCTAAGTAGACGATGGGATCCCAGGATGACCGCTTTCTGCATTTGACCAGCCAACCATTCTGCCGATGTTTGGCAGGCAGGCATGGTCTTCAATGCGGAGAGCAGCGTGGGCTTTATACCTCCGAGTACACCGATTATCAGGACGACCATTTTGACAGAGTAGCCTGGGTTTTGGAGCTCGTATCGGAGATCTCTGTATTTAGTCCGTTTCTCCTCCTCCTTCAAGGCGATGTTTGTCTCAGCAGGTGCTGAGAACTCGATGACATACATCACCTTGGTCTGATGGTCGAGGAGGACTATGTCAGGCTTATTCGCCTGAATTCGCCTGACGGTCGGGAACGAGTAGTTCCAGTAAATCCGGCATTTCTCGTTCTCGACAACGGACTCGATATCTCCGGGGACGTAAGGCAGCACTGGTGTTTGGTCTATCTGGTACGAGTGCCGTAGATGGTAGTATAGCACTCGTAAAGCCGCGTTATGTCGTTGGATGTAGACCGAAGTCGCATAAATCGGGCATGCAGATAATAAATGCATGAGCGACTCCGGCGCCTGACGGCAGGTCCTGCAGTTGATATCAGGTACCTCTACACCCATCACGCGACTCCGATAGACCAATGTGTTAATAACACCATCTTGGCAGGCCACAATGAATCCCTCGGTCTCCGACTTCAGCCCCACTGACCTTAAAAATGCGAAGGTCAGCTCTGTCGATAAACCCAGTGCTTCTATGTTGTTATAGAAAACACCGTGCAGGGGTTTATCGACGTGCTGCCTGAACAGATTCCTCTGTTCGGCAGCTTTAATTTGGGCTGTCAGACGATTCGATAATAAAATTGAATGGGCGATCAAATCCTTTGAACCCTACAAGTCTCCGGGACCGGATGGGATACTTCCCGCATTATTACAACGGGCAAGTGACCTCCTAATTCCGTCTTTATGTAAAATCTTTCGGGAATGCTTGGCAATGGGATATGTGCCTCTGGCATCGAAATCGGTAAAGGTGGTTTTCATACCAAAACCAGGGCGCACCTCCTACGTCCATGCCAAGTCATATCGACCAATCAGCCTTTCGTCTTTCCTGTTGAAGACGCTGGAAAAACTTGTCGACAGACATATTCGGGATGGGCCAATAATAGTAAACCCAACCAACAGTAGACAGTATGCCTACCAGGCAGGGAAATCGTGTGAATTGGCTCTTCACGACCTCGTTAGTAGGGTAGAGGAGTCGATAAACAATAAGAAGATAGCACTTGGTGCTTTCCTTGATATTGAGGTTGCATTCGATAACACCTCTTTCAAATCAATGATCCTGGCCGCTCAAAGACATGGGATTGACGACACTTGTTGTAGGTGGATGGACAACATGCTGAAGAGTAGGCGGGTTCATGACACAATTGCAGACGACACCCTAGAGGTACAAGTAACTCGAGGGTGTCCACAGGGTGGAGTATTGTCACCCCTACTGTGGAACCTCGTCGCTGACGATTTGTTGACAACACTTAGCGACAGTGGCTTCTACGCCCAAGGGTATGCGGATGACATCGTCATACTCATAAGGGGAAAGCATACCAACATTATTGCAGAGCGTATGCAAATTCCTAGGAATAATCCTGGATACCAAACTCACATGGAACCAACATCTGTCATAAGTCACAAACAAGGCGAAAGCATCTCTTATGAGGTGTAGACACATGTTTGGAAAAACATGGGGCATGAAACCAAATATGGTACAGTGGCTATACACCACTGTGGTCAGACCCATAATCACCTACGGTGCCCTGATTTGGTGGCCAAAGGTTGAACAAAGAACGACCATCACAAAACTCGCCAGCTTACAAAGGCTGGCATGCTTGTGCATTACGGGCGCTATGAGCACCACACCAACAGCATCCATGGAAGTCATCCTGGGCTTGATTCCACTTGATATATTTATAAAGGGGGAAGCCCTAATGAATGCCAAAAGGATGCGGTCCATCGGCTACTGGAACGCCAACCAGGAACAGTATGGGCACTCAAAGATTATGGAGGCTGCGGCCGGTGACCACATCTTAATGATGGACACTGACTACATGCTTCCAAGATACTCCTTTGACAAGCCATTCGTAGCAAAAATTAATCACGATGAATGGCGTCAAGGTACTCCATCCTATTCGTCCAAGGGAATCGTCTGGTATACCGATGGTTCCAGGACAAATGGAGGATCAGGAGCTGGAATTCATGGCGTGCGACCTAGGGTGAATGTTAGTTTATCCCTAGGGACTAATGCCACCGTCTTCCAGACGGAAATGTATGCCATCATGACATGCATTCGAGAGAATGCAAAGCGTCGGTATACCCGACAGCATATACGCATTCTGTCTGATAGTCAAGCAGCATTAAAAACACTTGCAGCCCCACGTATAAACTCTAAAATAACATGTGAGTTCCCACAGGAACTGATATACCTGTCCCGGGTGAACAATGTCGAACTCATCTGGGTACCAGGTCACTCGGGGGTTGAGGGCAATGAAAAAGCAGATAACCTGGCAAGAACGGGTTCTGCGACACCATTCACAGGGCCTGAACCTGTGATTGGTATTTCAAAACAGGCAGTCAAAACGGCGGTTCAAAGATGGTCTTTCAAGGAACATCTGCAACGCTGGGACATGACACCTGGCCAACACCAAGGGAAGGCCACTATCGGAGTACCTTCCCAAAAACTGACTTCTGAAGTCATCCATTTGGGACGACCTCAAATCAAACATGTAGTGGGCCTTTTAACAGGACACTGCCACATGAGAAAGCACCTGCAACGTATAGGCGTGCATAGGGGCAGTACGATGTGCAGACTATGTGAAGAGGAGGAAGAAACCTCCTCGCACATAGTGTACGACTGCGAAGCACTGAGCCGAAGGAGATTTGCTCTTTTCGGTGATTTACAATGCGGGGACAATCTTCCGCATGAAAATCTTGCAAAGAAGCTATTAAACCTCATTAAAGGGACGGAGCTCATGTAAGAATCGGGGATGTACAATAAGCCAATTGAGTTGCAGTGCAATTTGGGTTTGACCCAACCCCGCTATCAATCAATCAATCAATCAATGTTTGTGTTTTATAACTGCATGACTTTTTCCATGGCATTTTTAATTGAGAGGCGACGAGTGAGTCGTAATAAATGTTTTTTTCTCGCTTATTTTATTTCGAAAAATTGCAATATTTTGTGACTGAATAGAAAAAAATATGCTTGTTTCAAATTAACAAAAAAAAATTATGGGTGCTATTTAAAAAGAAAAAGTTGGTTGCCATAGAAACAAACCAGAAGAAGATATCAACAAACTAAAAAACTCAAAACATGCATGGTAAAGAACCAAATAACTTTCATATTGAACATTTTTTTGTAACTTTGCAAATAACAAAGTTAAAGCCATTATTTGATACTTTTGTTCCACCCTGTATATAATTTTAAAATCTATTTAATAAAGAATTGTTTTTTAATTTTTATATAATTTTATAGTTTTTATTGAGGAATTGTTATTGCTGCAAGTACTATTTAGAAAATCTATGAATAAAATATGAGTAGGTATACAAGAAGGAATTTAAAAACGATGTTGATTGGTAGTTTATTCAAAAATATTTATTTTAAAACTTGGAAATAAAAGAGATTGAGCTATAAGCTTAAAAAATTGGGGGTTCGCTTTAAGAGTGGTTACAAAAACTGTTGCCTGCGTAACAATTTTATAAATTAAGTTGAATGAAACTACAGGCACGGGGCCTTTATATACTTTGATTGCAAGAGATAGTTTTAAAAATAGGGGTAGGTGGAGTTTGACTGTGAAAATAGAAAGAGCATTTATTAAGTAGTATTTCCACAAAATTTCAAGTTGACCGCACTACCACAAGAGGTTGACCTGCAAGCATTTATAGAAGGGGTAGTTTTAAAAATAGGGGTAGGTCGAGTTTGACTGTGGAAATGGAAAGAATATTTATTGAATCGTATTTCCACAAAATTTCGAGTTGACCGCACCACTACAAGGAGTTGACCTGCAAGCTTTTATAGAAGGGGTAGTTTTAAAAATAGGGGTAGGATAAGTTTGACTGTGGAAATGGAATGAGCATTTATTGAATGGTATTTCCACAAAATTTCGAGACGACCGCACTACCACAAGAGGTTGGCCTGCAAGATTTTATAGAAGGGGTGGGTTTAGAAATAGGGGTAGGTCGAGTATGAGTGTGGAAATGGAAAGAAAATTTATTGTTTCGTATTTTTACAAAATTTCAAGTTGACCGCACCACTGCAAGGGGTTAACCTGCAAGATATTAGAGAAGGGGTAGGTTTAGAAATAGGGGTAGGTCGAGTTTGAGTGTGGAAATGGAAAGAACATTTATTGTTTCGCACTTTTACAAAATTTCAAGTTGACCGCACCACTACAAGGGGTTAATTTGCAAGCTTTTATGGAAGGGGTAGTTTTAAAAACAGGGGTAGGTCGAGTTTGACTGTCGAAATGGAAAGAGCATTTATTGAATGGCATTTCTGCAAAATTTCGAGTTGACCGTACTACCACAAGGGGTTGACCTGCAAGCTTTTATAGAAGGGGTAGTTTTAAAAATAGGGGTAGGTTGAAGTTTGAGTGTGGAAATGGAAATAGCATTTATTGAATCGTATTTCCACAAAATTTCAAGTTGACCGCACCACTGCAAGGGGTTAACCTGCAAGATATTAGAGAAGGGGTAGGTTTAGAAATAGGGGTAGGTCGAGTTTGAGTGTGGAAATGGAAAGAACATTTATTGTTTCGCACTTTTACAAAATTTCAAGTTGACCGCACCACTACAAGGGGTTAATTTGCAAGCTTTTATGGAAGGGGTAGTTTTAAAAACAGGGGTAGGTCGAGTTTGACTGTCGAAATGGAAAGAGCATTTATTGAATGGCATTTCTGCAAAATTTCGAGTTGACCGTACTACCACAAGGGGTTGACCTGCAAGCTTTTATAGAAGGGGTAGTTTTAAAAATAGGGGTAGGTCTAGTTTGAGTGTGGAAATGGAAAGAGCATTTATTGAATGGTATTTCTGCAAAATTTTAAATTGACCGCATCACTAGAAGGGGTTGACCTGCAAGCTTTTATTGTGACTTGCAAATTAGGAAGGCCCTATTACACGTTATCAAACAAAATCAAAAGTGATTTCGAAATAATAGTAAAGACAATATATTGCAGTTGCCTGTTTTTTTCCTATTCTCAATGAGGTCGCTTAAATTGGTTAAGAGTATAAGTATAAGCTCTAAAACGCAGTAAGGATTCCGACGTTTGAAAGTGAAGGATTTTACAGTCCCCAACCTAAGTCGCTAACCTGGCCAAGTCCCATAAAATTCGATCAGCTGGTAACTGTACGTTAAATAAATTGTAAAACTAAAAATACCTACGTAAATATTTACCGCTATGTAATGTTTAAATTCCGTAACGGAATTTCCTCTCACCCTACCTGGCAAAAAAACCAGAGAAAAAAAAAGGAGTGCGAGCCGCTAAGCCAAAAAAAATCCACTCGCCTTACTCGAAAAAAAAGTACCTAATTAAAATATATAAAATAATAATCAATTAACCTAGACTTATTTACTTTTTAAACGTAGTTGTGCTGGTTATAAAAAATTTACTATTCAATCTGAACGGGAAAAAAATTGATTGTTTTTCTTTTTTCCAAATGCACGTATTTTAAAAGTAATAAAGTAATAATTGTAACAGTGCACTATAATGCAATTATTGTAAATGTATGTGAAATGGCAGAACAACTAAATACCACAAGTACAGTTTTTCAGGTAACACAAAATAAATAACACCAATATTGTTTAAATGTTATTTGTGGAATTTCATAAATTATTTCTTTTCTTTTCTTTTTTTGGGATTTATTACCACATTCCTCGAGATTCCTATCCAAAAAATTCGATTTATCTAAAAAATATTCAAATTAACCAGTTTAAAACGGGAAATAACTAACCTCTACGCCTTTGCGTTATGTCAGAGGATCAGTTAGAGGGAGTTTTTTGACAACTAATAGGAATTAAATTAATACAAAAATACTGCGCTGACGTTTCGGAAACTATATCCGTTTCCTTTTTCAAAGTTTAAGCTTTAGATTTTTATGTAACGTGTAGAATAACACGGCATAAAATAAAAATTGTTTATATCATTTCCATAGATACTTACCATAGAAATGTTGAAAAAATATACTAAATAATATTAATTTTATTGAGTTCTTCTCTCAACATTGGTAACCAAGTTGAACAAAATTCTACCAAACAATTTGATACGCATTTATCTTTATTAAGTAAAATTATTGCAGATTCTTTGATTTTTTTTTTTTTGATGTCTGCTTCTTTGGTCAAAATTTTTGCTGAATCCCATTTTATCCTGTGATCGTTTTCCCAAGCATGTTCACAAATTTTAGATTTTTCCAAATCACCTTTTCTAATATAACTTTTGTGCTCGCCTAATCGTACATTAAGTGGTCTAGATGATTCACCCACATGTTTATTACACTCGCACGGGATACTGTATATACAATTTTTTGAATTTTGTTCAGGATTTAATGGTTTCGTTTTTGTCAATATGGATCTTAAAGTATTATTTGTTTGAAAAATTGTTCTAACGCCAAAATTTTTACCGACACGACGTAATTTCTCAGATAAACCTTTTATATATGGAATTAATGTCGAATAATGATATTCTGGTTTTGGTTGCACCGGATTGTTAACTCTATTTTCAATGTTCATGAAAGTTTTATCAACAAATTCTTTCAGGTATTCATTATTAATTAAAATTTCCCTGAGGTAGAGGTTATTTCCCCCCAGTTTTAAACTGGTTAATTTGAATATTTTTTAGATAAATCGAATTTTTTGGATAGGAATCTCAAGGAATGTGGTAATAAATCCCAAAAAAAGAAAAGGAAAGAAATTAAATAACACCAAATTACAAATGAGCAAAAAAAATTCTCACAACTTTTTATATTTAAAACTCACGTCCAGCGAATGTTAGACATCAATAAAATACCCAATAACGAATAAAACCAGCATAATTATGCCTATCTGTATAAAGGTTTTTGCCAATAAGCAAAAAAAAATTACGCATAAAATACCAAACAAACAGTTATCTAAATGAACTTACCAACACTAACAGATTAAAATACACCACTCTAAGTAGTTGTAAAATGCCTGTGCCTATATACGGTTGAAAATAATTAATTGATATTGAATTTACAACAATATCAACAACGTTGAGTTCGAGTATAACCACCAAATGCCAAAAATATAATATTAAAATACGTATATCTTATTACTATATTATAATAATATTACTAATGCAGTCTGCGCTCACCTGCCTACTCAATATATTTCCAATAGGTATGCTGATATTAAAATTCTGTATATACAGGGTGTGCGAAACAACAACCAAATGATTTCAAACCTGGTTATCTTAATAAAGAAAAATATGGATAACCACCCCTGAAATCTGTGTTTACCAACCACCTAGGACTATAAATGATAGGGCGCCATTTTGTTGCACCAAAAAAAAAAAAAATGTAAAAAAATAATAATAATTTAAAATAATAATAATAAAAGGTGGGGTAATTTCAAAATTTAAATAGTTAAGCAAGATTAAGGGATTAACAAGATAAATGCATGATAAGGTTAAATTTAACAATAAAATGAAATCTATGAAAATGTTATATCTGACTGAATCGAGAGCGGTCGTGTGCAATAAAAATTTATTTTTGAGTGCGCCACTTCAATGACTCTCCTTCCTGAATTGGACCACTGCTCGACTAACTCCAGCTGGGGTGGGTTCCTTTGAGCCGCTGGTAGTTGGTAGGTTTCACACACACAGTACAACACAAAAATAAGAACAAGAAAAATTATAAATAAATTATGTATATTAACAAATATCCAAATATATTTAAATCGCCAGGGTATTACGTATTGCCATAGGCGTAAAAATAGTACCAATTTTCAGTACATACACACAAAAATAATATCACAGTTTAAACCAGTGCACTTCCGTGATCGCGCAACCACATTACAATAGGTTTGCCAAACAAAAAAATCGTAAATATATTAATCGTGATAAAAAAATAGAATTAACAATTGGACGACTTATAATTATATATATATATATATATATATATATATATATATATATATATATATATATATATATATATATATATATATATATATATATATATATATATATATATATATATATATATTATTACGGCTTGAAAATAATTAAAAATGTCTGTGGAAGATCCACTGAACATAACCGATCGCTAGTTGAGATACGGAACGTACCTCACAGCTGATTCAGTGAACCATCGGAAGTCGGTCGACGGTCGTTGATAATACAGTGTTCTCAACCTTACCAACAATTAATTATTATTCGTTTAGAATAACATTGATAAATAAGTATGCTGTGTAAATATTAACCTTTAGAAAGTGTTTTAAAAAAAATCAAGTTACTTTTAATAAATAAATAGTCCAACGCCTCGAAATATTCAATGGTCCAGAAATATAGGGATTTGTTTAGTGTACATAGTGAGTTGGCAACATCTGCTAGATTTAGACTATAGCTGTGTTTTTTTGCTAAGTGAATACTTTATAAAACGTGTTGAAAATGAGGAAATTTCTCTCTTTTGTTCATCAACTATTGAACCGATAGTTTCGGGGTAGGATAATTGTGATAAAAGCATTTTTGGTTGCTTTCGGCTAGTTTCCGGAATATAACACAATTTCTACTTGTTTGGTTAGTTTAATATAGTTTTGATTAAACTTAATTTCGATTTATTCGGATTTTGAAGGAAACTCATCGTCCAGAATAATCTGGGTAAGTTCTAGTAGTTTTTTTTGTCTTTTAAAAGACCACGTGTTTTATAGGTTAACTTTTAAAAAAAAATAATTTTGATGTAATATTTTAGACGATTTTGGTACGGTGTAATTTGAGCGATACCACCAGCTCGTACTGACAATTGAGTATTTTTGAATTGTAATTGGATTTTTGGACTTTGGATATTTTTGGCAATTTTGTGGACTTGATTTTGGTATACTATTTTACCTAGAAGATAAGCCTAGCTATTTTATCATTGAATACTTTGAGAACATCATCTTATGCAGTAACTAAGACCTGAGACGAATACTCTACCCAACGAGGACTGTATTCTTTCCAGAAGGCTCCCTAGGCGAAACGAAGTAATCTTGTTTCTGGACCCAATTAACTCTCATTAAGTTAAGTTGATTTTGTACATTCGTTTTTTGAATTCCAGCTGTTGTATAGTATTATTTGCTTGTAATTAGATTAATCATTTTTTTCCTTACAGATATTTGTCTTGATCTATTTTAATTAGGTATTTAATTATTGTTATTACCGACTATTTTATTGTAATTTTAAATCTACCCTAGACTAATTGTTATAGTAAAATTTTTTTTGGTTGTTGGTATTTATCCTAGCTCTTGAGCTAGTTAATAAACGATTATATAATTTTTTTAAGAGACACGACTTTTATTGCTCTCAAGAAAGGATTTGTAATACCCTGGACCTCACTTATCTCTACGATTTTAGATCGTAACAATTTTTGAGGGCTCGTGTCCGGAATCTTTAAGAGAGCAATAAAACTTAATTATAAATTGGTCAAGACAAACAATCAAGTACTTAATAAGGAAGGTACTAATTTTACTTTGAATTTTTGGCACAGGTACAACTTGACGAGTTCCAAGAAGGGAAAGAAACCAAAGAGGCTGTTCGTAACGTTTGGGAAGCATTCTACGAGGGATTTAGAGGACTTCGTTGGATATTCGACTCTCTCAGGAATTTGGTATTCTTAGTTTTTAGAACTGCTTAGTAATTTTTTTGTGTAATTTTTTCTTACTGTTATCACAAATATAAAATGGCTAGTATTAATACATCACAATTAGAAAGAGAATTCTTAATATATGAATTAAATATACGCGGTGTAGAAGTAAAGTCTAGTGACAAGACTAAAGACTTATATCACAAAATTTATCTGCATTTTTAAGACAGGAATCGCAGGGTAAAGTTTTTGTAGCGTTAAGAGATTTGGATCCTATTTCTGAATTGCAAAACTGTGCAACCATTTTGAACATAGTAACAAAGGCAGCTAAAAGTATTTGGACTCAAACTTTAATTGATAGGCTGGATTCTTTATTTTGGCATTTAAGAGGGCGGATTGGTCGAATAGTTGGAGAGACAGATGACCAAGTAGATCAAATTTCAGGGTTGCTCAAAGAATTTGAAAACATTTTTAAGGATTTTAATGATAGAAAAAAATATCTTGTTGATCCACCATCTACTGAGACTCCAGTCGATCAGTCATCCACTTTAGCCAGTCTTCAGACATTAGTTTTGACAGATCCAGATTATGTTCCAGTAACCCGTTGGAATTTTACTTTTACGGGGAAATATAGAGAAAGTTTGGATGTCTTAATTTTTATTAGAAAAGTTAATCAGTTTTGTAAAACCAGAAAAGTATCGGAATCTAGATTACTTGCCGGTATAGGTTGTTTATTTGAAGATCGTACGGATGTTTGGTTTCGATCTATTGTAAATGAAATTGAGACTTGGGCAGACTTGTGCTCACGTCTCAAACAAGAATTCTTGCCTCGTAATTTTGAAAAACATATTAAGGATATGGTTAAGAACCGATATCAGCTTGACGATGAAAGTATAGGTACTTTCATAGCTCATGTACATGAGTTATCAAATTATTTGCCAGTTCCTCTCTCTAAGGAGAAAAGTCTAAAAATAATTAGGGAGAATATGTTACCTGAATACCAGGAAAGGTTAATTTTAGAGGACATTGACTCCGAACAAAAATTAGTGGAGCTAGTCAATAAGATATACGATCGCAAAGGCACTAGCAGGATTAAGGCCAATTCAAGTACTCGTCCAGCTGATAATCGTGTTACATTTTTTGAAAAAGATATTTTGAATAGTGACTTTGGTAAAAATTTTAGAAGTGAATATAATAGTCAATTTGAAGTTAGCAGAGGCAGAAATTCAGATCGTTCAAGTAATAACCTAGACCATAGGCAAAGATATAATAGGAATTTTGACCGTTCTAGTATTAGAGACCGTACCTTTAGACATAATGATAGCATGGATCGAGATTCCCATCAATCGAGCAGAAATAGATCTAGTAGTCGGCTCAGGAACCATACTCCTAACCGAACTGACCGATATTCTCATAATAATCGTGAAGCTTCGATTAGTAGAGACGGTAGATCAACTAAGGGGAATAGTAGTAGTAGGGAGAGGTTCCGAAATCGATCCAGTAGTCGGAATAGAACTGACCAGAGACAAGTAAGCTCTCTGCGTTGCTTTAAGTGCAATAGCACACATCTAGCTCGGGATTGTACCTCAAAAGTGATAAAATGTAGCGTTAAGAGATTTGGATCCTATTTCTGAATTGCAAAACTGTGCAACCATTTTGAACATAGTAACAAAGGCAGCTAAAAGTATTTGGACTCAAACTTTAATTGATAGGCTGGATTCTTTATTTTGGCATTTAAGAGGGCGGATTGGTCGAATAGTTGGAGAGACAGATGACCAAGTAGATCAAATTTCAGGGTTGCTCAAAGAATTTGAAAACATTTTTAAGGATTTTAATGATAGAAAAAAATATCTTGTTGATCCACCATCTACTGAGACTCCAGTCGATCAGTCATCCACTTTAGCCAGTCTTCAGACATTAGTTTTGACAGATCCAGATTATGTTCCAGTAACCCGTTGGAATTTTACTTTTACGGGGAAATATAGAGAAAGTTTGGATGTCTTAATTTTTATTAGAAAAGTTAATCAGTTTTGTAAAACCAGAAAAGTATCGGAATCTAGATTACTTGCCGGTATAGGTTGTTTATTTGAAGATCGTACGGATGTTTGGTTTCGATCTATTGTAAATGAAATTGAGACTTGGGCAGACTTGTGCTCACGTCTCAAACAAGAATTCTTGCCTCGTAATTTTGAAAAACATATTAAGGATATGGTTAAGAACCGATATCAGCTTGACGATGAAAGTATAGGTACTTTCATAGCTCATGTACATGAGTTATCAAATTATTTGCCAGTTCCTCTCTCTAAGGAGAAAAGTCTAAAAATAATTAGGGAGAATATGTTACCTGAATACCAGGAAAGGTTAATTTTAGAGGACATTGACTCCGAACAAAAATTAGTGGAGCTAGTCAATAAGATATACGATCGCAAAGGCACTAGCAGGATTAAGGCCAATTCAAGTACTCGTCCAGCTGATAATCGTGTTACATTTTTTGAAAAAGATATTTTGAATAGTGACTTTGGTAAAAATTTTAGAAGTGAATATAATAGTCAATTTGAAGTTAGCAGAGGCAGAAATTCAGATCGTTCAAGTAATAACCTAGACCATAGGCAAAGATATAATAGGAATTTTGACCGTTCTAGTATTAGAGACCGTACCTTTAGACATAATGATAGCATGGATCGAGATTCCCATCAATCGAGCAGAAATAGATCTAGTAGTCGGCTCAGGAACCATACTCCTAACCGAACTGACCGATATTCTCATAATAATCGTGAAGCTTCGATTAGTAGAGACGGTAGATCAACTAAGGGGAATAGTAGTAGTAGGGAGAGGTTCCGAAATCGATCCAGTAGTCGGAATAGAACTGACCAGAGACAAGTAAGCTCTCTGCGTTGCTTTAAGTGCAATAGCACACATCTAGCTCGGGATTGTACCTCAAAAGTGATAAAATGCTATCGTTGTGGCCTAATAGGTTATACAATACGTACTTGTCCTACTTGTTTGAGTCAGGGAAACGACTCAAGGACTTAGTTAATAGCCGTGAGCTAGGTCTAACGATTAAATCGGCTAGAAATGTTGATAATCCTATTTTATCTGAGAGTGTGGTAGAAAGTCAGCGTGTAAGGAATGTTTTGGATTATATTTTGTCACAAGTGAATGAGAATGAATGTCCGTATGTTAGAGTGGAAATTTATGATGTGCAAATGTTGGCTTTGTTAGACAGTGGTGCAAATGGTATATTTATGAACTTGAAAGGATGGAAAGCTTTAGAATCGTTGGGTTTTAAAATGGACACGTGCTCAGTTACTTCATGCACTGTCGCAGATAATAACGACATACCAGTTTTAGGTCAAGTGACTGTTCCTATAAAACTTAAGGACAAAGTACATCTCTTTGAAATCATGATTGTACCGGATTTGCGTCATACATTAGTTTTGGGTACAAATTTTTGGGTGAAAATGGGAATTGTGCCTAATTTGCGAAAGGGTGAATGGTATTTCTCTAGTGAACCTGTCATCAATGATATTGTTAGAGAGAATAAAGCTTCACTTGAGGGAGCTAATGACTTGACAGGGGAGCAAAGAGGAAAACTGAATGAGATTGTGTATGATTACTTTGACAGCATCAAAAATACTGCTTTAGGTTGCACGGACGTAGTCGAACATAAAATTGAGATAGATGAAGGGGTGCAGCCCATTAAGCAAAAATATTATCGTGTAAGTCCGCCAATGCAACAAAAGATAAATGATGAACTTGATGAAATGTTAAGGCTTGATGTTGTCGAACGTAGTCAGAGTGAGTGGAGCTCACATATAATGATGGTGAACAAGGATGATGGAAGTTACAGTTTCGTCGTAGATTTCAGAAAAGTAAATAATGTCTCTAAGAGACCTGTTTATCCGTTACCTTTTATACATGAGATATTAGATCAGTTAGGGACAGCTCGTTATCTTTCAAGCCTTGATATTAGATCTGCATATTGGCAAGTTAAGCTCAAGGAAAACAGTAAGCAATATACTGCGTTTACAATACCTGGTACTTTTCAAGCCTTGGTAGATCGATTATTTGGACAAGAATTAAAGCCGTATGTTTTTGCCTATTTAGATGATCTAATAATTGTAACTAGTGATTTTGAAACTCATCTTCATGTATTAAAAGAGGTATTTAAACGTCTGAAATCTGCAGGCTTAACGTTGAAGCGTGAGAAATGCAAGTTTTGTAGAGAAGAACTTGAATATTTAGGTTACCGAGTAAATCGAGACGGTCTTGGAGTAAATCCTAAGAAGGTTAGCGCGATAGTGGATATGCCAAAACCAACATGTCCTCGGGAGGTAAAAAGAATTATTGGGATGCTATCTTGGTACCGTAGATTTATCCCAAACTTCTCTATAATTGTTGCACCTCTTACCAAACTCACTCGTAAGAATTTCAAATGGGATTGGACTGAACAATGTGATGAAGCCTTTTTGAATATTAAAAGCGTTTTGATTAGTGCTCCAATATTATCACGTCCAAATTGGAATTACCCGTTTATTTTACAAACTGATGCTTCTCAAGTCGGGTTGAGTTGTGTACTCACTCAGTTTTATGATGACAGAGAACATGTGATATGTTATCTATCACGAGCACTAACTAAAACGAAGGCTAAATTTGGGGCTACCCAGTTGGAAATTCTTGCAGTTATTTGGTCTATAGAAAAACTAAGAGGTTACATTGAAGCAACTAAGTTCATTGTCATAACAGACTGCTATGCTTTAAAATGGTTAAATAATTTAAAAGATCCGAAAGGTCGGCTTGGCAGGTGGTGCTTACGACTTCAAAGTTTTGATTTTGAAGTTATTCACAGAAAAGGTCGTTATAATGTAGTGCCTGACTGTCTGTCAACGGCAGTTCCTTTTGGTATAAATTCAATTAACATAAACAATGAACCTATAGTTAATTCAGGTGATCCTTGGTATGACAAAATGCTATCTCGGGTGAGAAACGATCCATTGCATTATGTTAATTGGCGTGAGTTGGATGGAAGGTTGTATAAACGTGTTGAATGTGGCTTTAAAGATCTTCTCTCGGATGTCGATACATGGAAGGAAGTAGTACCTAAGCCAGAGAGACAAAAACTTTTGGAGAAATATCATGCCGATATATTAAACGGAGCACACATGGGTGTGTACAAAAGTTATAATCGTCTCATTCAAAAGTATTTCTGGCCACGTATGAAAGCCGATGTGTATCGTTATGTGAGGAGGTGCCGAATTTGCTGTAGTCAGAAACCTACACAAAATATACCTGCGGGATTAATGGGTAAGAGACCAGAAGTTACTCGTTGTTGGCAATTAATAAGTAGTGATCTTTTTGGACCTTTACCGCGTAGTAGTACAGGTCATGAGTATATTCTGGCTGTTACCGATTATTTCAGCAAATTTGTTATTTTTGTTCCGCTTCGAACGGCTACTGCCAAAAATGTTATAAAAGCCATTGAGGAACATGTTTTCCTAGTATTTGGAGTTTGTGAGTTCATGATTGTAGACAATGGTACTCAATACGGAAGGAGTAAAGAGTTTCGGGAGTTTTTGGACTCTTATGGAGCCAAACCCTTGTTTAATGCTTTGTATCATCCTCAAAATAACCCCACGGAGAGGGTAAATCGGGTATTAAAAACTGTACTTTCGTCTTATGTTGATGAACAACAAAAGAACTGGAGTAACAACCTACCACATCTTGCATGTGCAATACGAACTGCAAAGCATGAAACAACACGGTTTACTCCATACTTTACAAATTTTGGTTGTGAGATGATTGTCAATGGTGAGGAATATAACGTTCGACGAGACAAAAGTAAATTTGGTACGGATGATCTAAGAGAGAATGTTGAATTTAAAAGTAAGGGACTAGCTAAGTTGCATAAAACGATTAAATTAAGTTTGCAAAGGGCTTATGAAAGGACTAAGTTGAGATATGATCTTAGAAGACGTCCAGTTAGTTTTCAAGTAAATGACTATGTTTGGAAAAGAGACTTTCCTCTGTCGGATGCTTCTAAACATTTCTCTGCTAAGTTGGCTCCCAAATTTAGTGGTCCCTATCGAGTGAAGAAAAAGTTTGGTTTGAATGTGTATGAGTTAGAGAATGATGCCAAAAGGTTAGTAGGTCGATTTCATGTAAAAGATTTGAAACCTGATCACACGTTAGAGATAGAATAAATTTTGGAATTGGGAGTATTTTGAAAAAGGTAAATTTTTTTTTTTGGTATGAAAATTTTGTAAGTTTAGGAAATTTTTGGTGATTTGCCAAACTAATTTAAATATTAGTTAGGTATTTCGGGTTGTTAGAGAAATTTTGCTGTTAAATAATTTTTTTGGGTGGGTGCTGTTCATGAATTAATAGGAACGACGATCAGTTTCCTAAATACCAGTAATGATGCTGAGTGACGACCAACTAGAAACTCTCATTGCTGATGACCAAAAAAACGACCTAGTAAATTTTTTGGGATTGTTGTTGATGGTATGTTTGGATTTATTGTTGTTCTTGTCTAAATGAATGAAAGTGATTGTTAGTGATGGATGATTGTGATATAGCTGATACGGAGGGATTTCTTGCAGGAGTTTGCATTTGGTTGTAGGTACAGAATGAGATTCATGTAAGTTGTCGCTGACACACGAAACTATATCGGCTAGAGATAGTCTGAATTGATGCTCGTCTAACCTAGCGTGAAAGAACCTTGTCCTTTGTAGTTTTTTTTTCCACCCTTCTGGTGTTTCAAACATTTTCCTTGTCGCCTCACGACAATTTAGGCTTTGCAGATGCCATAATCTGGTCCTAAGGAACCTCATTTCTTAGTTTCAGCTCGTATTTGCTATAAAATACTTTAGTTTAAGTTGTCTTTCGTAGTATTTGTTTAGGAGAATGAGCGAGTGAGGGGAGTAGCTATTGTGAAGGTATCTGTTGTGGAGAGTATTGCAGGGTGTAGGTCCTTGTATAGTCTGTGCTAGGGAATGCTGGCGCAAAAACTATAACCAATGTGATTTGATGCATAGTATAACCTAAGTATGCCTTGAACCTTGTCTGATGTGTCTTTTTGTTTTCACCTTTCTGGTGTTTAAAATTTTTTTCTTTGTCGCTTCACGATAAATTTTGGTTTTGCAAGTACCATAACTTGATCCCTAAGATTCTTCAATTCTTAGTTTTAGCTTGGTTTATGCTAAAATAGACCGTAGTTTTAAGTTATGTTCTGTCGTCTTAATTGTTAGTAGATGAATGGGAAACGTATGAATGAGAGTGTAGTTGTGGTTGAAGGAAGGCACCCGTTGATTTATTCTGAGTGTAGGTATGCAGAATACTTCATGCAGTTTGTTTACCGTATGCTAGAGCTATAACTAGTTTGAATTGATGCAAAGTCTAACCTAAGAATGTTTTGAACCTAGTCCGTTGTGCAATTTTGCTTCCACCCGTCTGGTGTTTTAAATTTGACCTGTCTAGAAACGCAGTTTTGATCAATTTGAGTTAATAAAAATTTTAGTTTGGTACAGACTACAATGTACTGAATTCTCTTGTAAACTCTCGGCTTCACCGAAAATTTTGGCTTGTAAATTTTACTATGCATATTTATTTGACTAGTGAAAAAAAAATCCTTCAGATTTTTTTTGTTTGGTGGGATGGAGTTATTACGGCTTGAAAATAATTAAAAATGTCTGTGGAAGATCCACTGAACATAACCGATCGCTAGTTGAGATACGGAACGTACCTCACAGCTGATTCAGTGAACCATCGGAAGTCGGTCGACGGTCGTTGATAATACAGTGTTCTCAACCTTACCAACAATTAATTATTATTCGTTTAGAATAACATTGATAAATAAGAATGCTGTGTAAATATTAACCTTTAGAAAGTGTTTTAAAAAAAATCAAGTTACTTTTAATAAATAAATAGTCCAACGCCTCGAAATATTCAATGGTCCAGAAATATAGGGATTTGTTTAGTGTACATAGTGAGTTGGCAACATCTGCTAGATTTAGACTATAGCTGTGTTTTTTTGCTAAGTGAATACTTTATAAAACGTGTTGAAAATGAGGAAATTTCTCTCTTTTGTTCATCAACTATTGAACCGATAGTTTCGGGGTAGGATAATTGTGATAAAAGCATTTTTGGTTGCTTTCGGCTAGTTTCCGGAATATAACACAATTTCTACTTGTTTGGTTAGTTTAATATAGTTTTGATTAAACTTAATTTCGATTTATTCGGATTTTGAAGGAAACTCATCGTCCAGAATAATCTGGGTAAGTTCTAGTAGTTTTTTTTGTCTTTTAAAAGACCACGTGTTTTATAGGTTAACTTTTAAAAAAAAATAATTTTGATGTAATATTTTAGACGATTTTGGTACGGTGTAATTTGAGCGATACCACCAGCTCGTACTGACAATTGAGTATTTTTGAATTGTAATTGGATTTTTGGACTTTGGATATTTTTGGCAATTTTGTGGACTTGATTTTGGTATACTATTTTACCTAGAAGATAAGCCTAGCTATTTTATCATTGAATACTTTGAGAACATCATCTTATGCAGTAACTAAGACCTGAGACGAATACTCTACCCAACGAGGACTGTATTCTTTCCAGAAGGCTCCCTAGGCGAAACGAAGTAATCTTGTTTCTGGACCCAATTAACTCTCATTAAGTTAAGTTGATTTTGTACATTCGTTTTTTGAATTCCAGCTGTTGTATAGTATTATTTGCTTGTAATTAGATTAATCATTTTTTTCCTTACAGATATTTGTCTTGATCTATTTTAATTAGGTATTTAATTATTGTTATTACCGACTATTTTATTGTAATTTTAAATCTACCCTAGACTAATTGTTATAGTAAAATTTTTTTTGGTTGTTGGTATTTATCCTAGCTCTTGAGCTAGTTAATAAACGATTATATAATTTTTTTAAGAGACACGACTTTTATTGCTCTCAAGAAAGGATTTGTAATACCCTGGACCTCACTTATCTCTACGATTTTAGATCGTAACAATATATATATATATATATATATATATATATATATATATATATATATATATATATATATATATATATATATATATATATATATATATGCAAAGTGTCTTATACACCTCCAATATGATATACGTATTTAACGAATACGCCTCCAAAATCGGAGGCGACTTCGAAAAATCGGTGACCAATACGAACCTATGTGTAAAACATGTTCATTGTCATTATTACGTCATTAGTAGGCGTTTCCCAAATTTTCTGTCGGAGGCCAATTGGGATGGTGTACATATACAGTTATACAATGTAGTTCACTGTAATTCCACCAGAAGGCGCCACCAGTTAATACGCATATACGCTACAAATGATGGTTATGCAGAATTTGCCTCCACTTGTTCTCTACACCAATACACCTCAGAAATATGGCAACAGTGTACGGAGGTAAGTTAGTACGTTAGTTTTATATGTGTGTAAATATTATTCATTGGTGTTATTTTACCTTCTGTGGAAAAGCGCTCGCGTACGATTTGACTTCAATAATGTTTTATTAACATGTATACGTAGGTACTAGCTTTGTTTATGAATTAATATAGTTGTTCAACTAGTAACTAGTGTTAGTACTAGATTGACATATTGATTAATGATTAATTAAAATAGACGAGTATTACAATTATTACTCAGGCTTAGAAAATACAATTAGTTCAAAAATAATTTGGAAGTAGCTTATTTAAAACAAAATAAGAATAAACATAATTTAACGTTTTTATTTATTCAGAACAAAAATTTGTGTGAATGATTTTGGTGTGTGTAAAATTATTTATTTATTCCTTTGGTTGAAAAATTAATGTTGGTAGTGTACGTAGTATTTCAATATGTTTTTCATAAAAAAGTAAGTAAATTGCAGTTATTAAACCAGTATAAAATATGTAAATTAGCAATAATAAAATCCTCTGTAAATGAACAGTATCAAGAATATTTGTAAACTGTACTGAGTAGATTAAATAGATACACATACACATTTTATACAAAGGTGTTAAAAGATCAGCTTTAACCTGAAGATGATGAACTCGACAATCTATTAATACAGATATGGGTAAGTAGTATTATTCTTTTTAAATTTTTATAACCAATTATGACTTTATTTTCAGGTTCGACATTATTCAAAAGTAAGTGGATATATATATTGCATGAAAACAAGATTTTATTAGCAACATGTCATATCAAATAGTTAAGTAATGTTCTTGTGTTAATACATACAGTGTGGAACAGTCAAATGAAATAAATTCATTATCTCAATTATTGTGCATATTTTTTTAAAATCCTTAGGTACCTACGTCGATTTTGGATTCTGAAATGACATTCTGCAACGTACAAATTTCATCTTTTAATTCAACCCCGTTCGAGTGGCAGTTGCAACCCCTAAATTTTTGAATGGGAAGTAAGGACTTGTGACTTGTGATACCTTATTTGGAACATATTTTTTCATTTTTAGATTCAGGATGTCATTTTGGATACAGTTATAGCATATTGAGATAAAAATATTAATGGTTGACATTTTTGTGAGCAAATTTAATTTTTTATCTAGGCGGCCGTAATCCCAAAATAGTTATTTATGCAGCAAGTGCGTAAGGTGAGATTCTTTCACGAATGACAATCCCATGAGTGAAAAAAGCTACAATATTTTTTCTACTACCGAAATGCATCTAAATTCTCCAATAATCATGTGAAACGTCAAAGCATACCTATTACGTCAAAACTTCATATGTCATTTAAAAATCACAATACTTATAGCCCACTTAATTTTAAATGAGTGAAATTAATCAATGTCTATTATTTCTTTGTCTAATGTCAATGTCAAGTATATAAATGAAACTTCAAAATTGAATCATTATTGTTAAAGAATACTGAAAATTAGGTGGTATGTTTTATAATAATACCGTGATATTAAATAATTGGACTACATAAAATTAAATAACCACATTTAACGTTTTTAAAATAAGATATGATTATTATAGGTATGCGACTGTTTAGTATGTTACTCTTTCACGCACTAGTGCGTAAGGTAAAAACTCTTTACGCACTCTATAGCGTGCGGAAAGTTAGTACTTTAAGATCGGTAGTAGAAAAAATGTTTTGCTTTGCTTGGGTAAATAATCAAAAATATATTTTTGACATTATGCCACATGGCATTTGTGTTATAAGATTTTAAACATTTCGGAAATAATTTTTCCAAATTAACTAATTTTTTTTAAATGACACCATTGTGGCTCACTACGTTATTTCAATAAAGCATTTAATTACCGATTACGTGGTACCAAATAATTCACAATATCTGCATATTATTATACATTAAAATACATAAGAATAACATTCAACTAGAAATGAAAAAAAGTTATAATATTTAACAATGGATCTCTATCAAGTAGGTGCCTTTGATCTCCTGAATCAAAAAGATGTAAAAATATATACAGGGTGTTCGATTTAAAATTCCAAAGTTAGCATCATTTTCGGCGAAACCTGAAGAGTAAATAAATAATATAAAGAGGCGCAACCGTCAAGGGGCCGAGATTTTAGTATTGTACTTTTTGCCAATAGCTTCAGGATTGTTTTCAATTTTTAGTGCTACGAGAAGGTATTTGTTATTCGGTTACATAGCCTTAAATATTATAGATAATTCTATAGTTATTGGCAAAAAAATACAACACTAAAATCTCGGCCCCTTGACGGTTGCGTCTCTTTATATTATTTACTCAATGCCTGAAGCGACAAAAAATGTTAAATCGGCCGAATTAATGCATATTAGCCGTTATTTGACGTGCCCAAATTTGAAATTCATATCTTGTAAAACCAAGAAGATATAGATAGATGCAAGTGACATCTCGTGGTCACCTGGTATATTCTGGGTTTTACAAGATATGAATTTCAAATCTGGACACGTCAAATAACGGCTGAATATGGATTAATTCTACCAATTTAACATTTTCGGTTGCTTCCGGTTTCACAAGAAATGATGCTAACACTGGATTATTAAATGGAACGCCCCGTATATTTTCACATTTCTTGATTCAGGGGGTCAAAGGCATCTGCTTCATAGAGATCCACTGTTAAATATTATGAGTTTTTTTTTTTTTTCATTTATATCTTGTTGAATGTTATATTATTCTTATGTATTTCTATGTATTATAAATATGAACAACATAAAATGCTTTATTGAAATAACGTAGAGAGCCACCATGGTCTAATTTAAAAAAAAGTAGTTATTCTGAAAAAATTATTTCCGAAATGTTCGAGATCTTATAACACAAATTTCATATGATATAATACCATAATTGTATTTTTTGATTAATTATTGAAGCAAAATTTCATAATCTCAGTGTTGATGACTCTTTAACAATTTTTTATACCAAATTAAATCAAATTATTGTAGAAAATATCAGGAAAAAAACTGTTAATAAAAAATATCCTACTTGGTACTCGGCAAACACCATATCACTAATGAAAAGAAAATATAACTTCCATCAACGCTGGAAAAAATTTAATAATAAACTATATTACATAACTTTTTCTGATCTTCGTAGGGAAGTTAAAGCTAACATCAGAATTGATTACAACCACTATATACAAAATACAGAGTCTAATTTAAAAACAAACGTAAAATCATTCTGGTCATTCGTAGCTAATAAACGAAATAATAAATTCACTCCCTCTTTTATAACCTATAATAATAGTACTGTTTATAATGATGAAGAAATCTGCGACGCTTTTTCTGACTATTTGTGCACAGTATATGAACCTTTTGACACCCCCTCTAAGATAACAATAAATGATAATCTTTTTAGTAAAATTGTAACCATGCACACAATTACGGAAGCCCAGTTGCTTGCTGTAATTGATAACTTAGATCAGAACAAGGGTGCTGGACCTGATGGGTTACCTGCCATTTTTATAAAATATTGTAGAAGTTCAATAATAGTGCCCCTACTAATTATATATAACAAATCACTCTCAGAGGGAGTTTTTCCTACATGTTGAAAAAAAAGCCGTAATTACACCAGTTTATAAAAATGGTGATAAAAATGAAGTATCCAACTATAGGCCTATATCCGTTTTGTCAATACCTGGGAAATTGTTGGAAGCTATTATCACTGACGAACTTTTTTTCCATTTTAAAAATTTTATTATTGAACAGCAACATGGTTTTTTCCGAGGGCGCTCTGCTATAACTAATTTGTTACCATACATACAAGATGTTTTTATGGCATTGGACAACAGAACTCAAGTGGATGCCGTGTATACTGATTTCTCCAAAGCATTTGATAAAGTACATCTTCTTTGGTCATAAAATTGGAGATACCGCAGGGATCGCATTTGGGCCCCTTGCTCTTTTCCTTGTTTATTAATGACATTGGCAGCTGTTTTATTAATACTACTTTTGCACTATATGCTGATGATCTAAAGTTTTACAGAACTATAGAATCCTTAAACGACTGTATGCTCATGCAATCGGATATTGATAGACTCACTGAATACTGTACTAATAACAAATTATTTTTAAATATAAAAAAATGTTACTATATTTCCTTCAGTCGGCTTGTTAACTATATCAACTTTGCATATAGTATAAATGGCATCTTACTTAAAAATGTAAGTTTTATTCAAGACCTAGGAGTTATCTTAGACACGAAGCTGTCTTTTAACCTCCATATTGAATCTATATAGTTAAGAAGTCTCTACGCAATCTTGGGTTCATATTACGAATATCTAATTCATTTCGTGATCCTAACTCATTTATTTTATCGTACAACTCCAATGTCAGAAGTCACTTGGAGTATGCTTGCTTAATTTGGAACCCGCTATATTTTAAAGATATAACAAGAATCGAAAATGTTCAAGTAAGATTTATTAGTCATCTCGACTATAAATTTAATAGACACTTACATTTTCAAAGTTATGATAATAATTTACGGCATTATAAAATTTTAAAATTAAGCTCTAGAAGAACCATTACATATATAATATTTTTACATAAATTATTCAATAATGAAATAAATTCTACTCTCATTCTTCAGAATTTGTCAATCAATGTAAAACATTACTATTCTAGATCTGCTAATCTATTTTATAATCCAACCCATCATACTAATTCAGCTTGTAATTCTTCTTTTTATCAATTGCAAAAAAATTATAACGAATTTTTTAATCACATTGATATATTCAGTCTTTTATCTGTCAGGCGTTTAGCTAATAATGTATTTTTGTAAAATTTTTTCGTTTTTTTGAATTTAATTTGTAACTTATCCAAAATATCTTTCTCATTTTTTAGATTAAGTTAGATCATGTGTACACATATGTATTTCTATTGTATTTATCCGTGCAGCCCTATTATTGGTAATGTTAATTCATTCTGTTGGGTTGCCTGTGTTGCTAAATAAATAAATAAATAAATAAAATAAAACATATTTTTGGGGTCACGGCCGCCTAGAAGAAAAATTAAGTTTGCTCATAAAAATATCAGCCATTAATATTTTTATCTCAATATGCCATAACTGTATCCAAACTGACCTGAATCAAAAAATGTAAAAATATATAGGGTGTTCCATTTAAAAAATGAAAGTTAGTTTAATTTCCGGTGAAACCGGAAGTGACGGAAAATGTAAAGTTGGTCGAGATAATGCACATTTAACCGTTATTTGACGTGCCCAAATTTTCAAAATTCATATCTTGTCAAACCAAGAAGATATAGCAAGCGTCATTTCGTGGTCACCAGGTATACCTTGCCTTCAATTTTCGTAGCTACATGGAGATAAAGTGATCGTGTACATTCGAAGTAGTGGGGAGTATCGTGTGCATGGTAAATTCACGTTCACGAATGCAAACGCGTATGAATGCGTTTGCGTACGGACGATGATACATGGCAGCTATCCCCACCATTATGGTCGGACTCACGAGCTTTACCGAATATTTTCTTGTGTAGTGTTTTGAAATGAAGGCACGATATGTTTTGTGTTCCAAAAGTAACGAATTTAATTTATATTTTTTTGTTTGCCTTTTAGAAAAGCAAAATATAGGTCAACTAGTATATCATAAAAAGTTACTTTTCTATAATGTTGTTGTCATATTTCACAAAGCTATAACAGTAATATTTTTTTACATAGGATACCATATGATATAAACTCTGTTTAAAAAATAATTAACTCTATAGATTTTACCCTTTTCCCAACTTGTTTAAAGTAGTTTACGAGAAATGTGCCAAAAATGGTCTGTATGAGGAGAAAATAAATTATAAGAGTGATTAAAGAAAAACCTTAATTACTTGATTGACAAAAACAAATTAAATAAAAATGATAAAAAAACAATAAATCTTCAGATAGGTATGCTAATTTAGAAAAATATTATTGTTTCATAGAATAGCCTTCCAAGATTTTTCAATGTTTTCAAAATTATTAAAGGTAGACTAACAGGTAAAACCTAAAAAATAACTCGGTAAATTCTTTGAAGAAGTCATTAGTTTGTAAAGGGTCATTGGCTGGATTGAGACTACTCCTCTAATTTTATTAATTTTATTAAATAACTATATATTTCTTTACGAAATTTTAAGGCTTTACCTGCAGTTTATTACCAACTATACAGTTGTCATACAAGGTGTTTTAAAGAACGTGTGCGAACAAAGTTGTATTTTTTAAATGGAACACCCGCTATATATTTGCATGCTCGAATTCTACTAAAAATTATAACCATTCCTTGTCATATCACCATACATCAAAATTAACTGTTTCCGAGTATACAGGGTACTTTCAGGTGCTGTATATCCTAACCGGTGAGACTCAAAGTAAAATAACTTCTACATTCCTGTCTTAGTTTTTTATTCCCTACCCGAATATGGCAACTTCCTGTTCAGCTTATATCAACTGGAAATCGAAAATTGGGTTATTGGCTGGATTTCGACTCCTCTTCTACTCTTGTCATTTTTAACAAAAAAAATCCAATAATCTAGTACCTAGTTTTCTATTCTATTTAAATTAATAAAAGCTATTATTTTACTAAACTACACGGAAGCAAGTAAAATATCATTACCCAATACAAAAATGTTGCAGAGTGACAAAAATGGGATAAATTATAAAGTGCACAAGAACTGGGAATGACATATTGCAAAATATTAGGTATGTCTCCTTTTAAAGTGTCCAAAAAAATATTGGCCCTATTACTCTATTATCTAAAAATCCACACCCATACACTTACCGAGAAACGGCCCAGAGCTTTTAATCTTTCAAACTGCACGAGGATTTTGTAGAGTCCAGATAATTTGCTTTATTAAATTTAAAGGTGTTCATATGCTGAGCATAATTTAAAATGTTTAACTTATTTTAGACCAGGTGGTATGGGCGCAGTCGTTTTGAAGTAAATTCGGACTGATTTTTTTTGCTGGAATCGGTTCAGGAGACAGTGCCGATTATGAAAATCTATGTTACCAAAAGGTAACCTGGTCTGATATTGTTTAAAACAGTTTAAAAAAAAAGGGAAAAATAACATTTTTTTACTCGAACTAATTATTTTTATATTTTTCGACCGATTTCCAACAATAACTTGTTTTCGTAAACTTGATATTTTCAATGTTATTAATTTTTAAAAATTAATAACTGAATTTATGAAATGCGACAATTAGCATTTAAACAATAAGAACAGTTCTTGTTGGAAATCGGTCAAAATATATAAAAAAATTAGTTTAAGTAAAAAATCGTAATTTTTCTATTTGTTATAACAAAAATTCTTTTAAACAATATCAGACCAGGTTACCATTTGGTAAGTTTCAAAACCTATTCCAGCAAAAAAATTAAGTCAGAATTTACGTAGAAACGACTGCACCCATACCACCTGGTCTGCTACACAAACGAATAATATTCTAGCGCATCATCTTGATACGAACTCACCCCCCACTCCCGCTCAAAATATGTGGCAACACTGCTGGAGGCGTAACCGAACTCTAGTGTACAAAAATTTATACAAAAGAGGCGTTTCCGCTACTCAGTATTTGGAGGTGTGTTACATTTACAAATATGGCAAAAATTTGTATATATTCAGAATGCTTATTTTTTACCCCTCTCTTGGTGGTTGTGTAGAGGTGTGTTATTATTTACCATTTGCACAAAATACACACAAAAATAGTATGATAAAATAGGATTTATAGGAAACAACTACTGGACGGGCAAAGGCCCCTACTCCCATTGAATTATACCTATAAATCCAAATTGGTAGCCAAATTTGTTATTTGTCTTTTCTCCACCAGACACAGACCGGTTTCGAACTCTTTATGTTCTCATCAGTGTGCCACAGGTAGCTGATAAGACAAATAACAAAGGCAAACCAAACTAGTCTATGGCAGACCCAGCACAAGTAAGTAGTGAGGGATAAGTGCATCCCTCTGGTGGTCAGTTGCTACTACCAGTCGAGACATCGAAGATGTCTCTGTGACCGATAGCGGCTTGCCAAGCAAGCACCAAGAGCGGCGACCTCTAGCCCTGATGGACTAAAACGTGCATGATAAAATAGGATTTATAGGAAACAACTACTGGACGGGCAAAGGCCCCTACTCCCATTGAATTATACCTATAAATCCAAATTGGTAGCCAAATTTGTTATTTGTCTTTTCTCCACCAGACACAGACCGGTTTCGAACTCTTTATGTTCTCATCAGTGTGCCACAGGTAGCTGATAAGACAAATAACAAAGGCAAACCAAACTAGTCTATGGCAGACCCAGCACAAGTAAGTAGTGAGGGATAAGTGCATCCCTCTGGTGGTCAGTTGCTACTACCAGTCGAGACATCGAAGATGTCTCTGTGACCGATAGCGGCTTGCCAAGCAAGCACCAAGAGCGGCGACCTCTAGCCCTGATGGACTAAAACGTGCATGATAAAATAGGATTTATAGGAAACAACTACTGGACGGGCAAAGGCCCCTACTCCCATTGAATTATACCTATAAATCCAAATTGGTAGCCAAATTTGTTATTTGTCTTTTCTCCACCAGACACAGACCGGTTTCGAACTCTTTATGTTCTCATCAGTGTGCCACAGGTAGCTGATAAGACAAATAACAAAGGCAAACCAAACTAGTCTATGGCAGACCCAGCACAAGTAAGTAGTGAGGGATAAGTGCATCCCTCTGGTGGTCAGTTGCTACTACCAGTCGAGACATCGAAGATGTCTCTGTGACCGATAGCGGCTTGCCAAGCAAGCACCAAGAGCGGCGACCTCTAGCCCTGATGGACTAAAACGTGCATGATAAAATAGGATTTATAGGAAACAACTACTGGACGGGCAAAGGCCCCTACTCCCACTGATGAGAACATAAAGAGTTCGAAACCGGTCTGTGTCTGGTGGAGAAAAGACAAATAACAAATTTGGCTACCAATTTGGATTTATAGGTATAATTCAATGGGAGTAGGGGCCTTTGCCCGTCCAGTAGTTGTTTCCTATAAATCCTATTTTATCATGCACGTTTTAGTCCATCAGGGCTAGAGGTCGCCGCTCTTGGTGCTTGCTTGGCAAGCCGCTATCGGTCACAGAGACATCTTCGATGTCTCGACTGGTAGTAGCAACTGACCACCAGAGGGATGCACTTATCCCTCACTACTTACTTGTGCTGGGTCTGCCATAGACTAGTTTGGTTTGCCTTTGTTATTTGTCTTATCAGCTACCTGTGGCACACTGATGAGAACATAAAGAGTTCGAAACCGGTCTGTGTCTGGTGGAGAAAAGACAAATAACAAATTTGGCTACCAATTTGGATTTATAGGTATAATTCAATGGGAGTAGGGGCCTTTGCCCGTCCAGTAGTTGTTTCCTATAAATCCTATTTTATCATGCACGTTTTAGTCCATCAGGGCTAGAGGTCGCCGCTCTTGGTGCTTGCTTGGCAAGCCGCTATCGGTCACAGAGACATCTTCGATGTCTCGACTGGTAGTAGCAACTGACCACCAGAGGGATGCACTTATCCCTCACTACTTACTTGTGCTGGGTCTGCCATAGACTAGTTTGGTTTGCCTTTGTTATTTGTCTTATCAGCTACCTGTGGCACACTGATGAGAACATAAAGAGTTCGAAACCGGTCTGTGTCTGGTGGAGAAAAGACAAATAACAAATTTGGCTACCAATTTGGATTTATAGGTATAATTCAATGGGAGTAGGGGCCTTTGCCCGTCCAGTAGTTGTTTCCTATAAATCCTATTTTATCATGCACGTTTTAGTCCATCAGGGCTAGAGGTCGCCGCTCTTGGTGCTTGCTTGGCAAGCCGCTATCGGTCACAGAGACATCTTCGATGTCTCGACTGGTAGTAGCAACTGACCACCAGAGGGATGCACTTATCCCTCACTACTTACAAAAATAGTACTTCCTTAACGTGGAGGCTTGGGTGCCTGTGTGATGTGTGGAGGCGATTAAGATAGCCGTGCACGTATATATATATATATATATATATATATATATATATATATATATATATATATATATATATATATATATATATACACATCTTACTATCTTTTCTGCGTCCATACATTTTAAATTCACATATAATTCTGCGTCCACCGACTTTCTGCGTCCGTATACGGACGCAGAAAGGTTTTTGCATGATAATTTGACTATTAGTGGTTGGAGTGACCTCTATTAATTTGACATTAAATCTGTTGATTACATCAATTTTGGCAACATAATATAGAGTGCTGTAAATCTAATAATGTCATCGATATAATCAAATCCAAATTTCTTGTGGGGACGCAGAAGCGTCCGTAAAATGTAAAAAAGTATATAAATGAAGTTCAGACATTTCACCACCAGGTGCTCTTACATCGCCAGCGTATATCTTCTCTATCGTATAGTTTTATCCTTTTTGCAAATGATTCTGCGTCCTGCGAAGTGGCAACACTGTTAGTGTTCCAGCCAGTGCAGATAGTGGCAGTTTTGAGTTTTTTATAAATACAAAATTAATGAATTACAAATTTAAAGTGGAAATTTGATGATACAATAGTCCTAGAGATGTGACAAACATTTCACTTTAAATGTTAATAACCTGGCTTAGCTAATAAAAAATAATAGTAAGATCTCTCTTTACCAAAAAAATTTGCTGATCTAATTGCAAAATTTATCGAAAAAGCTGCTATGTGGAATTTTTTCAGAAAATGTATAACTAAAATGAAATTGACAATTTAAATCGACCTCCCGAGTATGATGTCATGCGCAGAAATATCAAGAATACGACTCCTTACCGCCACACCATTATACTCACACCACGAGTCAGACATAATGTATACAGGGTCAACCAATAATTTTTAATGTTATTTGTGGCATTTCATAAATTATTTCTTTCCTTTTCTTTTTTTTTTTGGGATTTATTACCACATTCCTCGAGATTCCTATCCAAAAAATTCGATTTATCTAAAAAATATTCAAATTAACCAGTTTAAAACTGGTAAATAACCTCTACGCCTTTGACGTAATGTCAGAGGATCAGTTAGAGGGTGTTTTTTTGACAACTTGTAACGAAGTGATTTTTCCAATCAAGGAATGTTCATTTTTGCTTTAAATATTACCGTCACTTGGGTACACCCTGCCGCTGTTTTAGTAAGTAAGTCCTGTTCTAGTTAAGTTATTAATGAGTTGTTAAAAGGTCCGTTGGCAAACAAGCAGTCAAGTAATTAATTGATTAATTTTCGACATTCCCCCGTATAAACAAAATCCGAGAATTATTATAAATTATGGCCGAGACGGAAATAAAAATCATTCGTTACTAAAAATGTTAATCCTTGCCCGTTTTAATCCGTTTCTTTTAGCAATATAGTATAGAAATTGCAAGTAACTCATTTCCGGTTATATACGTTCTGAATTGATGCGCCTAACTGCATAATCCGCTGGACCTGCATCCGAATCCTTCGTTTCAAGTCGGTGACCGCCCCTCTATCACGCGACCTAGATACGTCATAAAGGTTACAAAAGGGAGAGGAGCGCTCACTTCGTCCTCATTCCGAGAAAGTCGGCCGCAGTCCAGGTTCATTCCGAAATAGTCCGCAAGATCAGATCCGATTTACCGCCAGCAATTGAAGATCAATCCGAAGCCGTCAATATTTCCGTACCGCCGTTCCGAGTTAAATAGTAAATTTAGTTTGATAGAAAATTAGTTGAGAATAATTTTGGTAAGAATACCCCGTAGCCCACTGCAATTTGCAGGGACTGCCTTCAGTTAAATATAGATATTCAGAGGTCTGTTTGTCCGTACGTATCGTTGTAGTGCACTACCCAATCAAACTAGAGCTCATTTCTTGGTTGGTCTTTTGTTTGCTAATATATGCATCGGCTGCTGAGATCTGCTCGCTAGGGCCATCTTAAAGGCCTCCATGCATAATAGGTTACCGGAAAACCTACGTTAAACCATATAGTCATTATATGCATCAACTGGTTGGATCTGTTCGCTAGGGCCATCCATAAAGGTGATCTGCATAGAGTTGACTCGGAAAACTTACGTTCATCAACATAATCATTAACAAATAGCTCTACGTTTGTGGCAGTAGTTTGCCGTGTGTTTAAATATTCCGTATAGCTTCAAATATCTATAGCTAACGGATTGCCCGCCGTTTATAATACATCCTATTGGAAAGGTCCGTTTGCTTGTCGTACATAGTAATTCATTATGTTATGAGCCTACGTGGCATTTTGACTTATCTTATCTATATTTTTTGTGTAGTTTTAAAGATCAATAAAGTTTATTATTATTATTATTATTAATCCAACGTATCCGAAAATTCCGCCGTAAAATCGCGTAAAGATTCTTGATTGCCAGCTTGACTTATTTTTAATCATTTTGAAATAGTTTTATACACACTCGACTGTACAGTCGTGGAGGTTTTAGAGTAAATTAATTTGTTCATTATTACTACTGAATAAACACGTTATTTTAAAGAGGTCAAATTCACGAGTTATTATTTCTGTCATTTATTTCTGGTTAACCCGTTTGAGCAGTATGGTCGAAATCCATTAGATAGATCTCCAGCTCTGACCTCTGGCTATTCCGTATCTCAGCTGTTTCGCTATTCAGGGTTGTTCTCTCAATAGGAGAGCCAAAAAAGTGTAGTTCTTTGCACTTAAAAATTAAAGGACTGGCGCCCGAGATTTCCGTATAAAAAGATTACGTAAGTATGTTGACAAGAAGTACCGTAATAAGTAGGCACCATTACAAACTAATAGGAATTAAATTAATACAAAAATACTGCGCTGAAGTTTCGGAAACTATACCCGTTTCCTTTTTCAAAAAAAGAAAAATCAAGGAATCTGCAATAATTTTACTTAATGAAGATAAATGCGTATTAAATTGTTCGGTAGAATTTTGTTCAACTGGGTTACCAATGTTGAGAGAAGAACTCAATAAAATTAATGTTATTTAGTATATTTTTCAACATTTCTATGATAAGTATCTATGGAAATGATATAAACAATTTTTATTTTATGCTGTGTTATTCTACACGTTACATAAAAATCTAAAGCCTAAACTTTGAAAAAGGAAACGGATATAGTTTCCGAAACGTCAGCGCAGTATTGTTGTATTCATTTAATTCCTATTAGTTGTCAAAAAAACACCCTCTAACTGATCCTCTGACATTACGTCAGTAGATATGCTATGGGGCTACGGCGCCAAAATCCCATGTTATTTCTTATGGAGGTTCATCCTGGTCATTTTTCGACCCAACTGGGCACCCCATAATTGCCTACCCCCTGGAGGTCAAGGTCATTCAAGGTCAAGGTCAAGGTCACCCGAGGTCAAGGTTACTGGTGGTGGGGGTAAGGTGAGATATGGGTCCGTTGGGTAATATTTTATTGCTCAGTTTATTTCCACTTGCTGACTTGCAGTTTCTTTCAAGCTGACTTGCAGTTTCTTTCAAGCTGACTAACGCAGCAGATAACGTTATCGCTTGCACAGTCAACAATTTTTATGCAATTTAGCCGTTACTGGCACTTGCAGTTTCAGCCATTTGAATATGTATTTAAAGTATTATTGTCGTAAAATAAACCAGTTCTCGTCTTTATTTCTCTGCATTCGTTAGTCAAGTCAGTGGTGAAATGTGTGAACAATCTCCACAAAAATGCCTTTGGAGCTTGACTCCTGAAGAGTTAAATCGCAATCTCTCATTCGAGAGTAGAGTGGTCGAGCGGATGAATGCGATGATCGCTACTGAATCCGTGCTTTCTACGGACTCCGATATTTTGGTGACAAAGGGTAGCTTTTCGGAGCTGCGCCCTTTGAACGCTGTTCCAACACCCACTTTGAACGCTGTTCCAACCCCCGAAACACAACGAGAATCTGACGCGACTACGGAATCGGAGGAAGACTATTTATTCGGCAGTATTATTGCCAAAATTAAGAGCAAGTGTGCCGTTGATGACATGGAAACGGAACAGGCCAAAAACTCTTTTGTTCTTGCTGTGAGGCGCTCCTTACTCATTGAATCAGGGAGGTGTACTGCAAGACTGTTACGCCGAAAATCCTTCATCTCTAAGGAAAAACGACGCCTAAAACAGCAACAAGAAAAAACCGCCGCAATGATTGCAGAGTTAGATAAAGCAGAAGAAAAAGCTAACAAAGATGTGGACAATATGAAATATCTTTTTGAACTCTTTCCATCGCAAAAATGAGTGATTTTGTGCTTTTTAAATTCTTACCTCTGTATATGTGTATTAGTATATAGTTTTAATATTACTATTGTCAATTTAAAAAATAAATGCCTTATATAAAATGTGTGCGTTTTTTTCAACTTAACAAATATAATTAACCGTATTACGTAAGGTAAGGTTTTTTAAAAATAATAATATCTGAATCAGGAATGATGTTTGCCTATTTAAAATAAATAATTTAAGCAAAATGTGTTCTGAAATAATCAGTTCAAGTTCACTGCTTCGTGATAAGAATAATTGCATTGTCAACATATGACCTCGAGTAGAGATAAAGATATCTGCATTGTCAACCTTACTTCTTTCGTATTACAGTGTTGATTTGATACTCGTATTTAAAAGAAAGACATATTCATTTGTAATTATTGTTTTTATTGTTTTATTAAAATGATTATAATTCATAACTTAAAATAAACCACATTTTTGTAGCCCCCATTTACAGACGTGGCATTTGGACTGTCGAGCTGGAGGACCATCTATATGGGTGTGCCATTCGGGACGGTTGTAATGTCCAAAGCATGGTAATTGAATTTGTAATTCAAACTTGTCTGTGTACTCCATCGGTAATTTAGGCCATGCATATAATAGTTCAACTGGATCAACTCTTGCAATCAAATATTGCAGTGGAAACTTCCTTAGTTCTTCCTCAGTAAAATCACACAATTTTTTTCCGTTCATATGCTTGTTTTCTAACTCCATTATTAGACAATTCGGACACCCCACCTCAAGAGACATGATATCCTATACCAATCAATATACCAACAGTGTTTATGCAGCAGGCGCCCTTTTACCGGGTAGCTCACAATTATCACAGTAGGTGTACACTTTGATATTCTTTTCTGAGTTGTATTCTTCTAGTACACTTTTGCATCTGACGCATAACCATGTACAAACGGGCATAGTGTGGTTTTGAAGAGCAAGTAAGCACTGTTTCATTCACTTTAAAGGACTAGTTCAAAAGTGAGGGGTGGGGGAAGGGTTGGAGTAGGGGTGCTCACAAGAGGTCAAGGTTATGAGAGGTCAAGGTTATGAGAGGTCAAGGTTATGAGAGGTCAAGGTTATGAAAGGTCAAGGTGAAGGGGGGTGCCAAAGTAGTGGGGGGGCAGGAGGTGTGTCCGGAGTGGGGGGTGTGCTCACAAGAGGTCAAGGTCATCCAAGGTCAACGTTATGAGAGGTCAAGGTTATGAGAGGTCAAGGTTATGAGAGGTCAAGGTTATGAAAGGTCAAGGTGAAGGGGCGTGTCTGGAGTGGGGGGTGCCAAAGTAGTGGGGGGGCAGGAGGTGTGTCCGGAGTGGGGGGTGCCAAAGTGGTGGGGGCAGGGGCGTGCCTGGAGTGGGGGTGCCAAAGTGGTGGGGGCAGGGGGCGTGTCAGGAGTGGGGGGTGCCAAAGTGGTGGGGGAAGGGGGCGTGTCAGGAGTGGGGGGTGCAAAAGTGGTGGGGAAGGGGGCGTGTCAGGAGTGGGGGGTGCAAAAGTGGTGGGGGAAGGGGGCGTGTCTGGGATGGGGGGAGGAGTGGGGGGTGATCACAGAACTTTCATTTTTAACCTACTTACGTCAAAGGCGTAGAGGTTATTTCCCAGTTTTAAACTGGTTAATTTGAATATTTTTTAGATAAATCGAATTTTTTGGATAGGAATCTCGAGGAATGTGGTAATAAATCCCAAAAAAGAAAAGGAAAGAAATAATTTACTTAAATTTATTTATACAGGGTGTTCCAGTTTTTGTAGCAGGACTTTAACAGTCGATAGACAATTGAAAATTATTAAAAAAAGTTCCTATAAACATAGGTTGAAAATGCTTAGTTTTCGAGATACAGGGTGTTAAAGTTTGAAAATAAATACGGATTTATATTTATATTTCCAGAATGCTAAGAAGTATCGAATCCAAACTTGCCAATTCTTTACAAACAATTTAGAGACCTATTTTAGAATAACAAACCACTACTTTACTTAACCATGGGCGTAGATATATGGATTTACTAAGGCTCTTTTTTACAAAAAAGTAGTACGCCACTGATATTTTCCCATGTTTCCAGTTTAATTCAATAAAGCAATAAAGAATAAAAATTTAATGTCTCTTGGCACTTTTTAATATGACAAGCCGTTTTCCAGAAAATTTAAAAAACTTGAAGTCGCTCAGAATTTCACCAAATTTGATGGAATGAAAAGTTTTTTAAAAAGAAAGAATGAAACATAAAATATTTATTGTAAAAGTTTATTATCATGTAAATCAAAATTTTTATAACACAAATGTATTAAAACGCAACGGTATATTCACTATAACTTCAATTTTTGATGTCCAACTCAGTGATGTTTTCTGTGCTATTGGATGACGTCATCAAGTTTTTACTTCCCTCGTTTTAGCTAGAAGGATGTATTGTAATCAGAAAAAGTTGTTCTGAAGTTGCTTCATCTAGATTTTCATGTTTCAGTAAATCACGAATAGTAATGTCTTTTATTTGCGTCGATCTGTATGTCAATCTGCTGATACAAAATTAAAATTCATAATTATTTTATGAATTGATATTCACATAAATACTACAAAAAGAGGAAAGTATAATTAAGTTATACTTTCAAATAATTATTAACAACTTAACAAGTTGTATTTATACTTAATCATTTAAAAATACAACACTATAAATTTACAAACACACACACACACAATATATCCACACACAAGCACATACAAACAATCTTTTTTCCATACTTGTATGGAATGGATATTTTTGTAAAGTGATAGTACATTAAACAACAAGTTTAGAAAAGCAAAGTTTTACTAAACGAATATAGTGTTTGAGTACGAGCGAGCGTAGCGAGCGAGTAACTCAAAAACTATATGAGTTTAGTAAAACTGCTTTTCTAACGAGATTTGTTTATACTATTTTTTCGTACTTTGTGTTAGCAGGTGATTATAAGCATATACTGTATATTAAAAAGCATTACAAAGTTTAAAGTTTAAAAAATGTCATAGTAGTACTAATGCAGGATTTCCGTAAAATAGTAACTAACTGACACGGCTTTGTTTATGTATGTAATAACAGTAACGTATAATTTTTGTGAGTCGAATTGATTTTAAGTTATTATTAATTATAAAACTGAATCTTGCTACTGAAAACAATTTAAAAAATGGTTTAAAGGCATTTTAAATGCCGCTCGAGAAGCCACTTCGAACTTCTGTCAAACTGTTTTGTATTAACACGGACATTACTATAATAGTAAAGTGACATTTTTATGTGGTAAAGTGCCAATTTATTAAACGAATTTGAATTTAGTAAAATAGCATATCATCAGTCAAAATGCGAAAAAAGTTGTTTCTATGGTTATTATCAATGTTTATCTGTTTATTAGAAATTATATATTTGAATACATTAAATAAGTATAATAACCAATATTAAATTTGTAAAAAACATACTCATGCATATTATGTAAACAGTTAGAAGTACCTACCTGTAGTTCTTCTATCAAGAAAGTAAGTCGAAGATGAATATTCTATTCACAACCACTTTGAGCTGGAAACGTAAAACTGGCAACAGTGTTGGACGCTGAAAAGTCTGTATAATGTAAACTTTATGAAGTATACATCGGACGTCGAAATGATAGTAAAATGTAAGGACGCCGAATCATCGCATAATGTAAAATTGCTATTATCACAGTAACTAATAACGATATTTTAATATACTTTGCAGTTTCAAGTGAACAGGGCCCTGCCTTATCTGCAGACTGTAAAATATTTAAGTATACTTTGATGGACGCAGAATCGCTGCAAAATGGAAAGACGCAGAAAAGATAGCAAGATGTATATATATATATATATATATATATATATATATATATATATATATATATATATATATATATATATATATATTAATTTGATGTGTATTTTCCTAGGTTTTCGGTCACCGAAAACCTAGGAAAATACACATCAAATTAATTGATACCAACGGTCAAGAAAAGAAAAGCACTATATATATATATATATATATATATATATATATATATATATATATATATATATATATATATATATATATATATATATATATATATATATATATATATATATATATATATATATATATATATATATATATATATATATATATATATATATATATATATATATATATAACAGTTATAGCATAAATTAGGTTTTACATGGCATGGTAAGCGCATACCCTTAAAAGTAAAGGGATTTCGCAAATATAATCATTCAAGATCTTAAAATAAAAGTTAACGATATATTTATGTAATACGTATTTATTTTGAGCAAAAAATTATGGATCTTAAAATGATAGGACTTATCTGCGTCCAGCGGTGGAAGGGCAGAACAGAGTAGATCCTCCAGTGGTCCTGGGGTTACGTAACAGCAACGTGGGCAATCTGGTGGTTCCTTAGCAGAATATCACACAGGCATGACTCAAGAAGACTTCAAGTACCAAAAATTCCCTGAATTTCCAGGTAGACTGCCATCCAAGACGTCAAATCTCCACAAGTCCACAACGGAAGATAGGTGGAAGCCGGTGGTATCGAGGAGACAATACAAAAAAGTGTAGGAAAAGAAGAAGAAGAAGAACCCTGTAATGGGGAGAATAATATATATAACTACCACCGTGATCTACGAAGAGGACAGCTGGGTACTTACGCATCAACTGCGGTTCTTTTGCAAAAATACGGCGGCCTGGCGCCTTCCTGCTTCCAGGGATGGACAACAACTATAAGTGAAACTTATATAGGAATCGAGGGGAAAAAAAAGTACGAACACGTGGACTTACCAACAGGTTGGTTTCAAACCCCAAATCCGACAACTGTCGACAATTGAACCTGTACAAAATATACAACACAACCGGGAACAACTTTATTAGCGTACCAAGGAGGAATCCCAGATTCTATACACTGGACACGATAGGAAAAACACGTGTATCCTTGGGCACTACTGGCTTGAAACTGTCCTCAAAATGGCTTACCGGAATTCGAGAGTCCTTTCTAGAACGTCTAGATTTACGAAAAAAAACAGGAAATTGAATCCGCAGGATAAGTGGCTCATACGCAATGTGATATCTTTTGAATCGCCTTTACAAAATATAGGGACAAATATATATAAAACTGGATTGAAGACAATCTACGTAAGTTAAAAGATTTGTTCTACCATTCACAACATACATAACTTATAAATAATAACCTTATAAAAATAAAAATGCTTTGGCGGCCGAGTATATCTCTCCCTTTTTAATTAGAGTGTGCGTCGCAGGATCAACTATCAAGGATACCTTTACATCGAATGGGCTGGCGGATTTGCATGCATCCAAATACCTTTCACAGCAGCTGACGTCAAAAATCGCAAATGTGTTTAACAACTTACTAAGGAGTTACCGAGAGTTAAGACTTACGAGATGTTCCTTGTACGCTGAGTAGAGAATACGTAGGTGTTTATAAAGTGAAGTTAATCTATATTATAAATATTCATTAGACTAAAAATGATAGGTGTTCGATCGATCAGGCCTAGTTCTCCGGTCTCGCTGCTCGTCTTTTCGATGAACGGAATTTTACAACCTCGATGAAATTCTATCTGGGTGATGTCAAAAATGTCCGTGTTGTAAATAGAAATGTTAGATTAATTCATCCGACATAACTAATTAGAAGATGTGCGATTTATCTGTTTGTTACATTACCCATAACGTGAGTATCTCTAACACTTATATTAATCTACACCAGGATTATTATTCCTTCTTGTTTGTTATTTTCCTAACCGCATATTTTTAACAACCATTTTTCATACGTCTCGTATTGTTTTAGGTATCTAGCCCGAGCTCCCGATATTAAATTGAACGCGGATTAACCCATGGTCTGTAAGAGGATTTATTAAGCCTGTTAAATAATGATTATGTGGGTGAACATTATCGTCGCAACGTTACAAATTGTGAGCTGAGTAGTACTTATGCAATCGTAACAGAAAATAAGAAGCACTGCTACGGGGTGGCCTAGATTTAAGTGATGAGTGATACGATATAACCGATTTTCTTTAGCAATGTGATAATAGAAAATAAAGGCAATAATTGTAGAAGATGAGTTACTTTTTTTCCCTCTCTCTCTTTTTGGCTTGTATAGATTTTGCCCCATAACAAAAAATCAAAATGTTCCATTAGTTCCGCTCACAGTTCCAAGTGCGCCGTTCATAAAAAACGCCTTACAATTACCACCAATAAACATTCCTACATTTGACGGGTCCTTTGACAAATTTATTACCTTTCATGACATATTTGTCTCAGTTATACACGAAAACAAAAACCTCTCAAATGTAGAAAAATTTTATTATTTAAAATCACATTTAGAAGGCTCTGCAGCACAAGCAATTAATTATTTGGTTATAAACGATGCGAACTACATAATTGCGTATAAGATACTCAATGAACGTTTTGAAAACAAAAAATTCATTATTAAAAGTCATAGTAACTGTGAGAGATAAGTACATCCCTCTGGTGGTCAGTTGCTACTACCAGTCAAGACATCGAAGATGTCTAGTGACCGATAGCGGCTTGCCAATTGGAGTCGGGGCCTTTGCCCGTCCAGTAGTTGTTTCCTATAATCCTATTTATTAAGCATGTTTTAGTCCATCAGGGCTAGAGGTCGTCGCTCTTAAGAGGTGCTTGCTTGGCAAGCCGCTATCGGTCACTAGACATCTTCGATGTCTTGACTGGTAGTAGCAACTGACCACCAGAGGGATGTACTTATCTCTCACAGTTACTATGTGCTGGGTCTGCCATAGACCAGTTTGGTTTGCCTTTGTTATTTGTCTTTTCAGCTATCTGTGGCACACTGATGAGAACATAAAGAGTTCGAAACCGGTCTGTGTCTGGTGGAGAAAAGACAAATAACAAATTTGGCTACCAATTTTGGATTTATAGGTATAATTCAATGGGAGTCGGGGCCTTTGCCCGTCCAGTAGTTGTTTCCTATAATCCTATTTATTAAGCATGTTTTAGTCCATCAGGGCTAGAGGTCGTCGCTCTTGGTGCTTGCTTGGCAAGCCGCTATCGGTCACTAGACATCTTCGATGTCTTGACTGGTAGTAGCAACTGACCACCAGAGGGATGTACTTATCTCTCACAGTTACTATGTGCTGGGTCTGCCATAGACCAGTTTGGTTTGCCTTTGTTATTTGTCTTTTCAGCTATCTGTGGCACACTGATGAGAACATAAAGAGTTCGAAACCGGTCTGTGTCTGGTGGAGAAAAGACAAATAACAAATTTGGCTACCAATTTTGGATTTATAGGTATAATTCAATGGGAGTCGGGGCCTTTGCCCGTCCAGTAGTTGTTTCCTATAATCCTATTTATTAAGCATGTTTTAGTCCATCAGGGCTAGAGGTCGTCGCTCTTGGTGCTGGCTTGGCAAGCCGCTATCGGTCACTAGACATCTTCGATGTCTTGACTGGTAGTAGCAACTGACCACCAGAGGGATGTACTTATCTCTCACAGTTAATATGTGCTGGGTCTGCCATAGACCAGTTTGGTTTGCCTTTGTTATTTGTCTTTTCAGCTATCTGTGGCACACTGATGAGAACATAAAGAGTTCGAAACCGGTCTGTGTCTGGTGGAGAAAAGACAAATAACAAATTTGGCTACCAATTTTGGATTTATAGGTATAATTCAATGGGAGTCGGGGCCTTTGCCCGTCCAGTAGTTGTTTCCTATAATCCTATTTATTAAGCATGTTTTAGTCCATCAGGGCTAGAGGTCGTCGCTCTTGGTGCTTGCTTGGCAAGCCGCTATCGGTCACTAGACATCTTCGATGTCTTGACTGGTAGTAGCAACTGACCACCAGAGGGATGTACTTATCTCTCACAGTTACTATGTGCTGGGTCTGCCATAGACCAGTTTGGTTTGCCTTTGTTATTTGTCTTTTCAGCTATCTGTGGCACACTGATGAGAACATAAAGAGTTCGAAACCGGTCTGTGTCTGGTGGAGAAAAGACAAATAACAAATTTGGCTACCAATTTTGGATTTATAGGTATAATTCAATGGGAGTCGGGGCCTTTGCCCGTCCAGTAGTTGTTTCCTATAATCCTATTTATTAAGCATGTTTTAGTCCATCAGGGCTAGAGGTCGTCGCTCTTGGTGCTTGCTTGGCAAGCCGCTATCGGTCACTAGACATCTTCGATGTCTTGACTGGTAGTAGCAACTGACCACCAGAGGGATGTACTTATCTCTCACAGTTACTATGTGCTGGGTCTGCCATAAACCAGTTTGGTTTGCCTTTGTTATTTGTCTTTTCAGCTATCTGTGGCACACTGATGAGAACATAAAGAGTTCGAAACCGGTCTGTGTCTGGTGGAGAAAAGACAAATAACAAATTTGGCTACCAATTTTGGATTTATAGGTATAATTCAATGGGAGTCGGGGCCTTTGCCCGTCCAGTAGTTGTTTCCTATAATCCTATTTATTAAGCATGTTTTAGTCCATCAGGGCTAGAGGTCGTCGCTCTTGGTGCTTGCTTGGCAAGCCGCTATCGGTCACTAGACATCTTCGATGTCTTGACTGGTAGTAGCAACTGACCACCAGAGGGATGTACTTATCTCTCACAGTTAATATGTGCTGGGTCTGCCATAGACCAGTTTGGTTTGCCTTTGTTATTTGTCTTTTCAGCTATCTGTGGCACACTGATGAGAACATAAAGAGTTCGAAACCGGTCTGTGTCTAGTGGAGAAAAGACAAATAACAAATTTGGCTACCAATTTTGGATTTATAGGTATAATTCAATGGGAGTCGGGGCCTTTGCCCGTCCAGTAGTTGTTTCCTATAATCCTATTTATTAAGCATGTTTTAGTCCATCAGGGCTAGAGGTCGTCGCTCTTGGTGCTTGCTTGGCAAGCCGCTATCGGTCACTAGACATCTTCGATGTCTTGACTGGTAGTAGCAACTGACCACCAGAGGGATGTACTTATCTCTCACAGTTACTATGTGCTGGGTCTGCCATAGACCAGTTTGGTTTGCCTTTGTTATTTGTCTTTTCAGCTATCTGTGGCACACTGATGAGAACATAAAGAGTTCGAAACCGGTCTGTGTCTGGTGGAGAAAAGACAAATAACAAATTTGGCTACCAATTTTGGATTTATAGGTATAATTCAATGGGAGTCGGGGCCTTTGCCCGTCCAGTAGTTGTTTCCTATAATCCTATTTATTAAGCATGTTTTAGTCCATCAGGGCTAGAGGTCGTCGCTCTTGGTGCTTGCTTGGCAAGTCGCTATCGGTCACTAGACATCTTCGATGTCTTGACTGGTAGTAGCAACTGACCACCAGAGGGATGTACTTATCTCTCACAGTTACTATGTGCTGGGTCTGCCATAGACCAGTTTGGTTTGCCTTTGTTATTTGTCTTTTCAGCTATCTGTGGCACATTGATGAGAACATAAAGAGTTCGAAACCGGTCTGTGTCTGGTGGAGAAAAGACAAATAACCAATTTGGCTACCAATTTTGGATTTATAGGTATAATTCAATGGGAGTCGGGGCCTTTGCCCGTCCAGTAGTTGTTTCCTATAATCCTATTTATTAAGCATGTTTTAGTCCATCAGGGCTAGAGGTCGTCGCTCTTGGTGCTTGCTTGGCAAGCCGCTATCGGTCACTAGACATCTTCGATGTCTTGACTGGTAGTAGCAACTGACCACCAGAGGGATGTACTTATCTCTCACAGTTACTATGTGCTGGGTCTGCTATAGACCAGTTTGGTTTGCCTTTGTTATTTGTCTTTTCAGCTATCTGTGGCACGCTGATGAGAACATAAAGAGTTCGAAACCGGTCTGTGTCTGGTGGAGAAAAGACAAATAACAAATTTGGCTACCAATTTTGGATTTATAGGTATAATTCAATGGGAGTCGGGGCCTTTGCCCGTCCAGTAGTTGTTTCCTATAATCCTATTTATTATTAAAAGTCATGTCAAGCGAATGGGTCACAATATGTCACCTATTGGTGACATTGAGTAAAAACAAATACTTCTAACTACTACCTTCCCCATCACTGCGTGTTGGAGGATTCATCATTAACGACAAAGCTACGTGTCGTATTTGATGCCAGTGCTAAATCAACCTCAAATGTATCCTTAAATGATGTTTTGAAGGTAGGTCCTTGCATTCAAGACCCGATTTTTAATATCTTACTTCGTTTCAGATGTCATTCCATAGTTTTCACTGCAGACATTGCGAAAATGTATAGGTGCATTTCAGTTTATAATGAAGACCGCGAATATCAACGAATTCTTTGGCGTTCGAAGCCTACTGAACCACTTATGCATTACAAGTTAAACACCGTGACCTACGGAACATCTCCAGCATCATTTTTGGCTACGAGATGTCTCAAACAGTTATCAAGTTAATTCTATTTTAAGTTCAGCTGGGTTTCACCTAAGACAGTGGTCTTCAAATGACAAACGAATTTTAGAGTACTTTTTAGGTAGCAAACCACAACATTCTATGCAAGACTCTCAGTATACAGTCAAGGATAGCAATAATGCTAAAACCTTAGGAATTCTCTGGAATTCCTCCGAAGATACATTCCAATACACAACAAATCCAAATAAACACGAAATCGTGACAAAACGAATTATTCTATCCATTGTTAGTCAAATATTCGACCCGCTTGGGCTCATTGGCCCTGTCATTATAACTGCCAAGATATTTTTGCAAAGGCTATGGTTTTTAAAGTTAGGGTGGGATGAACCCATTCCGGAAAATTTACGCAATATTTGGCTAAAGTTTTTCCACAAGATTAACTTGCTCAATAATATTAGTCACGTCAAATTCTGATTGAAAATCTAATTAGGATCGAAGTTCATTGCTTCAGTGATGCTAGTCAACTAGCGTATGGCACATGTATTTATTTGAAATCTGTCAATAATCAAGGTCATGTTTTAGTAAGGCTTATTTGCGCGAAGTCTCGCGTGGCACCACTTAAAACCGAAACTTTACCACGTCTTGAGTTATGTGGCGCCCTGCTATTGTAGCGTATTCTCCTACATGTTAATGATAACTATAGCTAATTGTTAACCATGGAGATAAGAAAACAATTCAATTATTATTATTCAACATAATTTTATGTAGAACATTTTTAAATATATTTTAAATATATTTTAATTAATTTCAAATTAAATTATTTATTGAATAATTTTTAATTATGGAACATCCTACATAAATTGGTGACCCCGACGTTGAACATTTACGTGACCCCGATTTTGGACGTCTTCGTGTTCCTACGTGTATTACCTGTTCATCCATGAATTTCTGATCCCAGAACTATACGTCGTCCTGCTATTTGGATACGGTTTTAGTTACATCCCATATTTGATCCACGCCCAGCAAAAGAACATCCCCACCATATTTTGGCCGCCATATTTCCACAAAATCACCAATAAACAACTTTTGTTAGCAGCAGTGAATCCAGAATCCAGCCCATTTCCATTCCACCATTGTTAGAACAATCTGAATTTTGAACCATATCCTCGAAGAAATTATTGACTTAATCAATTAACAAGTTACTTTAATCTGTGGGTGAGTACTCTGTTTATACAACCCCTTGCAATATTAGATTGACCTATCAAGTATCAATATCAATTTATTTATTTGACAGTACATTAATCAAATATGATAAATCCTACTTTAGATAATGATATTATACCCGAACAATTACCCGATCAATCAATATATACCAGCAATATTCGCCTACCACCTTTTTGGACCTCAAAACCAGACATTTGGTTCACTCAAATCGAGGCTCAATTTAGTATCGCCAGAATTACTTCAGATCGACGAAAATATGATCATGTTTTAGCCGCTTTACCAATAGAGGTAATAAATAATATTTATGATATTATTCAGAACCCTCCAGATCAAAATTTATATACTCATTTACGCGATATGATTTTAATACGTCTTTCTTCTAGCGAAGAGAAACGACTAGACGATCTGTTAACAGGCTCTCAGATTGGAGATCGTAAACCATCTGATTTTTATAGATACATGTTAAGCATTGTCGGAGGTTCTCATATGGTAAGCCAGGACTTACTCGTTAAGCTTTGAAAGAGACGTTTGCCAAAAACAATTTTCGTTGCCATTACTGCTTCCGGTAAATCCGATATAAACGAAATAATTGATATAGCCGATAAAATTTGGGAATCTTACCAGAACCCAAACATATCACAGTTAAATCAACAATTATTCTAGTTCTTCACAAAATTTTTCTACTACATCTGCAATAACAAATTTAATAACCGAATTTGGTACTTTTACAACAAATATTCAAACTACATTAACACAGATTATTAAAAAACAACTGTCACTAGAAGCTCAAGTATCTTCTCTTCAGACTACTTCTTTTACAGCTCCATCAACTTCTACTAACGATTATTGTCACAACTGTCGAAACCGATCCCGTTCTGGCACTCGTTCAACAAACCATTCTCCTAATCGTACATTTTTTGATCGAACTAATAACACAATTTGTTATTATCATCAGTTATATAAGGATCGGGCTAATAAATGTGGAGGTACTTGGTGTATTTTTCACAAAAACCACTTGCAAACTCCAAAATTGACAAATTCTGTCAATTCAAAAAACTAATAAATTCTAGTGTTTTACTATCGAACACTAGTATTCTTGACAGTAAAAATCGTCTCTTTATTTATGATTATTCTAATAAACTACGTTTCTTGGTTGATACCGGTGCAGACTTATCGGTTATCCCCAGGAATCACTTAGCAGATTTTAAAAAGAATCCTGATCTTGTTTTAACTGCAGCTAACGGATCTGTCATTCATACCTACGGCAAGAAATTATTATTAGTTAATTTAGGTTTGCGTCGTAATTTTTCTTTTGTATTTACTATTGCTGATATTTCAGTACCCATACTTGGTGCTGATTTTTTAGTACATTTTGGTTTAGTCGTCGATCTAAAACATAAATGTTTGACAGACAACAAAACGTCACTGTCAGTAAAAGGTTCACTTGAACATTTTTCGTTATCTTCTCTTAAATTTTTTTCAGTTGAAGATCAATACACGAAATTGTTACTTGAGTTTCCCCATTTAATTAGTACTCCAAACTATTTCTTGCCTGTTAAACATTCAGTTAAACATCACATTATTACAGAAGGTCATTTACCATTTTGTCATCCACCTAGATTGGATGCAATTAAACATAACATTGCTAGAAGTGAATTTAAACAGATGGTTGATTTTGGCATTTGTGAACCATCTTCATCGTCAGTTTCTTCACCTTTGCATATGGTAGCAAAGAAAGAACCTAACGATTGGCGTCCTTGCGGTGATTACAGGTCTCTTAATTCAATCACAGTTCCTGGCCGTTACCCCTTACCCCATATTCACGATTTTAATAATCAATTATTCGGTTGTACTATTTTTTCAAAAATTGATTTAGTTCGCGCTTATCATCAGATTCCCGTCGCAGACGAAGATGTTTATAAAACAGCAATTACCACTCCTTTCGGCTTATTCCATTTTTTGCGAATGCCTTTCGGATTGCGTAATGCTGGACAAACTTTTCAACGTTTTATGAATGAAGTTCTTCAAGGTTTACCTTTCGTCTTTATATACTTAGATGATATTTTAATCGCAAGTAAAGACTCACATGAACATTTATGTAATTTGCGTACAATTTTTGAACGCCTCGACTCTTTCGGAATTAATATTAAACCATCGAAGTGTGTCTTTGGCAAAAGTTCTTTAGATTTTCTTGGACATCACGTTTCTGCTGATGGTATTTCACCTACTGATGAACGCATTAGCATTATCAATGATTACCCTCAACCTTCAACTCTCAAACAACTTCAGCGTTTCATAGGAATGATTAATTACTATCATTGTTTTGTTCCTAACCTTGCACAAATATTAGCACCTTTACATTCTTTCAGTACAGAATTAGCTCACAATAAAATTAAAATTATAGACACCTGGACAGCCGACTGTTCTGACAGTTTCTTGAAAGCTAAAAACGCTTTGGTAAATGCAACAGTTTTGGCTCATCCGAACTACAGTAAGGATGTAACTTTAACTTTGTCTGTAGATTGCTCAGCTGTATCAATGGGAGCAGTTTTAGAACAAAAAATTAACGATTCGACTACACCTTTAGCTTTCTTCTCCCGTAAATTATCTGAATCTCAAAAAAGGTATTCTACTTTTGACAGAGAATTGCTGTCTCTGTACAATTCAATTAAACATTTCCGACATATTTTAGAAGGTCGTATGATTATTTGTTTTACTGATCACAAACCATTGACTACCGCTCTATTTTCTAAATCAGAAAAGACTCCCCGTCAGACTCGACACTTAGAATACATTGCGCAGTTCACAAGTGACATACGTCATGTTCACGGTCATGATAATGTCGTCGCAGACGCGTTATCGCGCATAAACGATCTTTCTTTCCTTCAACAAGGTACTGTTATTTTATCTCCTACCTCAATTTCTTCTGTAAATTCAACTAATTTCAATTTAAAATTACTAAAAGACGCTCAATCTAATGATTCTGAACTTTCATATTTACTTTCGACACAATCGGACGCAAGCAATAAAGTTAAATATTCTTTACAAAAAATAATATTTCTGATTCGAATGAAGCATTTTGGTGTGATGTTTCCCTTTCCAAGTGTCGACCTTTTGTGCCAAAATCTTTACGGCGTGCAGTTTTCGATGTGTTTCATAATTTGACACATACTGGTATCCGTTCTACCAAGAAACTTGTAAGCGCTAACTATTTCTGGCCTAAAATGAACACAGATTGCACCTTGTGGGTCAAAACTTGTTTAAATTGCCAAACTTCCAAAATAAATAAACATACGAAAACCCAAATTGGTAATTTTGAAGTTCCCAGGGGCCGTTTTGAGCACATCCATATAGATATAGTTGGTCCTTTGCCATCTTCGCGAGGTTTTACTTACATTCTTACTGTAGTTGAACGTTTTACTCGTTGGCCAGAAGCTTATCCTTTGTCTGACACTTCTGCCGAAACTGTAGCTAAAACCTTATTTCAAAATTATATCTGTCGTTTTGGCACTCCGTTACATGTCACTACTGACCAAGGTGTCCAATTTGAATCAAATCTATTTAGAATTTTTTTAAAATTTTTAGGTTTTCATAGAATTCACTCGACATCATATCATCCACAGAGCAATGGTATGGTTGAGAGATTTCATCGTGCCCTAAAAAGCGCTTTAATTGCTAGAGCTAACTCAGTTCATTGGTTTGATGAACTACCAATTATTTTATTAAGATTAAGAGCAATACCGAAAGATGATTTACTATGTTCATCCGCGGAGCTTGTTTACGGACAACCTTTACGTCTACCTGGTGAATATTTTATTAAGTCTCATATTGATCCTCAATTACCTTCGTTTATTACTGATTTACAACTTTATTTTGATAATTTACAATTTACAAATCCAAAACAAAGTCAGTTTCAATATACTTTTGTCAGCCCTGATATTGTCACTTGTGACTATGTTTTCCTTAGGAATGATAGACTTAAACCATCTTTTACGCCTTGGTATGAGGGGCCCTTTAAGGTGGTTAGTCGGACCAGTAAAATTATCACAATTCTTAAACGTGGAAAGAATGTTACTGTTTCTTTAGATAGGGTTAAACCTGCATATTTATTAAATGACGTAGATGATCTCCCTGTTAGATCTAGTTCCAAAAAAGTACGTTTTGATATTGATACTTTGATGGGTTGATTTTATTTTCTTGCAGGGGGAGTATATGTAGCGTATTCTCCTACATGTTAATGCTAACTATGGCTAATTGTTAACCATGGAGATAAGAAAACAATTCAATTATTATTATTCAACATAATTTTATGTCGAACATTTTTAAATATATTTTAAATATATTTTAATTAATTTCAAATTAAATTATTTATTGAATAATTTTTATTTATGGAACATCCTCCATACTATCTACAAAGTTATGTCAAACGGTGGTAGACGCTCTCAAGATAAAAATTGACAATATATATTTCTGGTGTGATTCCACGGTCGCATTAGCGTGGATTGCAACAGAACCCAGTAAACTAAAGACCTTCGTGTCAAACCGGGTTTCTCAAATTCAACAATTATCTGAAATTGCAAAATGGAAACATGTTCCCACTAAATCTAACCCCGCAGACGTAATATCTCGCGGTCTAAACCCGGACGAAATGCAAAATCTAAACCTATATTTAATGGTCCTTCCCTAGAGCATCAATTTTGGCCAAATCAGGCTATCGAAGTTAACAATATTGACATTCCCGAATTAAAAAATTGAAGACTTAATATCTCGTTATCATCATTAACTAGATTATTTCGAGTTGTAGCCTATATATTAAGGTTCCGAAAAAATTCTACGAATAAACCAGAATCTCGAATTTTAGATCCACTAAATTCACAAGAACTAAATTACAGCAGGCAAGTGATTATTATAATCATTCAGGCTCAAGCCTTTCCTAATGAACTTGCTTGTCTAAGGAAATCAAAGGTTATACCAAGAAATAGTAAATTACTTTCTCTTGATCCCTATTTAGACGATTTTGGTATAATTCGTGTAGGTGGACGTCTCAAAAACTCTCAACTGAGTCATGATCACAAACACCCTATAATCATTCCTGCTAACCATCATTTTACAACTCTAGTTGCAAGGCACGAACATCTAAAAGATTTACATGCCGGTCCGCAGGCCGTTTTGTCTAATATTCGAACACAGTATTGGCCTTTACGCGGCAGGCAGATCGTTCGAAGTATTTTAAGAAAATGCGTGGTGTGTTTCGTGCCAACCCTCAAAAAATAACGCAAAAATGGCTCATCTGCGTAAACAAAGAGTTTATCCTTCACCTCCATTTTTTATATGCGGCGTAGATTATGCTGGGCCATACCTTATCAAAGATAGCAGTTTGCGCAATAAAAAATTCATAAAGGCTTACGTGTGTGTCTTTGTCTGTTTTTCCACAAAATCTGTACATTTGGAACTTGTGGGTGAGCTCTCCATGAATGGCTTTCTAAATATGTTTAAGCGTTTTATTGCAAGAAGAGGTCTTTATGCGGAGATACATTTAGATAACGCAACTAATTTTGTCGGTGCCAGTAATACCATTTCGAAAGTAGTAAATCTAGTTCAAGATCCGAAATTTCAAAATTTTCTACTCGAGAATAAGATTACATGGCATTTCATACCTGCGCGGTCTCCCCACCACGGTGGCTTATGGGAGTCGGCAGTTAGGTTGATGAAACATCACCTAAAGCGAGTTTTAACTAATACTCATTTAACGTATGAGGATTTTTACACGTTATTGACTCAAGTAGAGTCCATACTAAATTCAAGACCCCTAACCCCCCTCACGGGCAGTCCAGAAGACTTGGATGTCCTGACACCTGGGCATTATTTAATAGGCGGATCGTTGCTAGTCTTTCCAGAAGCAACAGTGCCAGATTCTAGACACACGCACATTTCACGGTATAAACATTTGCAATTTTTAATGCAACAGTTTTGGTCTAAATGGTCACGCGATTACCTTCACTCTTTACAAGAAAGATCCCGATGGAAAACTGAGTCAAATAACAATTTGAAAGTTGGGTCCCTTGTTGTGTTAAAGGAGGATCATACTACCCCAATGTGTTGGAAAATGGGTCGAGTGACAATACTTTTTCCCGGAGATGATGGACTTACCAGGGTCGCCCTCATTCGAACTGTGGAGTTTTCAAGAGGGCAATCACCAAACTTTGCGTTCTACCAGTGGACACAGAAGCTAATCTTTGTTGAAAGGAGAACCTTTCAAGTTTTGAGAATTTTGACAAACAAGAAAAAATTCATATTTTTTATAATGTTAATGTTATTTCATGAGTTATAAGTTAATGACAAATAAAAACTAATTCGAAGAGTGCCCCGTTTTACTCAAAGATTACACAGGTGTACGGTTATTAAATTATAACCTCATGTAGCCCAACAAATTGTTTAATAGGTATAGCTATGCGTGAGACCGACAGATAGACATACCGGGCTAGACATGGATAGTTCAATGACCTATCGAGTTTCCGGTGGTATCAAATTAATGCACACGTGTTACATATAGGGTTACACATCCGACGGTTTCAAATTAATGTGCTCAGGTTACATAGGTCAATGACACATATTACATACACGTGTCACATATCGGGTTACATAGGTCAATAACTCATATCGGGTTATTGGTGGTATCAAATGAATGCACATGTAAACATATTTCCGGCGGTCATCAAATCAAATTTATATATATAGGTATCGTGTTACTGTTAACGAACGCAGCAGGAGGCGTAGAAGTAGTTTTAAGCAAAAAATATCCCTTTTAGTCATAAGTAACAAGCATAAGGCTTGAATGGTGTGTATGGAACATCCGTTCCATGTACACCATTTTTTTTATAAAAAATTATCACAATTTTCACTTCAGTTCCTAAACACCAAAATTCCATTTTTTGCCTGATATGCATGATTTCGTGCATATCAGGATTTTCAGTCGATTTTCAGTACAGTTTCCAAAATTCCCTTTATCTTTTTCGGAAATTGTCTCATACTTGAACGAACGCATCCAGGCACGATGCAGCATGTAGAGGCGACTAAGGATATGCACTATCCTCTGCCAGTGCCGAATCCTCAATGGACGGACTGGGGTTGTAAACACAAGAATAATCATAGAGCAGATGATTATTGTAACAAGCCGGTCTAACAGATCACGAGGGAAGAATCCACATAGGCGCGAATCTACCGTAGATCAATTGGCTCTTGATCAGATCTATCATAGACTGATCCACCTTCGTGGTTGCGTTGGTCTACGGAAGAATAGGTTCACTCTACCCTCGCGTTCTGGAATTTCTCGTGAGTCCGTAACCAAAGGCTTCAGTCTCTACCGGGATCGTGTCTGCTAGACCATTTTAAATTTTAGGAACTGACTTGAAAATTTAAATACTCGAATTTGAAACGACTGGTGGGCGTTTTGAAATGGTTCCGGGGCACTTTCGTATATACAACGTGAGTCACCTAAAATGTCACCCCCTCCAGAATCTAAACGAATGGATAGAATTTCGCGAAAATTTATATCCTGATATTTCTTACTATAATAAATCTAAATTTCGTAAAAAATATGTCAGAATATACCAGGTAGTACGAAAAGTAGTTCCAACTTTTTTTATTTTAATGGAACACCCTGTATATTTTTACATATTCAGTTAGACGTATTTATTACGAATTCAATGATGTCATATTTTCTATGTTTATCTTTAATAGTAACTGAGATAGTGCAAATAAAAACGAGTTATTAATAGAACTTCTAGAAATTATTTAATAGCAAAAAACAGTGAAAAGTCATAAAAATTGTAATTCTCAACTTATCGAAATATAAATTTTAAATTAAATGTTCTGTGTTGTCCATTTTGTTCAATACACTTTTGAACCCGCTTTACAACACTGCACGTAGTTCTTTGTAGTACATTTTCGCTTTGCACTATCTCAGTTATTATTAAAGATAAACATAGAAAATATGACATCGTTGAATTCGTAATGAATACGTCTAACTGAATATGTAAAAATATACAGGGTGTTCCATTAAAATAAAAAAAGTTGGAACTAATTTTTGTACTACCCGGTACATTCTGACATATTTTTTATGAAATTTAGATTTGTTATAGTAAGAAATATCAGGATATAAATTTTCGCGAAATTCCATCCATTCGTTTAGATTCTGGAGGGGGTGACATTTTAGGTGACTCACGTTGTATATATCAAGTGACCGCCTCGTGAAATCACATTCGAAGAGAATTCCTTTTCTGAAAGATCCACGGACGTCTAACGGTGTATATTATTTTGGAGAATATTACAATAAATTTCTAGTATCTATTTCAAGCATAAAATTAAATCCCACTCACTAAATTGCCAATTCATGTCCATGTAATATAATTCTCTTTCGGCAATCGATCACTCTCCATTAAGCGCGGCCGTCACGGTCGCTGACTCTTGTGGGGGTATCGTGGCTATGGTGGCAGACCTTGCTTTGTGAAGCTTTATATGTAGATTGATGATTATACAATATATCTTTATATATCTATTTCTTCTTTTATTGCATTCTAGTGGTAATTAAGTACTTGTGTTGACCATCTAGTTAACGACCCTCGCATTGTGCGACAGTGACCCTTCGGCTGAAGCCAAAGACGAGTGAACGAATTCTGTCTGGGCAGGAGTCTAAGGTGAATTGTGTATTGTTCATAGTGTCTTTATAGGGTTGTATCTTTAGTTCAGGACGTTGCGAAACCTGTATACGATGAAGCATTCATTGTCGACGGCTACCGTTAATCTATCGATATCGAGATATGAATATTTTAAAAGCTTGTCCCGACCTGGGTTGAAGTCAATGGCAAAGAGCTGGTTCAGATGTTGTGATAGCGGATGGTTGACTTAATCGAATATCAGTCGTTCCCTCCAACTATTACTCTCCAACTATTACTGATTCACAAGCGAATGGTTAACTGAATCGTTGACACAGCCTTAATAATTTAGTTATTACACGTTGATATTACATAGGTCAATGACCCATATCGGGTTACATACACGTGTTAAATATCTGTTAATAATGAACAGGTGTCGCGGATCAGGTTACATAGGTCAATGAGCCATGTCTAGTTCCCGGTGGTATCAGGTTACATAGGTCAATGACTCTTATCGGGTTACTGGTGGTACCAAATGAATGCACATGTAAGCATATTTCCGGCGGTATCAAATTTATATACATAGGTATCGTGTTACATAGGTCAATGACCCATATCGGGTTACATACACGTGTCATATATCTGGTAATATTGAACAGGTGTCGCGGATCAGGTTACATAGGTCAATGATCCATGTCTAGTATCCGGTGGTGTCAAATTAATGCACACGTGTGGGGTCAATGTATTCATGTCTAGACGACATCCGGTTTATGCACGAAGATGAATGACCTTTGCAATGAATCAGCATAAAATTAACATCCTGTAATTTATCCGGTGTTGTCAAATTAATGCGCACGTGTGGGGTCAATGTATTCATGTCTAGACGACATCCGGTGAATACGTGAGAACCAAGGCAAACGTTTATACCCACGGATCATATAACACATGTTCAACACATCAGATGATCACGTGTGGAACAAATGTTACAAACCATCGCTTATGAAAAACATCACTAGTGGTGGGGGGACTGCATACATAACTCATGACATATCCCTAGCATGTATTAGTCTTCAAAATGTCAGCACCTTTAAATTTCTTCTCTCCTATATATCTCAGCTGGATTTTCCACCAAGTTTACCCGAGTTCAAGAAAGAAGATAATACTCCAAAAGTAATTGGTGAGAAAAAATATAAGTTAAATAAATCCAAGTGCAAGTCTGTTTCGATCGATATTTCATGTGATTTTGGTCATGTGCCTTGTGTAAAGTTATCTGGAAACAAAGGTGACCAAGTGGTTTTCAATGAACCTGATTGGAAGAAATTTTTATCTCCTCAAGGTACTATAATGAATTACCTGTATTACAATGAAAGACCAGATACAGTACATGAGGGAAACATTTGCATACATTTCGATCAGTTTTCAAATGCTCGAGTAATCAGGATTTCAAAAGAGGATAATACATATATTTGGCATATGAAACGGTATGTTGTTTAATAGAAACACTACCCCTAGTGAAGTACAGAATCGAAATGATAAAAAATCTACAAATTGAAAACTATTTCAAGATTTCACGTAGAGGAGTACAAAGTCAAAGCGGCGACATTATTGAAAATGCTTTAAATATACTTAAACCAGAAGATAATCCAAAAAGTGAAAATATCTGCATGATTCTGGAATTAATTCATACTTATCCTGATGTCTTTGAAAGTGTATGCAGTACAATAATGTAATGAAGAAAGTAACGTTTAATGAAAAGTATAATGAACTACATCATCTCATTACATGGAGTTTTGCTTATAGTATGGATAGGAAGAAATATTGGGAAATTTTGGCAGTGGACAGATTTCGCTTATATAGAAGAATCGAGACAGCCTCAAAGTTGCTTGCTATTTTAGATACACAGATGTAATATATTTAATGAAAGATTTGAAATAAAAACAACATATAACAAATTAAATTTGTTTTATTTAATTAGAATAAGTTTTACATGTGTATGATAATTATACTAATTCATTTTTATTAATCCAGGAATTATGTTGATTATTTAAACCAAGCCACTTGACGTAGAATTTATTTTGTTTTCTTCGTAAAACCTTCCCGACAAGATATATATATCGGGGTGTTTTACTTTCTGAATTTCATACTGATAAAATCCTCCTTGAATTTCTTTACCATCCTGATCTTCCAAATTATAAGTAGTGGGGTTTGTACTCCGTACTTTCCGTATCTTAAAAACTTCATTTGACCAATTGGGAGTATACCCCTTTGAAAAAGCTTCTCGGTATTTACTTATTCTTACCGAGTCACCTTCTTTAAATTTTTATTTCCGTGGATCTACTGTTTTTAGATGGCTATACACATGTTGGAGCAAATGCTTTTCCTCTTTCTTCGTTACCAATAGGTTTCATGCCAGTTGTTCTGTGTTTAGCGTTATTATATTTTTCCACAATATCCGATAATATATTTAACTATTTGTAGTTTCCTTGTAAACTAAATTTTTGCCACATTAAATTTTTCAGAGTGCGATTTACATGTTCCACTACACTAGCTTTTAAATTGGAATATGTTATGTAATGATTAATTTTAAATTTATTCATTAGCTCTTTAAATTCTTTGTTGTAAAATTCTTTACCCATATCGGTTTGTAAATTTTTAGGCTTTATTTTATTCTGGGATAAAATTTTTTCCATTGCGTGAGTTACTTCTTTCCCAGTTTTATTTTTCACAGCTTCACACCAAACAAACTTTGAAAATACATTAATAGCAACCAGAATATACTTGTATCCCTTGTTGATTTTAGAATATGGGATCATTTCTACAAGATCCGCTTGTATAAGGTCGTTTAGACCTTTAACAATGACATGTCTCCTTCGAAAATTTTTCCTGGCTGATTTACGTAATTCATTAACTACTTCTTTAATTTTACTCATTTCTTACTAAGGGACAACGCAGTACAATTTCAACAAAAGAGGTGGTTTTGGGTCCACACTAGGAAGTGGATATGATAGATTATCTCCTTTGTTGAGGGTTTTATTGTCTTGATCATAATTACCATTGTTTAAAAACATGCTGACATTCAATGGTAAATGTATACTTTCAATTGTACCCGAAATAGGTAATGTATATGTTACAGTACCACCATCTAACACGTAATAAATTAACGTTTTATGATTTAACGTTTTCTTTGCCACACCTCGAATTTATATAAGACAAACACTGGATAGACTGGTAGCAGAATTTTCAGTTGCAGTTAAAAAAGGTGATGTTATGCCGTAAGGTTTAGACCGATAGCCAAGCATATGTCTACCAAATTTATCAATAGGCATGATGAGAGCTGGATGTATACTGCGACGAAAATTGACGTGTGACCATTATTTAATAATTTTTAATTCTCTCAGTTCTTCGAGTATTGAGACAATTTCATTATTGTGTCCATTATTTCCAGCCATTTGGGAAGCTACTAAAAGTCTTAATCTATTCACCAACTCATTCGGATTATCAAAATACACATAATCAATTTTGTTGTTGGATAAGTTCAACATTCCACCACTTTGCTTAAATGATTGAGATCTGGGACGAATATTGCTTTGAGATCTAGTATTGGGAGGTGGTGGTTTACTAAATGAAGATGATCTTGGAACCGTAATAGATTTCAATAAACCTTATCGATTAAATAGGGTCTAATGATATTTCTATATTTTACAGTATTATTGCTTTGAATTTGCTCTGTAGAATCAAAATTAGATCATTATCTAATTCTGATTTATTATAAGCTTTAGGATTTTTCTTAAACAGCAATTCATACAGCCCAACGGTACCAGGATATACTATGTCCTTCACTTTTATGTCTTTACCAACAATTTTTAATTCGGAATCACCTATTTTAAATTATTCAGCTTCAACATCATGTTATGTTATGCCATATGTACGATCATATGATGATTCATCCCCTGTTATGATTCATCAATATACGTTCTTGGTAAGGGTTCGTACGCTTCCAAATAATCTGCATAAGCCCTTGATTTTGATAATTCTTGCATATATACTCGACTTTAATCAACTTCTTCATTAATTAAATCGCTACTATTCTGCTCATCCACGATTGAATGTTGGGTTGGGTCAAATTGATACGTATCCTCCAAAAAACTAAGTCCAGTCATGGGTAATGCTGGCATATATTTGTCTAAAATATTTACTGGAGATTTTCTAGGGGTAGAAGTTCTACTTTGCTCCGACTTAAATTCATCAGGTTCCTTTTTAATTGAGACCTCTGATTTTATGTTTTGTAATAATTTTTGCAATGGCTCAGTAATGGGTTTGAAGCTTTTCTCTAAATAAATTTGTGATTGTGCAACATCGGATTTTAGAGACTGATATTCTCGTCTCACTGATTTTCTGGTTTCTATTAGTTCCTTAGCTAACTTTTTATCCATCTTTACGCTTCGGATTATTAGTAAGCACTACATTTCACTCAGCGCATAATATGTGCTCAAAAGTTTGAAATGCCGCAGTCGTAAATAATTAACTTGACAACGGTTTATTTTTCGAAAAATAGTTTAATTTAATATCAGAGCAACCTTTTTTTCTTTTGGTACCCAGCAAACACCGCTTCGAAACTATTAAGGAACATTAACGCTACTTATATTTCGTGTTACACTTTTGTTTCAGTCACAAAAATGCGTGTTTTTGGTGACAAATTGCTTATTTGTCCGCAACATTGCATCGTTAATAAACTGCAACTATTACTTTACACAATTGCGAAACAAAATATTCGTAACAAATGCCAATTTACATTTGTAATAAATTCGTTTTTACCAAAATCTAACTCCGAAAATATCTTGAAACATTTAGGCTTTTACAGTTTCATTCACCAAGTTATTTGTAAATACAAAACTTATATAAATACTTCGCAACCGTTATGCAAATTTAGTTTAAGTACAGATACACAACAGTTGCACGTTATTAGAAACCTTAAGGTTGCTCATTAATTTCAGAAAAGTTGCTTATCATAAGCAATATAAATATTACGATTTACTTTCAAATCAGTTTCTTTTTTGTTTTATACTTATTATGCAAATAGTCCAAATAAAGTCAGGTTTGATATATGTGCACAAATCCACCTCCCACCCTGATCCCTCACCTACCCATTCCCGATCATTGGAGTCTTTTTGTTTTTTAAATGCATATAGCAGCATTTTACAGACGCTAAAAAATATGACAGACCCTATCAATATATGCTGTCCATCTTTGCCGAACCACTTATTACCTATTCACTGTTGAATAACTCGAAAACCAAAAAGTGTTTTTTTGGTTCTCGCGAGTTGATTAACAGTGAATAAATAATTTGTTCGGCAAAGATGGACATGTACTGATAGTATAGAGCCAGTTATATTTTTGAAGCGACTGTAAAATGCTATACTAAATACATTTAAAAACAAAAAAGACTCAATGATCGAGTGCGCAGGTGAGCGATCGGGGGCTGGGGGTGGATATATGCACGTATAGCAAACCTGGCTTCGTTTGTTATTGGACGAGTAATTTTCTTTTCCGAAGACAGCAGTCACATTTTGCCAGTAGTGGGGCTCGTTACTTTTTCAGGACCCATCTTTAAAATCACTTTTTGCAATATTTAACAAAATTCACTTTCTCAATCTCTCATCTTTACAGACCATAAATCCATTTAAGACAAACTATTTTCTATATCTAGGTGAAATTAATCCTTGATCCTTAATATTCACTGTTAGTGTATTTGGAGGAATCCTTTAAAATATAGGAAAAAGATAAAATATTGACAAATAGATGTTCAAAACAATTTATTGTCCATTGTACAATAAAATAATTAATTCATTTTCTCTGTTTTCTTCAATCTCTGGCTGGCCGCTCTAAACCAGTCCTTACAGGCACCTTCAAAATTGGCATCAACTGTCATAAATGGAAAGCATTTCCTGCATGAATCTACAAATAAAAATCAGTTCTTAATCAAACTAGCAATGTACGGAGTGAACCCCAATTTATTTATTTCCTTAAGGTGAGTACGCTAACCCCACCCTATATCTAGTTTAAAATAAAAATAAGAAGAGGAGGCGGGGGATTGTCAAGAATTTGACACGGGTTTATTTTTGTCATGAAATGAGAAAAACATTTCAATTATGAAACCTGTGTATATGTAACTCTAGGCCACTCAATAAAATAAATGAAGTTAAACAATTACATATATTATTATTCCTGAGAGAAAGAAGCTTGTTGCAAAGGGATGGTAAATCCATATAAAAAAAATGAAAGAAATACACGCGATAGTTTTTGAGAAAAAGAAATAAAATACGTCAACATTTTGAATTTAACTGACCTATCTCATTTCAAGGGAAAATAGGATAGGTCAGGTTGATTTTGTTTTTTACATTCGTTCATTAGCTTTTACCGGACCACTATAAATGCTGTGAAGTCATATTTTTTATACCAGTGTTTACACATTTTAAACTCGTCAACTTTATTAGCGGCCTTTTTGTGAAGTTTTTTTGGATAATTTATCCTTCGAAGTACATAAGAAACAGACAGACAATATACTTTGTCGATAATTTAACTATCTGGTGTTTTTTTATATCTTTGGCACAGAGGAAGAATATAGTGGACGGCCGACGGAATGTCTTTGATCTATTAGCGCTCACAGCTGTGACCTATACGTTTATATCGGAAGTGTTGAATGTTGCGAAACTTAAAAAAGTTCCCCAGGAGCAATGTTGCCTTTTACCTCCTTTTAGATATTTTTATAAAATGAAAATATTGGACGTTTTAAAATCTATAAATACATGGTGTCTCATAGGTAATGGTACACAGAGCAATAGCAGATTCCTTATGTAAAAATATTACGATTTAAACAAACTTACCTTAGTGAGTCCAAAAGTTGATATTAGCAGAGATATAGGGTGTCAAAGTAAAATTTTTGTTTCGATTTAATTTTAATAATTTCTTTAAATTCTCTTTTTCAAATTTTTAAAATTTATTACATAGCAACACTAGCAAATAAAGTACGAATAACAATGACTTTTAAATAAATAAACCTAAAATTTAATTATACTTTAAAAGTGGTTAAATTGCTTACTTTAAAATCAATTACCCTGAAAACGGTTACTCGTAGCGACATTTAGAAGGTATATCTTTTTGACATAAAAATAACGGGAAAGCAGGAATTTTTATTAAAAAAAATAATAAAAAATCCCCCAAAAACATAACGTATGAACGATACGCAGAGGTGCCCCCTACAAATAACAACAAAACTATAATTACTGGGATTTGAATCCCTCGATTTGAATCACCAAATTTTGTTAAAATATTTAAATTTTTAAAGATAGGTATTATTTAATAAAAAACGAAAACATTTTGTCCAATTACAAACCGAAGTGAAATATTGAAAAAGACAATCGGTAAGATAAATGGCTACTTGAAGAGCAAGACGATCCATAAAATTCAGTTTCATATGTTACAAATTGTGGAAAATCAGATAAAATCAGAAGTGAAATAAAATATTCAACGCCCGCTATCTCAGAAATAAAAATCTTTAGAACATAATATGTTCATATAAACTTTTCTTCACTTCAAATCACCTGAAGAATTACTTCTTTAAATATTTTGTTATTTAGGAAGCATCCTGCATATCAAAACTATTTTATTCATTACGGCAAACCAGTAGTTTATAAAGAAATTAAGAATCATGTTTTTAGTCACTTTAACGTTAAAATTGCTATGTTAATCCCTGAACTTCATTCCCTTTTGATTGAAACAATTTAAAAGAAAAACATGCGTTTCTTGCTCATCGGAGAATCACTTCAAAAAGAAATACAAAATAATATATTCCTAAGCAAAAAAAAAGAATACTCAACGATTCAATTTTGCAAATAAATACGTACTGTGCAAGTAAAGTATATATAATAATCTAAGTGTAGATTATTATAGTTAGTAGCAAAGTTTTGTACATATTCTTTATTATTATTTATAGTTATCCATTTAAATAAGCACGAAATTTTAAGAAAAGCGTTTGTTTTATTCGATTTATAGGTAATAGTAAAGAGATCCGCTACCCACGCTGTTAATGTGCCCACGCCATGTTAGGTATTGTGCAGGAAATTACCGCTTTTTACAATACATACAATTAAAACTTATCTAATTTTAAATCTATTAGTACTTATTACTTACCTAATACTCTAAACGTGTATATATTGTGCAATTGTTTTTCACATTAGTATTTTTTGCACAAATACCAGACACTTGTATACACCACACGTGCAAGTACACAATTATTACACATTCAGGCTAACTTGTGTTGAAGCCGGAAACAGTTCTTCACGCTGGCGCGGCGCAGCTTCCCAAGATTCTATTGGTCGTTTGAATTTTATCTCTCTCTCAGAAATAATTCTAGCCTATAGAAACGACGCATTTGTTTGAACATGTATAGCGAAAATGTAACGTATTACTAATTATGTAAATTTTTCAACGCTTCACAACTGAAAATGAATTGTTTCAATAATTCCGTAATTGTTTCTGTTTATAGCTACTGAAGGAATACCGCATCAACAATTGCGTAATATTCTCAAATTTTAACAATTGAAAGTATGGCGTTTTGTAAGTTACGAAATATTTACGTTTGTGGAATTAAGAATAACATTTGGTAGGTAACAGTTTCGAATTTTTCCAAACCCACCAAAGATGTTTTGTATTATATTAAACAATTTCAAAACAAATCTTTCAGGTACAGATATATTGCCATAATTACGAATCTGTTTCACACTTTGAAATATGCTTCTAGAGTTACTTATTTGTGACTTAACGTTACGAAACAGTCACACTCTGCGTTTGCTGGGTATAAAATTGATTTATTATCACATAAGATCATTTTTTATCACTTAATGCCCAAATAATACAGAACCGGTTAAAATATGTTTTTATCGTCCAATGAAAAATTTTTGCTTGCAGCATTTGAAACTTTTGAAGGCATGGGGAGATAGAGTAAATCAATTTAAATTGAAAATGAAAAATGGCTTTTTTTCATAACGCAAACCGTTTTCAAGCTGTCAATTATTTACGAATGAAAAAATGTAATTTTACTGGGCCCGTTATTCGGAAACCCTTAATCAAAATATTGTGAAATTTTCGGCATGGGGGTTCAAAAGCATGCTGATTAATAATATTGTATTAGTTTTTCTGTAAAAAATGCCTAATATGACTTCTCTCGAAAAAACGACCCCTTTTTTCTGCACGCCACTGACAAAAATAAATTTTGTTTAATTCAAAAAGATCACACCATAGGTCATTGACACCAATCCAAATTTGGTTAAAATTAGATAACTAATAACTGAGTTGTGAATGGGGGGCCATTAAAAGTGGGACACGCTGTATAATGGTAATAAGATATTTTATGTACAGGGTGTCCCAAATTGCTTGATTTTGGCTGGTTTTCCTATTTCCAGACCAGGTAGAGAAAAACTGACATATGAGTCTAGAGCTCGATTTTTGTGAAACGCCGATTGGTGAAAACCACATTTCGATATCTCTAACCGTTTCCGAGATATCGGCAAAAGTTGACATTTTACAGATTCCGAAAAACTTTTTTTAACGTTAAAAAATGTTATTTTTAAAGAGAAATGTGTTATATTGGCAGCAAGGATGACTAGACATATCTTGGCATATATATTTTTGGAAAGCTTATTTTTTTTCCTATTTTCTAAAGTCAAAGCCAAAACTATGGTTTCCATTTGAAATAACAAAGTTAGCTTTGATATCAAACAATCGAAAAGCGATATATTTTTTTTTGACAAATGCATCTTATTCTACGTCAAAAAGTTTTTACCGTTTGAAAAAATATCCAAAAATAAAAAAGTTGATAATTTTTTGGAATCTGTAAAATGTCAATTTTTGCCGATATCTTGAAAACGGTTAGAGATATCGAAATGTGATTTCACCAATCGGCGTTTCACAAAAATCGAGCTCTAGACTCATATGCCAGTTTTTCTCTACCTGGTCTGGAAATAGGATACCCCCCTTATTTCGGTCAATTACCACCGATTTTAATTTTTCAAAAACCGGTCTAACACAGTATTTTCCGTAGATTTTGATTATGCTATTATTTTTTTTCCTACTTCAACCGTATACGAGGGGCAGAAAAAAGTATGGTTTTTTTAAATGGAACACCCTATATATTTTTACATGTTTGGATTCGCCTCGTCCTTCTGATTACAAATATATATGATACTTATATATGTGCTATAAAAATGGCGCAAATATTGAAATTAAACTTAGGGCGTTTCCTTCAAAACTATACCCCCCCTTATTTCGGTCAATTATTAACGATTCAAAATTTTCAAAACCTACACATAGAATTTTTCGTTAATTTCAAATATGCTATTACTTTTTTTCTCCCTTCAACGGTATACGAAGGGTGCAAAAAAGTATGTTTTTTTTTATGGAATGCCCTGCATTTTTTACATATTTAGATCCGCTCTACCGTTCTGATTATAAATATTGTATATAAATCTTATATATGTAAAAAAATACAGGGCGTTCCATAAAAGAAACCATATTGTTGGCGGTGCCCTCTCCCCCGACCGAGAACCCGCCTATGGTCGAAGAAAACACTCTAGATGGATAAATAGTTCACGTTGTTATGATTGTAAAAAAAAGAGGAGAGAATATAATAATTAATAAAATAACGTCACTTTTGAATGATTAAAATTTCAGTGTTTTATTGCAAATAATTTAACACTTTTGTGATTTAACATCAGAAGCGGGATAGAATTCGCCCCTTTAGTGCATCTGCGACGCCCCCGAGCAAATTTTGAAGCCCTACAATACGTTTGCGAACGAACAGTGCGTAAACGAGAATGGAGGAGCTGTTGGCAGTTTTGAAGACGTTAAAATCGAGTAGTAGAGCAGCGCCTGAACAAATCGAATTTCCAATCTTCCAACCAGCGCGAGATGATACTCAGGTCTGGTTGAGACAGGTACAAGAGGTAAAAGATGAATTTGAGTTGTCAGATTTGCAAATTATGGTAAGAATTGCCAATTATTTACACGGCGATGTTAAATTGTGGTATAACAATTGGTCACCTTTAAGAAGAGAGTGGCAGTCATTTAAAATTTATTTTTCTGAGGCTTTTCCAAAAAAGAAAATTCTGGGTAAATTGTTAATTGAGGCAGCTTTGTTTAATAGTTCATCCTGTAATACGTACGTCTCATATGTTCATAAAAAATTGTCATTATTAAAAAGTGTGCGAGCTAGTTGGTGTACCAATGACCTAATTGAATTACTTGTTCATGGGATAACAGAGGATAAAATAAAAGATTTACTTATAATGAAAGATTTTGAGTCAATATCCGATTTAATTGCGTACTTGAGCACCCTTACAAAACCTGTGGTCTCGAAAAATGTTTGATATCCAACCGATGCCCGTGAAGCGACCTCGTATAGAATCACGCTCCACGAGCGATACACGAGTATGTTTTCGTTGTGGCCAGCCGGGTCATATGTATCGGAACTGTCATAGTAATAATAATATAACTAACATTAGTAACAGGAATAAACGTTCAAATCTATTATCGTCAAAGCCTATTGATCATACTTCTAATACTGAAAATAAGACGTTTGTCAAAAATGTCAAATCAGAACCCGAATGTCACTTTTGTTTTAAGAAAGGTCATGTAGCTGATCGCTGTTTTTTTTAAATAGAATAGAGCGTCGTAAAAGCATTTTTCTACGCCTATTATGTAATATGAGCATTATGATGTCGATTTTAAATAAGGAATGACCTATATTCCAGTGAGTGATATGTAATGTTCATTACATGCCTAAAATGTATAACAAAAGTATGTAACAAGCATGGGTTGCGCCATCTAGAAGTAGTGCAATTTGTAATTACGTTTCTGCTGACAGTTGACGTTTCTATTGACAGTTAACCTTAAAAGGTCGTTGCACAAAACAAGTTAAATGTAAGTAGATTAATAATTAATTAAATTATAGGCGTAGAAAAAGTATAGTCTGTAATTCGTTTGGAATGGCATATTCTGCGCTCGCGGACCGTCCCCCTCGCTACCGCTCGGGTGACAAACTTCCGCTCACGCAGAATATGCTTCATTCCAAACTTATTACAGAATATACTATTATATTATTACTGCTAATAAGAATACTACTCCGACGGCAGTCAGAATTGATTCTGTGATTTATATGGGTCTCATTGACACAGGCGCTGACGTATCAATAATTTCTGATACGTTTGTGTCCGCATTTGAACATAAGCTTGAAAAACACGATTCTATTTTATGTGAACTTTTACGATTATTTCACGATGAACAGTGTCACGTTGGAATTGATAAGACAATCGATTCGATAACAAAACATTTTTGGTTTCCCCGTGTTAGATTATTTGTAAAAAATTATGTCAAGCATTGTTTAGTATGCGCTATAAAAAAAAACCCGAACGGGACCTTTACAAGGTTATATAAAGTTGCCCGAAAAAACAAGCCAGCTACTTTAGGACCAATGCCCTCTGTCAATGAGTATAAACACGTCTTTGTCATTGTAGATTCGTATTCTAAATATTGTAACCTGATTCCGATAAAAACGTTAAAGTCAGCTGAGACTGAGCAAGTTTTACAAAATTTCATTTCTTTATTTGGTTCACCAAAACTAGTAGTCATGGATGCCGGTTTAAATTTTCGCAATTCGAAAGTCTGTCAGTTTCTTGATAATTGGCGAGTTCAGTATCATTTTATTACGCCCGATGTGCATCGTGCTAATGGCCAAGTAGAACGTTATATGCGTACAATAATGAATTTAATACGTATTGAGACTCGTATCAAAACAGAATGGCCGAGCACATTATGGAAAATCCAACTTGTTCTAAATACCACAATGCAAAAATCAACCAAAATGTCGCCTCTTCAAATTCTAATTGGTGTCAAAACCAGCACGCCGCTCATACAGTCTGGCCTAACCGACCTATCTCAGGACTTGACCCCAGTACGCAATATGGCATTGGATAGGAAATGCCTGGCGGAGCGATTGAGACTGCAGCAAACTCAAGAAGACAAAATTAATTCAAGGAGACGTGACAGCAAGCAATATTCCTGTGGCGATTTTGTACTGCTATACAGGGCAAGTAAAATGCATGCTAGTAAAACTAAATTCGAGTACATGGGACCCTATCAAATTCTGGGAATCACAGCCGAAGGTCGTTATGAATTAAAGAGAATTGGTAAAAATAAAATTGTTAAAGCCGCTAAGTAGCAGTTAAGACCTTGACCAATCGATTGGTGTTTGTCAGTTGATATGAATGACTTATTAGAGTTAATTGAAAATGAAGGTACCGAAGAAGAAGGTAAGCAAAAATAATTTACATATTGAATGCAGGAGTGATACACGAGAGTCTTACCTGATGATTGAAATTAGTTAAAGTTTAGGCATGTACCTTGTAGAGTCTTGCCTGGTGATTGAAATTAGTTAAAGTTAAGGCATGTACCTTGTAGAGTCTTGCCTGGTGATTGAAATTAGTTAAAGTTTCTAGGCATGTACCTTGTAGAGTCTTGCCTGATGATTAAATTAGTCAAAGTATAGGCATGTACCTTGTAGTCAGTCAGTCTTGCCCGATGATTGAAATTAGTGAAAGTTTAGGCATGTACCTTGTAGAGTCTTGCCTGGATGGTTGAAGTATAGACATGTACCTTGTAGAGTCTTGTCAAAGATATAAATCTGTTGTGTAAGGTTGATAAGACGTGGTCTTCAGAGAGACATGATCTGAATTGTACCACAGTAAAAGAATTCCCAACTAATGGACATTGTTCTATTTCTTTTACAGTGGACGAACAGGATCCCTGTTTCGAGAACGAAACAATTGTCAGTCTGGCCGTGTTAGCGGTGCCCTCTCCCCCGACCGAGAACCCGCCTATGGTCGAAGAAAACACTCTAGATGGATAAATAGTTCACGTTGTTATGATTGTAAAAAAAAAGAGGAGAGAATATAATAATTAATAAAATAACGTCACTTTTGAATGATCAAAATTTCAGTGTTTTATTGCAAATAATTTAACACTTTTGTGATTTAACAATATACTTTTTTCCACCCTTCGTATACCGTTGAAGGGAGAAAAAAAGTATAGCATATATGAAATCTACGAAAAATTCTATGTGTAGGTTTTGAAAATTTTGAATCTTTAATAATTGACCGAAATAAGGGGGATATAGTTTTGAAGGAAACGTCCTAAGTTTAAATTCAATTATTAACGCAATTTTCATAGCAAATATATGTGTCATATATATTTGTAATCAGAAGGACGAGGCGAATCCAAATATGTAAAAATATATAGGGTGTTCCATTTAAAAAAACCATACTTTTTTCTGCCCCTCGTATACGGTTGAAGTAGGAAAAAAAGTAATGGCGTATTCAAAATCTACGGAAAATTCTGTGTTAGACCGGTTTTTGAAAAATTAAAATCGGTGCTAATTGACCGAAATAAGGGGGGTATAGTTTTATAGGAAACACACTGTACAGTGGCGTACGTTGAAGAGGGCAAAGAGGGCGCCTTTTTTTAAATGACAACCCATATTTTTTGTTCAATATAATGGAAAAGCACATTTTTTTGAGTATTGTAGTATAAAAATTTTAATATGTTTCATAAAAAAAGTTTCAAAAAAACTGCAAAAATGCACCTTTGGCCTCTTCAACGTACATAGAATTAAAGTATTTCAAAAGACGACAAATTTAAAATAACTTTTGGCCCCTTCGAGCGTCTTTTCGAGAAAAACGTATTTTGCGATATTTCAGGTGTTCCAGACTTTTTTTCCACACTGTATAAAATATTTATGAGTTATATGAAAGTTTATAATGGTACCTGGTTATTATATAATAATCCGCAAAGAGTTATAATGAATTTCTGCGTAAGGAGTATTAAAATTATCAAATATCACCACAATAATAAGCGTCCTTTAAGCAAAGGTATAAGCTTAAAATTAGTCGCAAATATATATAGTAGGAACGTCAAGATATAGTTATAGTATAGAAAATACTGAGAATATTTCATCTTACAAATGGATATAAATTTAATTGTTTGTCAAGGAAATTTCTAAGGGAAGAAGCCTGATGTTGGCGAAGCGATGTTGCTGGGCGATTTAAGCTAGTACTAACTAGTTAGGTGCTAGATAAATGGCAAAGTAAAGGAGCGGATCACCGGACACGGGCCTAACCCAAGCAAAATCATTCGGTCAACTAGATAGAATACGGTGTACACGTATCTGTGGTGCCAGCACCCGTGAGGCGGGGAAAATTTACATTTCTCTCGTTTTTTTATCTAATTTTTTTTTAAATTTATTGTCAAACTTTCTTTAGAGCCTTCGACAAGTCATTCCCAAATCCCAAAAGTTTTTTAATAAACGAATAGTTAGCAAAAGTAAAAGATTATAGAAAGTAATTTTGAGTAAAAAGCAAGTAAAGTTGGTGAAATATAATCGAAAATGAAATCTTTTCACACGAGTGAGACAGTTGGATGGGACGAGCCGAAGGCGAGGCCCACAAGTCGAATGAGTGTGAAAAGATGTTTTTAAACGTGTTGTTTACAATATTTTTTCTACGATTGGAAAAAAAACAAACAATTTGATAGATATTTTTATTTAACAAAACCAATTATATTAAAAATTAAAACTACAAGTCGGTTACTATGAAACTGAATAAGCCTAACCTACCTAAAAAAATACAAATAACAGATGTCCGTTCTGTTTTTGACAGGACTGTGTGAAAAACACGACAGCACTGTGTTTTCGGATTTCTGCACACATCATGTGAAAAATGATAGTTTCGGGTCGTGGTTGCTGTGGGTTTTTTGTAATTTTTGAGGGCAGTCGTAGAAAAAATAATAATTGATTTACAAATACGATTTATAACCCATTAAATTATTCTTTAATTATTATCCCATTTATGCGGATGACACGCAGGTATTGTATTCTTTTTTCCCTAGTAAAATGCAAAATAGCTGAAACATTGTAAATTCGGACTTGGAAATTATTTATAAAGTATCTTTAGAGCATTCCTTACACTTAAATCCTGCGAAATGTATTGCTATGTTTTTTGGTAGAGCCGTTGATAGAAATAAATTATCTCCAATTGTGCAGTTATCGATAAATGGTACTCAATTACCGCTTAAAAATGAAGCAAAAGATTTAGGCTTAATCATTGATACTACTCTTAGATTTGACAAACACGTCTCCTGTTGTATTAAAAGAGCTGTCTAAATTAAAAATACTGTATAATGTTCGTCATATTTTAAATACAGGTTTAAGAATTTTGCTGTGTGATACTCTTATTTTATCAAATTTCAACCATTGTGACACTGTATATGGCCCCTGTCTTACTGCCGCTACTGTAATGCGCATCCAAAAAATTCAAAATTGCTGTTTAAGATTCATTTACGGAATTAGAGGACGTCACCCAGTAAGTCACAAACTAGTGGATAGTAAATGGTTGAACATGAAACAGAGACGAGTACTTCATCGTGGCACTTTGTATCATAAAGTCATTGTTTCTAAAAGTCCAAGTTATTTGTATAGAAAAATTACATTTCGCACTGACTTCCATAATTTAAATTAAAGATATAATAGCAGATTACGTAATGAGAGTTGTAAATAGTATATTACGCACGAATGGAAAAATTGCGCACGATGCCGCGTAGCGGCTAGTGTGGCAATTCCATGAGTGCGTAATTGCTTTACAACTCGAATTATGTACTATACTTTACCTACGATCGTATTTATTGATATTAAAACACAATTTAGTATTATTTATTGCTTATGTCAGTTTTGACAGCGTTAGAAAATTAAGTTTTGCACCTGCCATTTTTAATAATTTTAGCCTGGTGTCAGAAATATGAAATACAAGTGTTGTGTAAAGTTGGTCACGTGGTCACATTGCATTGCACCTCAGCGGCTGAGCGTGCGATTTGTTTACGGTGTGTAAGGTTCAATTTACATAGGCGGCGGAGAGTGCGTTTTCAGCTATTTACGTTAGCGATCGTAGGTAAAGGAATATTAACTCCACCTATTCATAAAACAGCTCTTTATGAACGATCTTTTACGTTTTGTATATGTAAACTATATAACCCACTCCCTCCTCATCTAACGTCCTGCACTATACTCTCTTTTGCCAAAAATTTTAAAAAATATCTTCTCGTATAGTCACAGCTTGCTGATTATATTGTATGTGAATGAGGGATTTCTATCTTTTGTGTATTTATATTTATGTACGTGTATGTGTAATGCACAAGCTTAACAGTGTGTAAAGTGTGTATATTACAAAGAAGTAAACATTATATTGCACCATGCGGGTTGAGTGTGAGACCAGCTGACTTTGGCAGTTCCGTCCATTTCAGCTGAACTCCGCCCTTTCACTAATCTAGTTTTCTATTTGTCACAATTGTATAAGTTGATTTATTTTTGAATAAAGTGTATTATTATTATTATTATTTATTTTTTTTTTCGGTTTCCCGAAGCTAATGCTGGACAGTCTCCCTGTGGCCTCCGACACCACACAGATAGAGCGCCAGCGAATAATCTACAGCAACTCCCCACATCCCGCAGGGTTAGTCACTGTAGATTCCAGACTCGTGAGCCCTAAGTAGACGAAGGGATCCAAGGATGACCGCTTTCTGCATTTGACTAGCCAACCATTCTGCCGATGTTTGGCAGGCAGGCATGGTCTTCAATGCGGAGAGCAGCGTGGGCTTCATACCTCCGAGTACACCGATTATCAGGACGACCATCTTGACAGAGTAGCCTGGGTATAGCACTTGGAGCTCGTACCGGAGATCTCTGTATTTAGTCCGTTTCTCCTCCTCCTTCAAGGCGATGTTTGCCTCAGCAGGTGCTGAGAACTCGATGACATACATCACCTTGGTCTGATGGTCGAGGAGGACTATATCAGGCTTATTGGCTTGAATTCGCCTGACGGTCGGGAACGAGTAGTTCCAGTAAATCCGGCATTTCTCGTTCTCGACAACGGACTCGATATCTCCGGGGATATAAGGCAGCACTGGTGTTTGGTCTATCTTGTACGAGTGCCGAAGATGGTAGTATAGCACTCGTAAAGCCGCGTTATGTCGTTGGATGTAGGCCGAAGTCGCATAAATCGGACATGCAGATAATAGATGCATGAGCGACTCCGGCGCCTGACGGCAGGTCCTGCAGTTGATATCAGGAACCTCTACACCCATCACGCGACTCCGATAAACCAATGTGTTAATAACACCATCTTGGCAGGCCACAATGAATCCCTCGGTCTCCGACTTCAGCCCCGCTGACCATAAAAATGCGAGGGTCAGCTCTGTCGATAAACCCAGTGCTTCTATGTTGTTATAGAAAACACCGTGCAGGGGTTTATCGACGTGCTGCCTGAACAGATTCCTCTGTTCGGCAGCTTTAATTTGGGCTGTCAGACGATTCGGCGGAAGCTCAGTAACTGATTCTGCATCAGCACCTCGCCTGCCTCCTCGCCTGTAGTCGAACACGAGACCGAGTTCATCTGCGGCCCTCTGTGCTGCCTTAAACAATAAAGCGCCAACTCCCACGGTTTCATGATCTCTCACTAACCGTAGGAGCGGATCCGAGCTCCTTAGGATGTTACATGCCATACTCAGTGCTACTCTGCCATGCATACACTCCAGACTCAAGAGTCCTCGGCCCCCCCGTTGACGTGGGAGGTACACACGAGGAACGGACGACCTAGGATGAATACTCCTATGAATATTCATCATCTTGCGGGTATCCCTGTCCAATTGGCGCAGCTCATCTACTCGCCATTTAACTACTCCGAAGGAGTAGAGCAGAATCGGAACGGCAAGCATATTAGTGGCAGACACCTTGTTCTTCCCCGAAAGTTCAGAAGACCAAATCTTTCGGAGTCGGTGTCTGTACTTGCCACGGAGAGAATCCTTTATTAGGTTCACATCCTGGATGTGGCGTTGTTCCACACCCAGGTATGTGTAGGTCTCTCCGGCATTCAAATGTCGTAGGATGCTTCCGTCCGCGAGCTGCGCATCTTCGTGGAATTCCCCGCATCGTCCTCTCTTGAGGTGGATGACTGCGCATTTGTCCAACCCAAACTCCATTCCAATTGCCCGCGTGTATTCCTCGACCACCCTGAGAGCATTTTGAAGTTCTCGCTCTCCGGAGGTATAGAGTTTAAGGTCATCCATATAAAATAGATGGGTGACCTTATGCCTCCGGTTGCTGGGTGGCCCACAGTGATACCCGAGGGTTTGGCGGAGTCCAACAGATAGCGGCAGCAGTGAGATGCAGAAGAGGAGCGGACTCAAAGAGTCACCCTGAAACAGTCCTCTCTTAAATGTCACCAACTCTGTCGAAACTCGCTCGGCACCGGATGTTATGGTGAAGCGAGTTCTCCAAAGCGGCAACAGTTGTTCGATGCATCTCACTAGTGGTGCTGGTACCGTAAGACATCCGAGCAAGTGTAACAAAAGCTCGTGGGATGTATCAAATGCCTTGCGATAATCAATCCAGGCCATTGGCAGATTCCGCTTGTACTGCACAGAATCCTGTGTAATACAGCGGTCTATCAGCAGGTTTTCCTTGCAACCTGCCAGGCCCTTCTTGGCACCACGCTGTTCGTTTATCTGTTGGTAGACCGGATCAACAGACCTCAACATCCTGGTATACAAGATACGAGTAAATAACTTGTAGCAGGAGTTGAGGCAGGTAATCGGCCTATAATTTTTTGGGTCAGACAGATCCCCCTTTTTGGGGATTAGCACAGTTCGCCCCTCGACAAACCAGTCCGGAATTTGCTGCTCCTCGTTCAACCATGAGTTGAAAACTCGGGCCAGATGGCGGTGGGTGGAAGGAAACTTCTTCCACCACCAGTTGTTTATACCATCTGGACCCGGGGCAGCGAAGTTCTTGGTTCCAACAAGTGCTTGTTGAACCTCTTCCGTACTGATTGCCGGGCACACTTCGTCTGGCTCTTCTAAGACTCTACGACAGAGAGCCTCGAAGTGTGCTATAGCTGGAGTGTCATTATCGAATGGACTCGCGACTTCGTAGATTCCTTTCCAGAAGGCTTCGATATTATCAACAGTTGGCGGATTTTCGACAACACGCTGTGGCTCTTGGAACAGGCGAGACGGGTTTGTTTGAAACAATTTGTTTTGTTCCAAACTCCGCATTCGCCTGACCAAAGTTTTCTTAATAGCCATAAGCGCTCGAATCCTATCTAGACAGTGCTGCTTGATGGTCTGCAGCACTGTGCGATTTAGAGTGTGGTGTTGGCGTCTCAGTCCGGCTGCCACTCGCCGGACCTTCGGTGTAAATGCCCTACCTGCGACTATATAATCCACCAAACTCTGGATTCGAGAAGCGTGTTGCCTTGCGGATCGAATTTTAGCTTCGATCTTCTGTACGCGCCGCTTAGCTTTCTCGACCCTATCAACTGCGCTTGCCAGGCGCTGTTGTGGGACGAGTTGCTTGGCGGCATCGTATACCGCGCTGTTGATCTGCCAGATGTTGGCATCTTCTGGAAGCTCCTCACTGATCAACGAGTCCATTCGTGCCAGGTCTTGTGGCTTAGGGTTAACCCTGGTGTTAATGCTAAGTTGAGGTTATTATTATTATTATTATTATTATTTTTTTTTTTTTTTTTTTTTTTTTTTTTTTTTTTTTTTTTTTTCCGTTTCGGAACGAAAGTGCTGGACAGTCTCCCTGTGGCCTCCGACACCACACAGAGAGAGCGCCAGCGAATAATCTACAGCAACTCCCCACATCCCGCAGGGTTAGTCACTGTAGATTCCAGACTCGTGTGCTCTAAGTAGACGAAGGGATCCCAGGATGACCGCTTTCTGCATTTGACCAGCCAACCATTCTGCCGATGTTTGGCAGACAGGCATGGTCTTCAATGCGGAGAGCAGCGTGGGCTTCATACCTCCGAGTACACCGATTATCAGGACGACCATTTTGACAGAGTAGCCTGGGTATAGCACTTGGAGCTCGTACCGGAGATCTCTGTATTTAGTCCGTTTCTCCTCCTCCTTCAAGGCGATGTTTGTCTCAGCAGGTGCTGAGAACTCGATAACATACATCACCTTGGTCTGATGGTCGAGGAGGACTATGTCAGGCTTATTGGCGCGAATTCGCCTGACGGTCGGGAACGAGTAGTTCCAGTAAATCCGGCATTTCTCGTTCTCGACAACGGACTCGATATCTCCGGGGACGTAAGGCAGCACTGGTGTTTGGTCTATCCGGTACGAGTGCCGTAGATGGTAGTATAGCACTCGTAAAGCCGCGTTATGTCGTTGGATGTAGACCGAAGTCGCATAAATCGGGCATGCAGATAATAAATGCATGAGCGACTCCGGCGCCTGACGGCAGGTCCTGCAGTTGATATCAGGCACCTCTACACCCATCACGCGACTGCGATAGACCAATGTGTTAATAACACCATCTTGGCAGGCCACAATGTATCCCTCGGTCTCCGACTTCAGCCCCGCTGACCTTAAAAATGCGAAGGTCAGCTCTGTCGATAAACCCAGTGCTTCTATGTTGTTATAGAAAACACCGTGCAGGGGTTTATCGACGTGCTGCCTGAACAGATTTCTCTGTTCGGCAGCTTTGATGTGGGCTGTCAGACGATTAGGCGGAAGCTCAGTGACTGAGTCACCTCGCCGGCCTTCTCGCCTGTAGTCGAACACGAGACCGAGTTCATCTGCGGCCCTCTGTGCTGCCCTAAACAATAAAGCGCCAACTCCCACAGCTTCATGATCTCTCACTAACTGTAGGAGTGGGTCCGAGCTCCTGATGACATTACATGCCATACTCAGTGCCACTCTGCCATGCATGCACTCCAGACTCAAGAGTCCTCGGCCCCCCCGTTGACGTGGGAGGTATACACGAGGAACGGACGATCTAGGATGAATACTCCTATGAATATTCATCATCTTGCGGGTATTCCTGTCCAATTGACGCAGCTCATCTACTCCCCATTTGACTACGCCAAAGGAGTAGAGCAGAATCGGAACGGCTAGCATATTAGTGGCAGACACCTTGTTCTTCCCCGAAAGTTCTGATGACCAGATCTTTCGGAGTCGGTGTCTGTACTTGCCACGGAGAGAATCCTTTATTTGGTTCACATCCTGGATGTGGCGTTGTTCCACACCCAGGTATGTGTAGGTCTCTCCGGCATCCAAATGTCGTAGGATGCTTCCGTCTGCGAGCTGCGCATCTTTGTGGAATTCCCCGCATCGTCCTCTCTTGAGGTGGACGACTGCGCATTTGTCCAACCCAAACTCCATTCCAATTGCCCGCGTGTATTCCTCGACCACCCTGAGAGCATTTTGAAGTTCTCGCTCTCCGGAGGTATAGAGTTTAAGGTCATCCATATAAAATAGATGGGTGACCTTATGCCTCCGGTTGCTGGGTGGCCCACACTGATACCCGCGGGTTTGGCGGAGTCCAACAGATAGCGGCAGCAGTGAGATGCAGAAGAGGAGCGGACTCAAAGAATCACCCTGAAACACTCCTCTCTTAAATGTCACCAACTCTGTCGAAACTCGCTCGGCACCGGATGTTATGGTGAAGCGAGTTCTCCAAAGCGGCAACAGTTGTTCGATGCATCTCACTAGTGGTGCTGGTACCGCAAGACATCCGAGCAAGTGTAACAAAAGCTCGTGGGATGTTGTATCAAATGCCTTGCGATAATCAATCCAGGCCATTGACAGATTCCGCTTGTACTGCACAGAATCCTGTGTAATACAGCGGTCTATCAGCAGGTTTTCCTTGCAACCTGCCAGGCCCTTCTTGGCACCACGCTGTTCGTTTATCTGTTGGTAGACCGGATCAACAGACCTCAACATCCTGGTATACAAGATACGAGTAAATAACTTGTAGCAGGAGTTGAGGCAGGTAATCGGCCTATAATTTTTTGGGTCAGACAGATCCCCCTTTTTGGGGATTAGCACAGTTCGCCCCTCGACAAACCAGTCCGGAATTTGCTGCCCCTCGTTCAACCATGAGTTGAAAACTCTGGCCAGATGGCGGTGGGTGGAAGGAAACTTCTTCCACCACCAGTTGTTTATACCATCTGGACCCGGGGCAGCGAAGTTCTTGGTTCCAACAAGTGCTTGTTGAACCTCTTCCGTACTGATTGCCGGGCACACTTCGTCTGGCTCTTCTAAGACTCTACGACAGAGAGCCTCGAAGTGTGCTATAGCTGGAGTGTCATTATCGAATGGACTCGCGACTTCGTAGATTCCTTTCCAGAAGGCTTCGACATTATCAACAGTTGGCGGATTTTCGACAACACGCTGTGGCTCTTGGAACAGGCGAGACGGGTTTGTTTGAAACAATTTGTTTTGTTCCAAACTCCGCATTCGCCTGACCAAAGTTTTCTTAATAGCCATAAGCGCTCGAATCCTATCTAGACAGTGCTGCTTGATGGTCTGCAGCACTGTGCGATTTTGAGTGTGGTGTTGGCGTCTCAGTCCGGCTGCCACTCGCCGGACCTTCGGTGTAAATGGTCTACCTGCGACTATATAATCCACCACACTCTGGATTCGAGAAGCGTGTTGCCTTGCTGATCGAATTTTAACTTCGATCTTCTGTACGCGCCGCTTAGCTTTCTCGACCCTATCAACTGCGCTTGCCAGGCGCTGTTGTGGGACGAGTTGCTTTGCGGCAGCGTACACCGCGCTGTTGATCTGCCAGATGTTGGCATCTTCTGGAAGCTCCTCACTGATCAACGAATCCATTCGTGCCAGGTCTTGTGGCTTTGGGTTAACCCTGGTGTTAAGGTTAACCCTCGTCCTTATAGCGTCGTCGGTGTACTCAAGCGGAAGTTCCTCGTCAGCTGGAATTTGCCGCGGTGGAAGTGCGGCTGGTACTTCCTCACGCCGACGAGGTGCCATTACGTAACCTGTTCGGCGCAAAAAGGATACTTGGTCTCTCAGATGTTGCTGAGAGAAGGCGCGATACTCCGGGTGCATATCGCACCACAACCGGTGTAATCGCGCCATGTATCCCCTGCGCCCAGGTTCGCTGCTCTCATAGCAGTTAAGCAGATCATCCCTTAATCCCTCCGCCCACCTAAAGCGTCCATGTACAATAGCAAGTTCGTCATTAATGAGACCGTCTGGTAAGGCCCCTCCCACCTGTCTCTGACCCCCATCCGACTGGGGTCGATTGTGAGGGACCTGTCCTCTGTCATGGTCTTGAACCAGAGGGTTTGGGATCACAGGGTGGTTAGCCCTGAGATCCCACGTCCGACATTTGTCAGAGAGGGTTGCCCCTCCCTGTCCAGGGTGCACCGCGAGGAGGTTGCCGGTCCGCATTTCGCACCCCTTATTATTATTATTATTATTATTATTATTATTATTATTATTATTATTATTAAATGTGTCCTACCAATTAACATACATTCGATACTCTGTGACACCTACGGTAATTTAATGACACGAGACACTATACTCTGTCTCACCAACAGATGCAAATAGACTCCGCCCAAAAAATGTCCGCTAAATTTGAATGGAATTTCTCAATTGGTCGTATTTATAGAACCCGAATTACAAAGCAACCGCTAGATTTGACTGACAAAGGCCGGCTCGGTTTCACACATTAGACCAGTTAGAAACGCTAAACTTTCTTATACGAGTTGCAATAGATCTTTGTGAAAATAAAGAAAAAATAGATAGGTATATGTGTTGTTTCATTTATTTGAACATGCTAAAACTTATAGTTCGCCTTCTAGCAAATGATAGGGTTTTTGAAGATTTTTATCAATATAAATAAAACAAGATGTTGGTATCTTTTTCTTCTTCTTCTTCTTCCATATATATTAAACGCTGATCAGGCAGACTCGCTCTAATTTCCATAGCAAAGTTGGTACAAACGGTGTACTCAAAGGCTTTTGAGCGGGGGACGAGCGGCGCGCAGCGCCGCTTATTTTACATGTCGTCGTGTCGGGAAAATCTGTTAGGCTATATTTCGTTGCGATCCGTCGATTCGTAAGAGAGTTATTAACGTTTCCATACCTCCGTGTCGAAGGGTTTTAAAAATCGGCGAAATTAGAAAGAGCTCGAAGACTAATGGCCGCCGCCGGAAGTCGACGAAATTTTAACCCAACTTTAAATTTTTCGTTTTCCCTCGAAAATGTCACTTTTCTTACGCTCCTCCCGACTCGAAAACGGCAGCGCGACCCGCGCATTCACGATGTAGTGTTAAGTTAGACCCTTGGGCTTAGGTTTCGTGAAAGAAACGAGGTCCGAAAGCCCTTTTTCGTTTGGAAAAAGTATTTGAAAATTTCGTGTTTTTTGAGTCGGCGAGAATCGCCAAACATGGTCCCCTTCCGGGGCTTATAACTCGGCCGCCTTTAGAGATAGGACGGCACGGTATTTTTTTTTGAAAACTACATGAAATTTGCAAAAACCCCAAAGTCGATTTATTTTTTCGATTTTCGACTCCCTAAGCGAGCTACGGCCGTTCAAAGGTTGACAATTTTCGACTTTTTCCCGACACGTACCCCCGTTTCTTTCGACTGCACTCTCAAATTTTGTTCCGGAGACTCCGGCCCCAGACCGATCGAAAGAGGAAAGACAAACGAAAAACTTTGTCGTTTCACTTTTTCGAGATCGCCGTTATTTGCCGAGATATGGATTTTTCAAAAAGGCCGTTTTCGGTACTATTCCGGATTTTTTTGCTCCGGAGTCCGGAGGATTTTTTCGACCAAATTTTTAGGAGAGCTAGACACGACCTTCTTACAAGTCCACCTAAAATTTCGTTGCTTAATATCCATTGGCGGCGGAGATATTAATTTTTTTATAGGTCGATGTTCGCGTGTCGATTTCATTAAAAATGGGCCAAATTCTGGCGAATTTCCCAAACATGCACCTCAACTTTACCTCATAACTCGAAGGTCTTTAAAGATGGAGCGGCGCCGTATTTTTTTTCGGAAACTAGAAGAAAAGTTAGTTAGGTGCATGTGGAAAATTATTTTTGCGATTTTCGGCTCCATAAGCGAGATATAGCCGTTCAAAGTTTGGCTATTTCTCATTTTCTTCCGACATGCGCCCCTTATTTATTCGATAGCGCCCTCAAATTTCGATCCGGGGACTCCGGACCCGGACCAAACGCAAGAGGAAGGACAAACGAAAAAGTCTTTTTTTTATTTTTTGGCCATCTCCGATATTTGCCGAGATTCGAATTTTTTAAAAAGGCCGTTTTCGGTACTATTCCGGATTTATTTGCTCCGGAGTTCGGAGGATTTTTTCGCCCGGATTTTCAGGAGAGCTAGAACCATCCTTCCTCTCGGATCCCTGAAAATTTCGTCGAAAAATATTCATCCGCGGCCGAGTTATGATTTTTTTTGCGAATCGTTACGCCACGCTCGCTACGTGCACGTAGTCCGTCCGAATTTACACAACGACATACGTTTTCGAAGACGTATGTCTTCAGGATAAAATTGAGCTTCTTCATTTTCGACGCTAAGTGAAAACCGATAGCATATTCGGACTCGGGACGACTCCACGATTCTCAAACCGTTTTCGGTTTTTCGATCGGACGTTTCCTTCTCTTCTCGATTTTAAGCGTCAAATTTCTTTCAACCAATCACAGAGCCCCATTCTATATCGGCTAAAATAGCCAATTTCGAAGCGATTTTCGTGCGGTTTTCGATGGGAGATCGGTAGAGGGTCTCGCCGAGCGACTTTCTTGACCTTCATACCGGGTGTTCGATTCGCCCGGGACCCCCAAAAAAAATAAAAAGTCGGAAAAAGTCCCCAAACGTCGCGTTTTCTTGCTGCTGACGCCTAGGGAGCCCACAGAAAAATGGAACGGCGGCAAAATTTTTTTTCCAAGGGGGTCAAAAAAAAAAAATGATAGCATGCATCCCCGAAAAAATTTCTTGGGGGTCCGAAAAAATATTATTTCAAAAAAATTTTTTTTTTCCATTTTCGCCCCCCCCCCCCTTCCAAAAAAAAAACTTAATACATCGGAGAAGAACCCGCCGGGGCAAATTCCTTCAACTTTTTTGACACATCCAAATCAACCCCACCCCCCCCTTCGAGCCAACCCCCGCTAGGGGGTTGGCGAGAAGTTCGTTTATGTAAACCTCAAAAAAAAATTGCAGACCTGAATAGCCCGACCTCTGTTCGAAGTGCCGAAGGCACGAGTATTTCGCTCCTTAGGCGTCGTCAAATATTTTTTCCAAGGGGGTCGGAAAAAAAAATCGAAAGTGAGCGTCCCGAAAATTTTTTCCAAGGGGGTCCAAAAAAAAAATTTTTTTTTTAATCACTTAATGCATCGGAGAAGAACCCGCCGGGGCAAATTCCTTCAACTTTTTTGACACATCCAAATCAACCCCACCCCCCCTTCGAGCCAACCCCCGCTAGGGGGTTGGCGAGGAGTTCGTTTATGTAAACCTCAAAAAAAAAATTGCAGAACCTGAATAGCCCGACCTCTTTTCGAAGTGCCGAAGGCACGAGTATTTCGCTCCTTAGGCGTCGACAAATATATTTTCCAAGGGGGTCGGAAAAAAAAATCGAAAGTGAGCGTCCCGAAATATTTTTCCAAGGGGGTCCAAAAAAAAAAATTCGGAAAATTTTTTTTTTCGATTTTCAAGCCCCCCCCCAAAAAAAATTCCAAAAATTTTTATTTTTTCGATTTTTACGCGTTAGACGAGCGCCGTAGGCGCGAGGCTTTCGCTCCTTCAACTTTTTCGACTCATCCAAATCCACCCCACCCCCCTTCGAGCCAACCCCCGCCAGGGGGTTGGCGAGGAGTTCGTTTATGTAAACCTCAAAAAAAATTGCAATAAACCGATTAGACGAGTGCCGTAGGCACGAGTTTTTCGCTCCTTGGGCGGCGTCAAATATATTTTCCAAGGGGGGTCGAAAAAAAAAAATTGGAAGTGAGCGTCCCGAAAAATTTTTCCAAAGGGGGTCCAAAAAAAAAATTCGGAAAAATTTTTTTTTTTCCGATTTTCGCCCCCCCTCCAAAAAAAAAAGTTCCAAAAAAATTTTTTTTCGATTTATAGGCGTTAGACGAGCGCCGTAGGCGCGAGGCTTTCGCTCCTTCAACTTTTTCGACTCATCCGAATCCACCCCACCCCCACTTCGAGCCAACCCCCGCCGGCAGGCCTAGATCGTGCTCTGCACGATCTAGTCTATATATATTAAACGCTGATCAGGCAGACTCACTTTAATTTCACATAGAATTTTATGTACTTTGCGGCGCCAAAGGCTTTTTTCCGAGGGAATATCGGCGCGCAGCGCCGCTTTTTTTAGGCGTCGTCGTGTCGGGAAAATCTGTTAGGCTATATTTCGTTGCGATCCGTCGAGTCGTAAGAAAGTTATTAACCGTTTTGTACCCCTGTGTCGAAGGGTTTTGAAAATCGGCGAAATTAGAAAGAGCTCGAAGACTAATGGCCGCCGCCGGAAGTCGACGAAATTTTAACCCAACTTTAAATTTTTCGTTTTCCCTCGAAAATGTCACTTTTCTTACGCTCCTCCTGGCTCGAAAACGGCAGCGCGACCCGCGCATTCACGATGTAGTGTTAAGTTAGACCCTCGGGCTTAGGTTTCGTGAAAGAAACGAGGTCCGAAAGCTCTTTTTAATTCGGAAATAGTATTTGAAAATTTCGTGTTTTTTGGGTCGGCTAAGATTGCAAAACACGGTCCCCTTCCGCGGCTTATAACTCGGCCGTCTTTAGAGATAGAACGGCGCCGTATTTTTTTTTTTTGAAAACTACATGTAATTTCCAAAAACCCCTGTCTCGATTTATTTTTTCGATTTTCGGCTCCCTAAGCGAGCTACGGCCGTTCAAAGATTGGCAATTTGCGACTTTTTCCCGACACGTACCCCCATTTCTTTCGACTGCACTCTCAAATTTCGTTCCGGAGACTCCGGCCCCGGACCGATGGAAAGAGGAAGGACAAACGAAAAACTTTGTCGTTTCACTTTTTCGAGATCGCCGTTATTTGCCGAGATGCGAATTTTTCAAAAAGGCCGTTTTCGATACTATTCCGGATTTTTTTGCTCCGGAGTCCGGAGGATTTTTTCGACCAAATTTTCAGGACAGCTAGACGTGACCTTCCTACAAGTTCACCTAAAATTTCGTCAAAAAATATCCATCGGCTGCAGAGATATTAATTTTTTCCTAGGTCAATGTTCGCGTGTAAATTTCATTAAAAATGGGCCAATTGGCGAATTTCCCAAACATGCACCTCAACTCTGCCTCATAGCTCGAAGGTCTTTAGAGATGGAGCGGCGCCGTATTTTTTTTCGAAAACTAGAAGAAAAGTTGGTTAGGTGCAAGTGGAAAATTATTTTTGCGATTTTCGGCCCCATAAGCGAGATATAGCCGTTCAAAGTTTGGCTATTTTCGACTTTTTCCCGACACGTACCCCGTCTCTGTCCGATAGCGCCCTCAAATTTCGATCCGGGGACTCCGGACCCGGACCAAACGCAAGAGGAAGGACAAACGAAAAAGTCTTTTTTTTATTTTTTGGCCATCTCCGATATTTGCCGAGATATGAATTTTTTAAAAAGGTCGATTTTTGGAAAAAAAATCGAAAGTGAGCGTCCCGAAAATTTTTCCTAAGGGGGTCCAAAAAAAAAAAATTCGGAAATTTTTTTTTTTTCGATTTTTGCTCCTCCCCCCCAAAAAAAAAAGTTCCAAAAAATATTTTTTTTTCGATTTATAAGCGTTAGACGAGCGTCGTAGGCGCGAGGCTTTCGCTCCTTCAACTTTTTCGACTCATCCGAATCCACCCCACCCCCCCTTCGAGCCAACCACCGTTAGGGGGTTGGCGAGAAGTTCGTTTATGTAAATCTCAAAAAAAAAAATTGCAGACCCTGAATAGTCCGACCTCTTTTCGAAGTGCCGAAGGCACGAGTATTTCGCTCCTTAGGCGTCGTCAAATATTTTTCCAAGGGGGTCGGAAAAAAAAATCGAAAGTGAGCGTCCCGAAAATTTTTTCCAAGGGGGTCCAAAAAAAAAAATTCGGAATTTTTTTTTTTTTTTCGATTTTCGCCCCCCCTCCCCCAAAAAAAAAAGTTCCAAAAAATTTTTTTTTTCGATTTATAAGCGTTAGACGAACGCCGTAGGCGCGAGGTTTTCGCTCCTTCAACTTTTTTGACACATCCAAATCAACCCCACCCCCCCTTCGAGCCAACCCCCGCTAGGGGGTTGGCGAGGAGTTCGTTTATGTAAACCTCAAAAAAAAAAATTGCAGACCCTGAATATCCCGACCTCTTTTCGAAGTGCCGAAGGCACGATTATTTCACTCCTTGGGCGTCGACAAATATTTTTTCCTAGGGGGTCGGAGAAAATAATCGAAAGTGAGAGTCCCGAAATATTTTTCCAAGGGGGTCCAATAAAAAAAAATTCGGAAAATTTTTTTTTTTCGATTTTCACCCCCCCCCCCCCCCAAAAAAAATATTCCAAAAATTTTTTTTTTCGATTTTTTCGCGTTAGACGAGCGCCGTAGGCGCGAGGCTTTCGCTCCTTCAACTTTTTCGACTCATCCGAATCCACCCCACCCCCCCTTCGAGCCAACCCCCGCCAGGGGGTTGGCGAGGAGTTCGTTTATGTAAACCTCAAAAAAAAATAGCAGACCCCTAAAAAACAAAACCACAAGTCCCGGATTTTCAACTAAAAACCCCGAGATAAAAATCCACCCCACCCGACAATCGAGCCAACCCCCGCTAGGGGGTTGGCGAGGAGTTATTGACAGCCGCCGGCAGGCCTAGATCGTGCTCTGCACGATCTAGTCCATATATATTAAAATCTGACAGCCCCTCCTCACTCTAATTTGTCGCCGATTTTTCACATATTCTGCGGCGCTAAAGGCTTTTTTTTAACACGTTTGGCCGCGCAGCGCCGTGCTTGATGGACGTTTTCGTGTCGGGACCATCGAATCGCGGACTTTCGTGGCGATCCGCGAAGTATTTTAAAAGTTATTAACGTTTTGATAACACCGTGTCGAAGAGGTTTGTAAAATTTGAGAAATTAGAAAGAGATACGACACGCGAGAAATTTGAAAAAAAATGGCAGACGTTTTCTGAACAATAGACGTCAAAATAGCGCTTTTTCGTTCGCTCCTACTGAGTCTAAAACCGGCGGGGGGCCGCGCGATTCGCGATGTAGTTTTAAGTTGCATCCTCTAACTCGGTTTTCGCGCAAGAACGGCGGTCCGGCGGCGATCTTTCGTTTGGAAATAACGTTTGAAGTGTTCGTGTTTCCGCAATTTTGTCGAATTTCCAAAACATGTCCCCCTTCCGAGCTTATTAACTCGCGACTCCTTTGAGACGGACCGGCAGCGTATTTTTTTTTGAAAACTAGATGAAATTTAGAAAATCGCTGTCGAAAATCGTTTTTCTCGATTTTGCCTCCCAAGAAAGTTATGATTTTTTGCACAGCGGCGATTTTGTCAGATTTCGACGATTCTTCCGACACCTACCCATTAGAAACGCGTCACAGCCTTTCCCTTTGGATATAGAGGATCGCGACATGCACGACGGCCAAGAAGAAGGACAAATGAACAACTCCTTTTTTTCTTTTTCGTCCATCTGAGATATTACCCGAGATACGAATATTTAAAAAAGGTCGATTTTGCAGAAAAACGCTACTTTTCCCCAGGCTCTAACTTCTTTAACCGGAGGATTTTTTCGACCGGACTTTCGGGAAGCTAGATCCATCCTACCTCTTGGGTCCCTGAAAATTTCGTTCCTTAATCTCCACCGGCGTCCAAGCGGTGAATATTTTAAATTACCAAGACACGCCGAAAATTCGTCGGTGACGTCACCAAACATGTGGACACCCTTATTAAATACCCATGCCGAGCGTCGCATACATTTTTTGTATTCTGCCCTCATAAGCAAGAGTGGTGCATCTAATTAGTAGTATTGAGTATTGAGAAAACAGCGATTCACTTTATAGTATTTGATGCTTATGATACGTATTGGAAATTAACCATTTGGGTTTACACAAAATGCTTTTGGTTAATAATAACACAAGAATATTTTTAACAAAAATCTAATGCAAACAAAAATACAAGAAAAGAAAACAGGTACATGCTGCACTTTTACTATGAAACAGGAGCAATGTTTGTTGGTATAATACAAAAGCAAAATGCAGCATCTGCAAAAGATAAAAACAACTTTAAACCGGATACAACTAAATAACACGAATTGTTTAACGAAACGGCGAAGGCAATGAAAATACGAGAGACCCCTTTTCCCTGAACCTTATTTCCATTCATGTAACAATTCTGTCGGACTGTACGCATGTTTCCCGAAATCTTTAAACTGGATCCAACTAAATAACCTGAATCATCGCTTAACTTAACAGACACGCCAGTGAAAATACACGAAACGTCTCTTTTTTCATGACCTTATCACTTTTCAAGTGGCATCTCTGTTGGACCCTACTACATCTTTCCCGAAACTCCTCCACCGAATCCAACTAAATTACCCGAATCCCTTAACTAATCGATGACTCCTACGAAAATACGCGAAACGCCTCTTTCCCGATGCCCTTCCCACTTTTCAAGTAGCATCTCTGTTGAACTCCACAAATTTCCCGAGACTCTTAGACCGGATCCAACTAATTTACCCAAATCACTTAACTAATCGAAGACGCCTACGAAAATACACGAAACGCCTCTTTCTTGATGATCTTCCCACTTTTCAAGTAGCATCTCTGTCGGACTCTACATCTTTCCCGAGATTCTTCGACCGAATCCCACTAAATTACCCTAATCCCTTAACTAATCGAATATGCTCACGAAAATACGCGAAACGCCTTATTTCTCATTACCTTATCAAGTGGCTTCTCTATAGACCTCTACTTCTTTCCCGAGAATCTTAGACCGGATCCAACTAATTTACTCAAATCACTTAACTAATCGAAAACGCCTACAAAAATACATAAAACGCCTCATTTCTGATAATCTCAATTTTCAGGTAGCATCTCTGTCGGGCTCTACATCTTTCCCGAGACTTCCACCGAATCCAACTAAATTACCCGAATGTCTTAACTAATCGAAGACTAATACGAAAATACACGAAACGCCTCTTTCCTGATGACCTTCCCACTATTCAACTAGCATCTCTGTTGAACTCTACATCTTTCCCCAGACTCTTCCACCGAATTCAACTAAATTAACCTAATCCCTTAACCAATCGAAGACTAATACGAAAATACGCGAAATACCTCATTTCTCATTACCTTCCCACTTTTTAAGTAACATCTCTATCATACTCTACATCTTTCCCGAGACTCTTCCACCGAATCCAACTAAATTACCCGAATCCCTTAACTAATCGAAGATGCCTACGAAAATACGCGAAACGCCTCATTTCCGGATGACCCTCTCACTTTTCAAATAGCATCTCTGTCGGACTCTACACCTTTCCCGAGACTCTTAGACCGAATCCAACTATATTACCTGGATCCCTTAACTAATCGGAGACTCCCACGAAAGTACACGAAACGCCCCTTTCCTGATGCCCTCTCACTTTTTAAGTGTCATCTCTGTCGCACTCTACATCTTTCCCGAGACTCTTCCACCGAACCCAACTAAATTGCCCGAATCCCATAACTAATCGAAGATGCCTATGAAACTACGCGAAACGTCTCATTTCCTGATGCCCTCTCACTTTTTAAGCAGCATCTCTGTCGGACTCTACATCTTTTCCGAGACTCTTCCACCGAATCCAACTAAATTACCCGAATCCCTTAACTAAGTGGCATCTCTGTTGGACTCTACATCTTTCCCGAAACTCTTCCACCGAATCCAACTAAATTACCCAAATCCCTTAACTAATCGATGACTCCTACGAAAATACGCGAAACGCCTCTTTCCTAATGCCCTTCCCACTTTTCAAGTAGCATCTCTGTAAGACTCTACTTCTTTCAAGAGACTCTTAGACTGAATCCAACTAATTTATACGAATCGCTTAACTAATCGAAGACGCCTACGAAAATACGCAAAACGCCTCTTTCCCGATGCCCTTCAAACTTTTCAAGTAGCATCTCTGTTGAACTCCACATCTTTCCCGGGACTCTTAGACCGGATCCAACTAATTTACGCAAATCACTTAACTAATCGAGGACGCCTACGAAAATACACTAAACGCCTCTTTCCTAATGCCCTTCCCACTTTTCAAGTAGCATCTCTGTAAGACTCTACTTCATTCCCGAGACTCTTAGACCGGATCCAACTAATTTACCCGAATCACTTAACTAATCGAAGACGCCTACGAAAATACGCGAAACGCCTCATTTCTATTACCTTCCCACTTTTCAAGTAACATCTCTGTTAAACTCTACATCTTTCCCGAGACTCTTCCACCGAATCCAACTAAATTACCCGAATCCCTTTACTAATCCAATATGCCTACGAACATACGTGAAACGCCTCTTTCCTAATGCCCTTCCCACTTTTTAAGTAGCATCTCTGTTGAACTCCACATCTTTCTCGGGACTCTTCGACCGAATCCAACTAATTTACGCAAATCACTTAACTAATCGAAGACGCCTACGAAAATACACGGAACGCCTCTTTCTTGATGATCTTCCCACTTTTCAAGTAGCATCTCTGTCGGACTCTACATCTTTCCCGAGATTCTTTGACCGAATCCCACTAAATTACCCTAATCCCTTAACTAATCGAAGATGCCTACAAAAATACGCAAAACGCCGCATTTCCGATGATCTCACTTTTCAAGTAGCATCTCTGTCGGGCCCTACATCTTTCCCGAGACTTCCACCGAATCCAACCAAATTACCCGAATCCCTTCACTAATGGAAGACTAATACGAAAATACGCGAAACGCCTCTTGCCTGATGACCTTCCCACTATTCAAGTAGCATCTCTGTTGAACTCTACATCTTTCCCCAGACTCTTCCACCGAATTCAACTAAATTACCCTAATCCCTTAACTAATCGAAAACTTATATGAAAATACGCGAAATGCCTCATTTCTCATTACCTTCCCACTCTTGAAGTAACATCTCTATCATACTCTACATCTTTCCCGAGACTCTTCCACCGAATCCAACTAAATTACCCGAATCCCTTAACTAATCGAAGATGCCTACGAAAATACGCCAAACGCCTCATTTCCGGATGACCCTCTCACTTTTCAAATAGCATCCCTGTCTGACTCTACACCTTTCCCGGGACTCTTAGACCGAATTCAACTAAATTACCCGGATCCCTTTACTAATCGGAGACTCCCACGAAAATACAAGAAACGCCCATTTCCTGATGCCCTCTCACTTTTTAAGTGTCATCTCTGTCCGACTCTACATCTTTCCCGAGACTCTTCCACCGAATCCAACTAAATTGCCCAAATCCCATAACTAATCGAAGATGCCTACAAAAATACGCGAAACTCATTTCCCGATTCCCTCTTACTTTTTAAGAAGCATCTCTGTCGGACTCTACATCTTTCCCGAAACTCTTCGACCGAATCCAACTAAATTGCCCGAATCCCTTAACTAATCGAATACGCATACGAAAATACGCGACACACCTCATTTCTGAAGACCCTCTCACTTTTCAAGTAGCATCTCTGTCGGACTCTACATCTTTCTCGAGACTCTTCGACCGAATCCAAATAAGTTGCCCGAATCCCTTAACTAATCGGAAACACCTACGAAAATACGCGACACCCCTCATTTCTGAAGACCCTCTCACTTTTCAAGTAGCATCTCTGTCGGACTCTGCAGCTTTCCCGAAACTCTTAGACTGAATCCAACAAAATTATCCGGATCCCTTAACTAATCGAAGACGCCTACGAAAATACGCGAATCGCCTCTTTCCTGATGCCCTCTCACTTTTTAAGTAGCACCTCTGACGGTCTCTACATCTTTCCCGAGACTCTCCGACCGAATCCAACTAAATTGCCCGAATCACTTAACTAATCGAAAACACCTACGAAAATACGCGACACCCCTCATTTCTGAAGACCCTCTCACTTTTCAAGTAGCATCTCTGTCGGACTCTACATCTTTCCCGAGGCTCTTCCACCGAATCCAACTAAATTATCCGGATCCCTTAACTAATCGGAGACTCCTACGAAAATACACGAAACGCCCCTTTCCTGAAGCCCTCTCATTTTTTAAGTAGCATCTCTGTCGGACTCTACATCTTTCCCGATACTCTTCCACCAAATCCACCTAATTTTCCGAATCCCATAACTAATCGAAGACGCCTACGATAATACGCAAAACGCCTCATTTCCGATGACCGTCTTACTTTTCAAGTAGCATCTCTGTCGGACTCTACATCTTTTCCTAGACTCTTCGGCCGAATCCAACTAAATTGCCCGAATCCCTTAACTTATCGAACACGCCTACGAAAATACGCGAAACGCCTCATTTCCGATGACCCTCTACTTTTCAAGTAGCATCTCTGTCGGACTTTACATCTTTCCCGAGACTCTTCCACCGAATCCAAATAAATTACTCGAATCCCTTAACTAATCGAAGACGCCCACGAAAATACACGAAACGCCTCATTTCCACCTTATCTATGAATTCTCTGTCGGGCTCTGCATCTTTCCCGAAGCTTTTCGGCCGAATCCAACTAAAACGCCCGAATCCTTTAACTAATCGAGAACGCCTACGAAAATACGCCATACGCTTCATTTCCGATAACCTTCTCACCTTTTTTTTTATTCAAGACTTCTATGTCGGACTCATTTTTTTTGCAAATTTTTTACCAAAACTACTTGATGCGTACGGTCATTATTATTTTTGCTATATTGGACCGTCTAGAACCTACTATTTCTACGATCCCACAGGAGCCATTTTTTTAATATATTTTAAAGAACGGCATCATATTTTTTTCCAATTGGGGTCGAAAAAAAAATTGAAATTGGGCGCCCAAAAAATTTTTCCGAAGGGGGCCGAAATTAAAAAAGTTTCGAAAAAATTTTCCCCCATTTTAGACACATTCCCCCACCAAACAAAAAATCAAAAAAATTTTTTTTTACCAAAAAAACGTCACTGACCTTTATTTGACAGCTGTCATCGAAATGTTTAAAAATTTTAGTCTAGAACTCACTATTTCTACGGCCCCGAATGGGCCATTCCATCAATATTTCTTAAATAGAGCCCCGCAGGGGCTCAGAACTTTTTATTTTTTTTCTCAAATTTTAATCCTAAAATCCTGAATTTTTTCCAACTCCCCGACCCCGCGACCCCATGTCGGACTCTACTTTTTCCCGAAATTTAAAAACCGTCTTTCAACTAAAAACCCCGAGATAAAACTACTGATATAGAGGGTCAGCCTCGCAGAGATAGGTTAGGCAAGCCAGACCCGTAGGGTCTGGCGCCGCCTAACCTAGTAGTTCTTATTGCACGACTATTCGTAAAAAGAAATCGAAATCGAAAGTAATCTTAAGATAGATATTAATAAATAAACATGTACAAGTCTCGTAATGTAGCTTGATAAGCGAAATGCGCAAACGAGGAAATGAGACCTCCGATGTGCAACAAAGATGAAGCGTACTGGGTTCAGTGAAGTACAATCCGTGGCACAAACTTTTGAACAAGTAATTATTAGATTAGTATTTCTCCTGTATTTATAAGTTTTCTAAGTAATGAAATTTCCGATTACTTTATTATTAGGTATTTTATTATAGTAATGTAATTTATAGATTATATGTATTTATGTTGTATAAGTAGGTAATATACCACTGGCACACGACGCCGACGCAACGCCAAAATACTTTTTCACAGACTATATCGATGCAAACACCACGGAAGCTCAGTATGAAATGGTCTCTCCCCACTACTGGACCGCAAATTTCGTGCGCATCCATATCTCAATTATCAAGCTACGTTACGAGAGCTGTACATTTCATCGTGTAAACCTGACTATTGCGTACAACGTTCTGCGCTACTATAAAATTAATGTGGCGGAGTCTATTTGCATCTGTTGGTGAGACAGATTATTGGCTCTATTTACTACTCCCGTGGTACTGAAGGTAACTAAGTTTTATAATAATAATAATTTTATATACCAAGATAGTCCGAAACACAACACAACAAAGGAAACGTAAAACGTATCCAAGGTGAAATAAACATGTGTTGTATCGGGTCAAAGGAGTACTGAGTCTAGGGAGTACCAGGCATAACCACCTGTTCATGCAAGACAACCCCAAGGAAGCAACTCATCCAGGACAATGAAGGAGAACTAAGGTAGCAGAGGAGATAGAATCTAGCAAAAGTATCTAAGTAGACAAATTTTGACAGCACACAAATTAAGTTTCTCTCTTCCAACACGCTTTTTGACATTGTACCGAAATGTATGGTATATGACAATAATTAAACAAATAAGAATAATAAGTTAGTAATGATGATTTCGTTCTTAATATTTCATTTCTCCTCTTCATCTTAAGTACAACTTATAAAGATCTTTATCGACTTCCTTCCTATAAGATATAGCAACAAATATGAGCACATCACAGCAGCTCTACGGTTTCTTTTCTTTTATTAAATTTCATTAAGATAAGAAATACTTTGATCTATGAGAAACATAAATATTGGAAACATGCACGTCAGGATATATCAAGCAAGATCTGCAACGGGCATAGGCCCTGCATCCTCTAAAAAAGCGTAAAGACTACACAATTTGTCGGTCCTCAAATAGTTATAATTGGGAGGGGTCTATTTAGGTCTGCACTGGGAAAAGAGTAAAACAAAACGCATATAGGATAGGCAGTGTTTACAATCAATTTACCTCTTTATTTTTTACAATTTTTCCAATGATTAACAATTTTTTTTCTCTGCAATATAATTTTATATATAACTTTTACAATTATGAGTAATACTTGGTACTTCTTCTGTACTGTGTAATAAATGTTTTTTTAAAACTTAGTTGGGTTTATTTTTTCATGTAAAACACACTATCATGAGCCAAAGACATAGACAGCACGGATATATCCCTTTACTCCAGGACCATTCAGGATGGTATCGCTATACCAGCAGGATTGGACAACGCAACCAGACGGAAGCCGACGATGCTCCAAACCATTCTAGGAAAAATGTTCAGAAAAGATGAAGCTACAGTTGAGTCTGAACTGAAGTTTAAATTTGCTGCTGGCGATTCCCACAGGGTGTTTTGAATTTTTAAATAAAAACATAGCGTTATTGTAACGCCTGATACGTAAAGAAAAAATAATTTTTACCTAAATTCGGCACGGCTATACATTCCAGAAGAGTTAACCTACAAAACATAAAAAAAATTAATTAATATCAGACAAACGGTTTAGAAAAAAAATCAAATTCAAAATCATGGTAAATTTTGGGTGGTGCGTTAATTTTGGAATATTCCTCTATCTGTCAAGCCACATTTCTTAAGTCAACATCCCATACTAATAGTTATGGAGATGCGTCGCCAATATATTTCCTGTCCCGGCTTGACAGGCAGTTATTTAACTCGCTCAGCTGATTGGGTGGTTCCCGAGCGGAAAGGAGGACAATGGAACACTACGGCAAATGGAAATTGGTTGGGGTCAGAAACGTAGCAATATTGGTGGAACTCATCCCTCTTGAAAGTTGGATGATTGGAATTGGTTTCTGATAAGACAATAGTGTAAGTATGGACGAACAGTCCGAAAGGTGCGTGCTATAACAATTGTGTGTCAATAACTCTTACAGTGTGAGACTTGTCGATCTCCCTTTGCAGACATAAAAATTTTATTTTTTACTTTTTTTCAAAAAATCGTGAATTTTATTTTTCTTCTCTTGATAATTTTTTGTAACATAGATTTTATATATTTATTACGTTATTGTAAAATGTGTATTAGGTAGCACCAAGGCTGGGGGCCAGCTTTCCTAGGTGGGGGGGATATGCCACTTAGGGCAAATATAAATATTAATTTTAAATATTAGTTATAACACCCAGTACATTACATTCAGGTCATTAAAATAGAGTCAGATTATTCAAGTTACAATAAGAAAGTCAAACAGATTAACGCAATTTAGCATATATGCGCACAGCGACGAGAAATGTAAAATAAGGTGTTTATTTTGCTGACTAAGAAACCTATGACCAAAGCTGCAGAGAAATAGTAAATTGGAGAGTTAGTTGCGTTCTTGGGGCTGTTAAGCAAAGTTGTGTCTTGGGACTGTGAAATCATCTTAGGGGTTGCCCCCTCAGGACTTGCCAGGTATAGTGCATATGTCCATATCAGGTCGCTATGGCCCCGTAAGTATTTTGTATTTTCATACTCCTGTCATATTCTTTGTTATTTTCATTGAAATAAATTGTTACTGTTGAACTTTACCGACTATGTTTAATTCACTTAGTACCACAATACCACCCTTAGAAGTAAAACCTCTCTTTATAAAGTATGCCAAGCGAGTCAATTGTCTTATTAGAATAAACCTATCAATATAGAGTCAATTTGCTAACAAAGTAAACCTCTCAATATAAAGTGTGCCAAGCGAGTAAGTATGATTTGTTGATAACATTATTTTATATACCCCTGAGGAGGATAGTTGTAATATTCGGTAAAAGTGCCGAATGGTTTAGTCACGACTATATTCTAAAATACCATCTAACGTGACAAATGGTGGAGGTAGTTAAACCCCTAAATAAGTGACAATATAAAGATTTTTTTGGACTGTTACATAATTATACTATACTCCAATTACCTTAGTACGCAGTTCAGTAAATAATTAACTTGAAATACTATACATAAAAACACATTTATGCTTGATTTTCACGTGCTATATTTCAGTCTAAAAATACCTATACGTACTTACATTCAGTATAAAGAATGTGAGCCGAACACGTTAGCAACAACAGTAACACGTTACTATTGTTGCTAACGAGGTTACAAATGTAATAAAAAAATATGTAGTCAAGCACGATATAATATGTAATAATTTTATTTATTAATTACAATTACGAGGATATAATGTTGTGTATGTGCAGGAAACATTGCAGAGGTATATATAAATATTATCAAATAATATACCTATTATATCTACTTATCTTGATGAACACTAAACACCTATTTAAACATAGAACATACCCTATTTAAATGAGTACAAGAGCACTCAAAATCTCTTGTTGCGTATTTTACGACAGAAATGTAGTAATGGCGGAAGCCACGTGTTCTATGGTGGAAGCGATTAGCGTTATGTCACAGCCTTTTTTAGCATTCCCTCTTCTTGCTTTCTGTTGAAATGCCTCTACTTTCTTTTTCAATTCTCAGTCTACTTTTGAGTCCAAGGACGTTTGCGTCTGAGCATCCACATGTTTAGCACTAGTACTTGGTTCTTCACCATAGTCTGCAGTTTTGATTAGTTTCTAAAAATAGAGAATGTAATTATAGTAATTTTACTAACTGTAATGGAAACAAAAAAGCTTACCGATGGAGGCTCATCACAGTTATCCGTAGAATTTTCCAAAAGTTTTAAAGCCCTTCGACACAACTGTTGCTTGATTAAATGCTGTGGAAAGTTAAAAATATTAGGGAGTTTTAACAATTTTACAGCTGCTCCAGGCCGATGCTGATAATCAGATAATGTGAACTGTATAGCCACAATTTTCTACTTTTTGTTGGTTCCCAATTGACTCTTCTTATAGCTTTTACCCATAGCGTCCAAATATCGGGTATTAAAAGGGAAACTACAAACGAAAAAGTAAAACTATTAAATAACAATCTTAATTTTTAAAAAGTAAAGTTACGCTGGAAACACTCACACAAAATTTATATCTTACCTATGAAGCTGAATGTTATTCCGCTTATCGTGAATATTATTGCACTTATATGCATCATCATGATTATCATCTTAAAATTCACAATTATATCAACAATTATTTTAAAAATAAAGTAAAAAATCGATGCACTACCATTAGAACGCAAGAGATAGATAAAGATAGAATAGAATAGAATAGAGTAAAGTTTATTTACGAAAATACAATACGGATTTACAAAAACTAACACAATAATACATAAATTCTATATGTATAAACATATACATACAGTAGAACCCCGATTATCCGGATACCGCTAAAGCGGAACTCCGTATTACCCGAAACAGATTAGGTTTTTAGAATCTCCGTTTTATCAGCAATCGCACTTTGTCGCTCCGTTTTATCTGGAAATAACAGATTTTAACTGATTTTTGTAAACTTATAAACATGTAAAGTCTAAATAAAAATTTAAAATATAAAAATAAAGTCTAAATAAAAATTTTAAATGTAAAAATATTGTGTTTTTATTTTAACCTACCTACATTTTAAATACTTTCGATTATCCGGAAATTGCGATAACGAGATTTTGTCGTATATGGTTTTTTTTTAAATGCAGCGCATTGTCTGGTCTACCGCGCGCGCGGTATTGTTTCTGTAGGCAGGCCATTTACACATGATTTCGAGGCACTCGAGATAATCAAAGAATTTCGCACACGAATTGAAAACAATATTTTTCTACAACGACTTTAATTTGATTAAACTAAAACCAAAAAACGATATCTTGTATTATAATATTTAATGCAAATTAATTTAAAAAAAATATATTAGCAGATATGTATGTCTCAGAACTATTGAAACTAATATGTTTGACAACAAACATTTTCACTGACGTTTTCGATATTGTGAGGGTTGAATATTGTGGATTTTTTAAAGTAAAATAATACATAAGATAATAATGGAAAGTCTCGAAAGTCATAGACTGTTTTTAAAATAATTTAAAAATTTCTACTTTCAGTTAATTCATTTCATAAAACAATAAATATTTTTGAACTAGATATTTGCTTAATTCTTGTGTATACATTAAAGATTATAAAACCAGGCAATAATTAAATTTATAATCGGTATGTGATGTGCAAAATATTTTGCGCACGGGGTCATCCCAGACAGCACCGGATATCCAAAATATGTACTTTTTAGGTCCATTTATTGTCCCTGATATCCATGTGTATGTAATGGATATCCAGTGGACATTTTTTAATGGATATCCACTGGAGGTCCTGCTGGGACCTCCCTTACTTTAGTTTATTTAGCTCTAAATGAAATCTTTTAATGCGTCTTAGTATAAAGTTCCAGTGGAATATTATTTTTCTTTATACGGGCTTCAATTAGTTTAATTTTATGGAACCTCGGACCAGATTTGAATATCCATAGGATATATGTCAAATTAAAACCAGTGGATATCCATACTTTAACTGTTTATGGATATCCATTTCTGGAAAGTCTTGGGATATCCGATATTGTAAAATATGGATATACCTTATTATGCATTTTTTATCCGCTCTGGTCGTCCTTGGATATTTTCTAAATATTTGTAAAAGAGGGATATTTGATGACAACAAATTAAATGGTCAGTATTTTCATTTTACGGATATTTAATTGACAATTAATAACACCTCAAATATCATCATATGCGGTTAAATTATTGTAGCAAAAAATGATTGTGTCGTTAAAACTACCGAAGTGCATTTTTATAGAATGAAGAATTCAATACAGTATAGCGAGGCAGTAATAAATAATTATCCATATTTGCGTGGAAGGCCGGATTGTAAAGTTTAAGTTAGTTGTCAATGAACTTATTCTTGCTTTACTCGCAACTTGTCAGTGGTCTGATGGCCTAGAGCAAACGAGCTCGGCTGGCAAGCAGAAGGTTCCGGGTTCAAATCCCCCCACACGCTCTTGTTTTTTTTTTATCAAATGCATCAGGCATGACATGAGGTCTATTAATTGCGAGTTAGAAGCCGGGGGCAGGTTAGATATGTGTGTTATTCTCCTGATAAAGGAATTTATGTGCAGTGGATATCTGTAAGGCTTTAGAATGGACAATGTATGGACATCTAAAGTTGTGACAAAAGGATATCCATAAGATATCCCATGTGGTCCATATGTTGTTCATAAGGATATCCTCTCTATGTCCTTCATGTCCAATATGGATATCCATCAAACGTACAGAGGATGTACCTGTGCTGTCTGGGATGGTAACGCAAGAAAAATAATGTCAATGAAAAAATGTCTCATTTTAGACACTGAGGTAAATGCGCAAACATAACCTTTTTTTGACAGTAAAGTTGTAGAAAAAAGTATTTACTCGTATTATTACGTACATTATTTTACATTTTTTTTTGTAAGGTATAAGCAACATTTTTGGAACGTCTTTCGTATGAAAGTTCGTACAGATCATAAATAATGCTCACAAACAGAACAAATTATCTGTATTTAATTTAAAAAAACTACAATGATATTAAAATAATTTTCGTCTTGATAAAATGATGTATTGTAAATTCATTGTACAAATGATATAACTAAAATTGGAGTATTATAGGTAAGTAGCTATACATATGATTTATGTGATAATGCCATAATTAATACCTAGTCATTAAACTTATTTCTGGGAATCACGCCAAATTCTAAAAAAATAAATAGAAATAAGAAAATGGTCAAAATATGTCAAGATAAAAGTGTAGTATCAAAAGCAAACCTCAACAGTTTGCCCCAGAAAACCACTGTATACCGGGTGACCACGGATCATGGTAAACCCCCGCCATTTCCACAATTTTTGAGCTATCCAAATGAAATTTTGCAGCAGTAATTAAATGTACGTCCAAAAAAACTCATTCACCTAACAAAGTTACGTCTTTTAATTGTTTCTTTCATGGCTAGTCTGATAAATAGTATAAAATGACGTATTGTGGCGATTTTTTCCCTTTTTTTATTACTTGCACATTGCGGATTTATCAAGGATGGGCACATCAATGGATTTCATACAAATTGTAATATTTTATGGTATCGGTTTACCATTGTGATATCTTTTGGGAAATTGGTCAAAATGGACAAAAAGTGATTTGGTCAAATTTGAATGCACGCCAAGACGCAATTTTTATATTTTCTTTGTCGATCTAATTTTTTGGGAGATATACTAGTACATTTGAACCAAATTAGACCAATCATGACACTCTAGATAAAAAAATGAAATTGACTTTAAAAAAATCAAGTTAGATCTATCGTACTCAGAATTTTCTCAGTATTCCAAAAATGCAATAATATACTGGGTGTTCCATGTAAAATTCCAAAGTTGAGGTCACTTTCGTCGTATCCGGACGTCGAAAAAAAAATCGGATGGGTCAAAATGAGTCTTTTTGGACGTACTATCGCGGCCGAAAAAAAGTAATCGACTGATTTTCCCGTTGTAACTATGGTTCTATTCAGTGTCGCATCAATCCCAATATTTTTTTTATTAGTGTCTACGTCATTGTCATATTAAGCAAAAATAAATTTTTTATTACATCATGCCTTCTCATGTTTTGAGTGAAGAAGAAAAAGGCTACATCATCGCCAAACTTGGAGAAGGGTGGTCTCAACAACGCATAGCAAGTGAAATTAATTGCAGCAAAAGCACGATTCAAAAACTAAACAAAAAGTGGATAGAAACTCATGATCTGAGCAGGGCAGAGGGTTCTGGGCGGCCAAGAAAGAGTTCTCTAGAAAACGACAATACCCTGGTTAACTATGTGAATTTAAACCCATTTTCTAATTCTATTGAAGCCAAAGAGCAAACCAACTTCCCATCGTCTGTTAGGACAGCAAAAAAACGGTTGCGAGAGCAAGGTCTATTTAAATGTGCCAGTGCTAAAAGGCACCGACTAACAGATGTTAATAAAGCGGCAAGAATGCAGTTTGCAAATACTTTTATTAATGAAAACGATCGTTACTGGGAGCGAGTGGTCTTTTCCGACGAAAAGATATTTCAGTCCTGCTACATTGGTCAACTGCGAGTTTGCCGTCATAGGGGTCATAAGTTTGATGAAGAATATTTGTACAAAACAGATAATAGCGGAAGGTCTGTCTTTTTGTTTAGTTTTTGAATTGTGCCTTTGCTGCAATTAATTTGACTTGCCATGCGTTGTTAAGACCACCCTTCTCCAAGTGTGGTGATGCTGTAGCTTTTTTCTGCTTCTCTCAAAACCATACTAATTAATTGTTTTCTTATAATTAAAAAATATTAACAACTTATTTCTTATTAGTTTTTTTTAAATAAATACGACCCCACCAATGATTTCTTGTCAAAATAATTTAATTGACATAACTGATGTAAACACTCCCATTTACAAAGGAAAATGTTTCGAAAAAACATACTACTTGATAAAAATCGATTACTTTTTTTCGGCCGCGATAGTACATTACTGCTGCAAAATTTTATGTGGATAGCTCAAGAATTGTGGAAATGGCGGGGGTTTACCATGATCCGTGGTCACCCGGTATACAGTGGTTTTCTGGGGCAAACTGTTGAGGTTTGCCTTTGATACTACACTTTTATCTTGACATATTTTGACCATTTTCTTATTTCTATTTATTTTTTTAGAATTTGGCGTGATTCCCAAAAATAAGTTTAATGACTATTAATTATGGCATTATCACATAAATCATATGTATAGCTACTTACCTAAAATACTCCAATTTTAGTTACCTATATCATATGTACAAAGAATTTACAATACATACAACCATCATTTTATCAAGATGAAAATTATTTTAATATCATTGTAGTTTTTTTAAATTAAATACGTATAATTTGTTCTGTTTGTGAGCATTATTTATGATCTGTACGAACTTTCATACGAAAGACGTTACAAAAATGTTGCTTATACCTTACAAAAAAAAAATTGTAAAATAATGTACGTTATAATACGAGTAAATACTTTTTTCTACAACTGTCAAAAAAGGTTATGTTTGCGCATTAACGTCTGTGTCTAAAATGGGTAATTTTTTCATTGACATTATTTTTCTTGCGTTACCATGACCCCGTTCGCAAAATATTTTGCACATCACATACTGATTATAAATTTAATTATTGCCTGGTTTTATAATTTTTAATGTATACACAAGAATTAAGCAAATATCTAGTTCAAAAAGATTTATTGTTTTATGAAATGAATTAACTGAAAATAGCAATTTTTAAATTATTTTAAAAACAGTCTATGACTTTCGAGACTTTCCATTATTATCTTATGTATTATTTTACTTTAGAAAACCCACAATATTCAACACTCACAATATCGAAAACGTCAGTGAAAAAGGTTTGTTGTCAAACATATTAGTTTCCATAGTTCTGAGACATATCTGCTAATATATTTTTTTAAATTAATTTGCATTAAATATTATAATACATCTTGTATCTTGTATATAATATTATCGTTTAACGGTTTTAGTTTAATCAAATTAAAGTCGTTGTAGAAAAAATATTGTTTGCAACTCGTAGTCTAGTCACCAAGTTCAAATCGGTGAAAAATAGTGATAAAGCTCCTAAAAATATGAGCGATAGCTCATTGGATTCGGAATGACGTCTAGAAAAATGCATTCGAAGGAATAATTAGCACGCAAAAAATTCCAAAAGTTATTAACAAATTAAGTTGAAAAAAAAAGGCATTTCGTTTTTCGTTAATAACTCCGAAACTATTCATATTTAAGAAATTTAAAAAAAAGCTCCTTATAGAGGAGGAAATTTCCAATGAAAAAGTCCCAACTCCCGGAGTTCTATCTCCATTATTTATAATTTTAATTTAACGCTGAAAATAGGGCTCCGCGCGGCCGCTACGGCATGCGCGCACCGCCTCAAAAAATAATTTTTTTATAGTATTAAATATTAATTAAAAAATTTGAATTAATTATGGTGTATTTTGAACGCTTAAAAGAAAAAATTCCCGTTGGAAAAAAGTTTTAAAATTCATTTTTCAACAAGTTAGGCTATTGTTAATTAACAAAATTTTTTCGGATCTTCGTCTTCATTGTAAGTAATAAAAAATGTTTAAATAATTGCTCTATAAATTTTTAGTTTCTTGGAGCCCTTATTATAAATATACTCAATAGGATCAAGTTATTAAAGTTTTTAAAAATTGTTTATTTTGTTAATTATAATTTGTTTAAGTGAACAAAAAATGAAATTTGTAAAAATTGTTGTTAAAAGAATTTTTTTAAGCATATGTTTTATTATGGTTATTTTTGCATCTGCTAATGGCATGAAACAATGTTGTGAAAAAAATTTTTACATCTTTTATTTATAAATTTTTTATAAACAAATGGATTAGTTTAATATTTTAAAAAAATTTTTATTTACCATATTGTTGTCTTGAGAAAATTATGATTTTTTAAAAAAAAAAATTCCTTAAATCCATTTTTTTATTGTTTATAATCGTTTTTTTTATATTTCCATTATTTAAATAATTAGTTAAGAAATTATTTTATCTTTAAAAATCATTATTAGCATTTCTCAACAGGTGAAAAAAAAAAATTTTTTTTCATCAACAAATTCATTGTTTATTAAGTTAACAATTTGTTATAAACAAATGTTGACTATCATTATATTTTTTTTCTGAAACTTCAAAAAATTACAAAAACAGCCATATATAACAAATTGTCGAAAAAAATTTTATCGACAATTTGTTATATAAGATGAGGGGGGGAGTGGGGAGTGCTCCGTCTTGTTGCCAGAATACGTTGCCATATCTTCTTGGAAAGCGAATATCTTGCAGTAACTGGCATGTTTAATTCCTTAGAAAGTTAAAATAATTTGATAATTGATAATTCCGCACCATACGCTGAAAGACTGCCCCAGTTTTAACCAGTCTACGTCACTGGTTAAAGCTGGGGGGTCAGTCTTTCAGCGTATGGTGCGTATGGTGGTAATGATTAAATAATCGGCCTAAAATATTACGATGGCGCTTTAACATACCATCGTTATTTTAACTTTCTAAGAAATTAAATATACCAGTTACTGCAAGATATTCGCTTTCCAAGAAGATATGGCAACGTAATCAGGCAACAAGACGGAGCACTCCCCACAAAATCTTTACCGGTGGTTAATTATTTAAACAATACCTATGGTCAAGAGATGGGTAACCGCGGTTCTATAGCATGGCCATCTCGAAGTCCGGACTTGAGCCCGTTAGATTTTTTCTTTTATTTGTGTTCGGAATGAAAAACTGCACCAACTACGATAATTAGATACAGGGTGTCACAAAAGTGGAAAAAAAATGCACTGTAAGGACCTTCATATGGTAAATTCAATTTTGCACACTCATTCCTTTTTCTATTAGCTGTCCTCAAACTTTTAACAATTACCATATCTCCAAATCACCTTTTAAACTGTTTATAATTATAACTCTAAAATCACTAACTTCTGGTAAACTATTTAATTTTTCTTTTAAATTTTTAAACAAATACTTTAGGATGAATTTTACGATCAGCACTATATTGTACAATATTTTCTAATTGATGTACTCTACTACATATATATTGCATATTTTGTCCTACTTTAATATTATTCATTTGAGTTTTAATATTGTCTGATTCAATATCAATTTTTTTATTTAAAGTATCTATATTTAAAGCATATTTTTTATCAACATCAATAATCTTTTCCTCTATTTGTTTAATATTCTTTTCTATTTCATGATCTAACCTTTCTTTTATTTCAATAACTTTATTATCTATTCTCTTATTTATTTTTTCTATAATTTGTTTTTCAATGTCACCTACTAGTGTATCCATTTTTTTATTTAATTTATCATTTGTAAATTGAATTTGTTCACTTAAAAGTTTTGTTTGATTTTCCAACAACATAGTGAATTTTTGCATAATTTGTTCAACATTTAACCCACTTTGACTAGTAAGTCTGAACATCACCCTGTTGTGTATCAACTACAATACTTTGAATAAATATTTGATTGATCCATATTTACTTTGCCAGATCTTAATTTCATGTATTTTAAAACTGTCTATTTATTTTAATCAAAGAAAATCTATGTGTGCTCTAATCACAAATTGTATCAATTTTGCCAAAATTATCAAAATCAATCACGTTTGTGCGGCAAATTGTTATGTATTCTATATTTATATGAAATAATAGAAATACTTAACTTAATTATTTCAAATAATACTTTAGCTATTAATGTAACGAGATTATTATGCGATTTATAATAATCGAGGACGTTGCCAGGTGACGAGGCGCTAGCCGAGTCGCCTGGCATTGTCTGAGATGGTTTAAATCGCTAATAATCGAGTTGCATTCAAAGCTTTATCGTGTCATTGAAATTTGAGAACTGTCAAAATATTCACGTCAATGTTTATAATTAACAATAAAATTCGTATCTAGGGTATTATGATGGTAACCAAAGTATTATATATTGTAACTAACGTATTATGTGCTACTAAGTTATTGTGAAGATGTTGTAATGTTATGATATTTATAATTATCAATAAAGATTTAACTTAAAGGAAACTTAATTTTCAATGATACGATAAACTTTTATATCTTCATCTTATTCTCAGGGTCTCAAGTCGGTTCAAAAACACAATTTATGATTACACAATTCACAATTTTTTTATGTACCTATTTAATTTATATTCAAATGATTAATGATTTTAAAGTCAATAAATCAGATAATTTCAATACAACAAATTTAATTTTATAATCATTTTTTTTATGACAGTTTCCTAAAAATAACCTAATCTGAGCTAACTTAAAACTATGATCTGTGTATCTGTTTTAATCTATGATTAAAATCAATTAATGTGACATTAGATTTAAAATTTGACGTTTTATATTGTCAAAATATTATAAAAGCTTTACCATCCAAATCTTCAATACTTCTTTATCTTCTTTGAATATAATATTTATAATATTATAATTATTACCTATTATCTTCTTATTACTTATATTTATTTACTTCTTTAACATTTTATTATTAATACTCTCAGGAATCGTTTATAACTTTAATACCATATTATTATAACCATATCCAGTTAGCTTCTTATTTGTTTTTAATTACTTTTCTTAAATTTTGTTATTACTATTCTCAGGAATCTTTAACAGCTTCTATATGTATAATATTATTATAATTATTCTTGATTATAATTATTTCTTTCTTATGAAATATTGATTTATTTTCTTCTTGATTAAAATTTGCTTTTTGCTTCTCTCAATATTTCATTCAACCCACGATACACATGATTCAACCTATTTTCTTAGTTACGGCACAGAATTAACAGACCAGAAGCGACGTTTAAAATGCCGACTTTGATGTTGACATGCCAAATCACCGAATTAACAGACCAGAAGCGACGTTTAAAATGCCGACTTTGATGTTGACGTACCAAATCTACGTGACCTTGCGTCATTATTTTGTAGGTACTGTCAGGCGCGAAATTTAAATTTAATTCAAATGGTAGCATAATTTTATAATGAAAATTGTTACACAGTCGATTTTAACTATTAATAATTAATTTAACTTAGAATTGTATTACATATTAACTTGTGTATTATCAATTATTTGGATATTATCGATATCTTGTCGAGTATTTCAAGTTTTTACAATATGATTTATCCAATTGTCCAGAATTTAAATGTACAGGGTCATCACGTGAAAATGTTAGATTCTACTGTAACTTTGTTGCCTTTTTATTTATCGAAAAAGTAAAAATTGCTTTACTGACTAATTTTTTGCCAGGAATTCAAATTTTTATAGGAAAAAACAATCGAGCATCGCATTACAGAGATATAGCTATCGGCATTGTTTTTTCTTATACAGCACTCTGTATATTTGATTTTTCATTTATTCCTAATTTTATCGATATAAATATGTAAGCTATTTTCTTTTATATTTTACGAGATATAAATAATTACATAATTTAGATTACAACAATTATTAATATATAATTATTTTTTATAGATATTGTTCAAACTGCCTTCCTTGTTTTTCTACACATAACCTATATCTTTTTTCTAAATTATTTATATCTCGTAATAAATAAAAGATAATAGCTTACAAGTTTATATCGATGAAATCAGGAAAAAACGATTAATCAAAAGATATATAATAATAAGATGTTACATAAGAAAAAACAAAGTTGATAGCGATAGCTCTGTAATGCGATGCTCGATTGTTTCCTATAAAAATTTGAATTCCTGGCAAAAAATGAGTCAATAAACCAGTTTTTACTTCTCCGATAGATTCAAAAACAACAAAGTTACAGTAGAATCTAACATTTTCACGTGATGACCCTGTACTTATAGATGATTACATAGTGCTTCACGGATATATATTTTTAGTAATAAACATACGTTTACGAAAATGTAAACATCAAATAAGCAAAGAACTGATGTGCGTTTTTACCTTTTAAGTTAGGTACGCATAAACCTCAAAATTTGTATTTTTAGAAATTGCTTAGGTAAATGGGATTTTACTGGATTTTACCCATTCTTGCGGAAAACTTAATAAACAATATCATCGTAATTGGAGAATTGGACTTCAACTAATACAACTTGAGAATTCAGTTTACTAGCCTGATATCGTCAACAACTAGGCATTCATGTATGTTATTAGGTTTGTTCATAGAACCGATTTGTGATTTGTTTTGATCCTTATAGAAATCTGAAATTTAAAAACATTTCGACTTCATATACGCAACAAATGTTCATGCCTCAGATGATAATTAAATCATAAATGACTTTATATTTAGGCTTTATACAAGCATAATAATAACAAACATATATCCAATTTGATATACTTATATTGATGTTTCATCTCTAAACATACAGTTATTAAATTTATTGGACCTTCTTTAAAGTCGCATAAACAATGCATATGAAACAAAGGAAGAGAATTGTAAAATAATAATTAAATGATTCGCACACAAATAAACACATTAACGACAATGTTTTCCAAATAAAGGACTCAAATTTCAAATAAAATTAGAAATTTGGTTACACTGGTTTTAGGTTAAAGCGGTTGAAGTACCTACATAATAATGGCGGCTCCGCGCATACGCATTGAAATTTAATTTTGACGCGAATGGGGAACGTCGCCTCTGGTCTGTTACTTCTGTGGCCAAATCTACGTGACCTTGCGCCATTATTTTGTAGGTACTGTCAGGCGCGAAATTTAAATTGAATTCAAATGGTAGCATAATTTTATAATGAAAATTGTTACACAGTCGATTTTAACTACATATTAATAATTAGTTTAAATTAGAATTGTATTACATATTCTATTAACTTGTGTATTATATATTTGGATATTATCGACATCTTGTCGAATATTTCAAGTTTTTACAATATGATTTATCCAATTGTCCGGATTTTAAATGTACTTAGGTGATTACATAGTGGTTCACGGATATATTTTTAATATTAAAAAATATAAACAAATATACCTTTACTAAAATGTAAACATCAAATAAGCAAAGAATTGATGTGCGTTTTTACTTTTTAAGTTATGCATAAACCTTAAAATTTGTATTTTTAGAAATTGCTTAGGTAAATGGTATAATACTGGATTTTACCCATTCTTGCGGAAAACTTAATAAACAATGTGTTTATAACTTATAAGGTTAATAAATATTCCTAGTGTATATGTACAAAAAAAGTGGACTGTAATTGGGACTTTACCACAATGTGCATACGCGTGTCGAATGAGAATTGTTTCAGTTATTGATATAATTTCAACAGAATAAAAATAGGTATAGTTCCGACTTACCAATATTGGAAGGAAAAAATGGTAGACGGGCAAATCACTGTCCGTGATGTTCCAGCTCCCTTTTGTCTTGGAAGAGATTTTCTCTGGTGCACCAGTATACATGAAATCGTAGATGGGATATTGAAAATCTAGCAATTGTAACACTAAGGCACAGGACACTTTTGTAATCGAAAAATCGCCGGTTCACACCAAGCTTGCAAATTGTTCTATCTGAAATCGCAAGACTCCCTGTCTCTCTTCTTTTCGTCGATTCATGTTTTTTACGGAGAAGGTATAAAAAACAATATAAGGAAAGGAGTGAGGGAAAGGACGTGTAGAGTGTCGAAACTATAATTGTACGAAAATTAAACCAAGTCGATATCATACAACATAAACTAATAATTCTTACAAACAAAAAATAAGTACATATAAGACGTAGACAATAATGATGGAAACATAACATTCCCACCCACCTAAAAATGCAAAGGGCATTTTTAGTTGTTAATAGGTAAAGGACATAACTTTACCAAAGGACGTTTTAGAAGTCCATGAGCAGTTTTTACGGTGGCAACTCTTGCAACTCCATCCTGCCCGGGATGTAACTGTACTACGCGCGCCAAGCGCCAATGCAACGGAGGCGATAACTCATTTTTAATAAGAACCATGGCATCAAGAACAATATGCTTTGTAGAATCGTGCCATTTTGATCTCTGCTGGAGAGTGTGCAAATATTCTTGATGCCATCGGTTCCAAAAATCTCGATGGATGCGTTGCAAGAGCTGCCAGCGGGTTAATCTATTAATATTTAATTGAGTCAGGTCAGGATCTGGCAGAGCTGTCAACGGCTCTAATGTTAAAAAGTGACCGGGAGTTAAAACCGTTAAATCGTTGGGATCTGAACTAACTGGGTATAAGGGCCGTGAATTAAGAACGGCTTCAATCTGAGTTAGAACCGTATTCAGTTCTTCGTAAGTAAGAATTTGGTTCCCCACAATTCTGAGAAGATGCGATTTGACCGACTTTATTCCAGCCTCCCAGAGTCCACCGAAATGAGGAGATGCCGGAGGATTAAAGTGCCAAGTAATGACCTCTCTACTAGCAGCGTCTTGCATAATCTGACCTAAATACTTATCAGCACCCACAAAGTTAGTTCCACAATCCGAATAGATATCAGTACAACGACCCCGACGTGCAAGAAATCGACGCAAAGCGGCCAGAAAGGCTTCAGTTGACAAATCTGAAGCAAGTTCCAAATGTATGGCCTTTGTCGCGCAACATACAAAAAGGCACAAGTAAGCCTTGAAAGTCTTAGCGCCACGTGTTTTTCCCATCGTGACTGGAAATGGACCCCCGAAATCCAAACCGACCTTAAGAAATGGTTTAATTTGAGATATCCTAAATTTTGGTAAATTACCCATAGGGGGTTGAAGTGGGGTTGGATTCGTTTTCCAACAGGTAAGGCACTTAGAAAGAATTTTTCTAATAACTCTTTTGGCCGAAAATATCCAAAAATTTTGCGCTACCAAAAAATGAGTAGTTTGTATTCCGGTATGTAAATGAGTTACATGAATGTCATTAATTAGTAAGGTCGTAAAACGAGAATTACTAGGTAAAAGTAAAGGAAATTTATTTTCATAACGTAATGTTGATTGACACAACCGCCCCCCAACTCTTAACATCCCTTCATCATCAATAAATGGATTTAATTTTCGCAATAACTTGGGAAGAAGTCTCCCATTTTGAATTTGTAACATTTCAGATTGAAAATGCTCTTGTTGTACCCGCTTAACAAGAACCATTAAGGCCTGTTGGAGTTCTTGGCACGTAAAGTACTTGGTAAGAATTTTATTTTTTGGATTCCGAAGATTATGGACGAACCTCAGAACATATGCTACAATTCTCTTAATTTTCGAGAGAGATGAAAAATTATCCAAGAGTATGTTAATAGATTCTAACGATGAAAATACGGCCAGAGTAATTCTCTTCTCCTCGGTATTAATTTCTGAATCATTTGAGGTGACATAATTCGGCAAGTTCCAAGTATCTTTAGGTTGACATAGAAAGTTAGGACCCACCCACCAAAGCGAATAATTTAGCAGTTCGGATGGGAAAAGTCCGCGGGATCCGCAATCTCCTGGGTTTAGTAAAGACGGTATATAGTGCCATTGACTAGTTGGAAGTTTTTCTTGTATATAAGTCACCCTATTACTCACAAAGGTCTTCCACCTATGTGGAGAAGAATTCAACCAGGAAAGTACCACAGTTGAATCAGACCATGCAAAAACGTTGTCAATATGGATTTTATCTTTAAAGGCTTCACGCGTGAAAGCAGTTAATTTTGCGAGCAACACTGCAGCGCAAAGTTCCAAGCGTGGAATCGAAAGTCGTTTTAACGGTGCCACCTTAGACTTAGCAGTTACAAAAAACGTTTTTATTTCTAGTGAGTGATATGTAATTCTAAAATATAAAGTAGCACAGTAGCCCTTCTCGGACGAATCACAAAATCCGTGCAACTCACATGAAGAGCAATTACTAAAGTCTATATGACGAGGTAAACAAAAATTTGATAGTAAAGGTAGTTCATTTTTAAATTGTTCCCACCTATTATGTATAACAGGTGGAGGGGTTTGATCCCACTCTAAACCTAAACTCCATAAATGTTGAATCAGTAATTTAGCAAACAACGTGACCGGAGTTAAAAAACCCAAAGGATCGAAAATCCGGGCCAATTGCGACAAAATATTTCTTTTGGTGCCGATTATATCACAGGAATCAATGGAGTACAAAAATGAATCTTTGGTAGGATTCCACTGTAGGCCTAAAACCTTGACAGTATTATTTTCTAAGTCAAACGAGAATGATTCGGTTTGTAAATGAGATTCTGGAAAATTAGCAAGTAATTTGGGCTCATTACTCGCCCATTTTCTAAGTTGAAACCCGGCACGGTTTAATAATTGTATTAACTGTTGTTGACTTAATTGTGCTTCAGTAAAAGAATGGCTACCTGATACAATATCATCCACGTATGTGTCAGAAATAAGTATTCTAGACGCTAAAGGAAAATCCTGTTCATCAGAGGCAAGTTGTAAAAGTGTCCGTATTGCCAAATACGGAGCACAGGCAAAACCGAACGTTACAGTGTTCAGCTGGTAATCTAAGATAGGTTCAGAAGACGAGAAGCGCCACAAAATGCGTTGAAACGGTCGGTGTTGTGGAGCAACTAAAATTTGTCGGTACATCTGTTTGATGTCCGCAGTAAACACAAAACGGTGTAACCGAAAATTTAATAAAATTGTAGCAAGGTCATTTTGTAATTTGGGACCTACAAAAACCGTTTCATTTAATGAAGGTTTATTTGGGGGGTGACTTGACGCATCAAAAACCACCCGCAAAGGTGTAGTGGTTGATTCCTTTTTTATCACACAATGGTGGGGAATGTAGTAAACGTTATCCGTAATTTTAGCAGGTGGTACACATTCCATGTGACCATAATTCAAATATTCTCGCATAAAATTTGAATAAGCAATATGTAAATCAGAATTATGTAAAAAGCGGCGTTCTAACGTATAGAAACGGCGTAATGCTAAAGAACGTGTATCGCCAAAGAAGGGTAAATCATTTTTGAAGGGCAAGGACACAACGTATCGTCCTTCTGAGTTTCTGAAAGTAGTTTTCGAGAAACAGGACTCACAGAAGGCATCTTCAGGAGATGTTACTTTAATGTTAGGCACTTCTTCAATTTGCCAAAAAAGCTTAAGAGTCGAATCTAAATTTTCAAAGATTAAGGATGAAAAAAATGATTTAACCTCCTTTGTAACAGGACATGGCAATTTTCCTATAATTGTCCAACCGAATATAGTATTTACGGCAATAGGCTCATTTTGATTTCCTACATGGCGGCCATTTTCCAATATACTAGGAAAAATATCTGCTCCTAGTAATAAATCAATAGCTCCAGGTTTATTAAAATCTGGATCTGCTAGCTCTAAATTTAAAATATGTTTCCATCCATTCACAGGAATGTTTATGGAAGGCATATCTGTACAAATGTTGTCCAGAATAACCGCTTCAAAGTCTAAAGTTGGCCTAATTTTATTGATTGGACGTAGTTTACAATGAACCGCTGAATTTGCAGGTGAACACATCTTGTCTACACCCTGTATAGAAAGGCCAATATTGAATTTAGAAAGTAATAATTTATTTGCGAGTTTTTTGGTTATAAAGTTAGCCTGTGAGGCCGAATCAATTAGGGCACGTGCCTTATGAAAATTCCCACAGGCATCCTGTATACCCACTAGAACAGTGGGCAACAAAACACCTGTCTGATTCGGTAGCACACCAGCAAACGAATTGACGGGCGGAACGGAATCAACATTACCCAGAGGTGTATCTAGTCTTCCGGATGGTCCGGGAATGGTTTGTGAATTAGTTGTAATTTCGGCCGATGACGGCTCTAATATTGAATTTATTTCAAAATGTAATAACGTATGATGATTTCTTCTACATTTACGGCATTTTTTTACAGAGGTGCAATTAGGTGTAACATGTGAAGTGGCAAGACAATTAATGCAGCATTTTTTTTCTTTTGCAATATCATATCTCTGCTTGGGAGTTTTTGACAAAAATCGCGGACACTGATAAATAATATGGTCAGTGTTGCATAAAAGACACGAGGATGATTTTGTATTTACAAAAAAGGCAGACCGATTTCGCGAACTCTGGCCAGCTGTACTATTTGTATTACGAGGGAAGGTCGGAAAATGTGATCTTACATTTTCTGTGGGTTTTTCTTTCTTAGGTAGAGAAAATGTAACGGATTCAAGAGCAACACACTGTTTTAATAAAAACGTTCGCAGCTGTTTATAAGTAGGTAATGAATTCGAAGCGTGAGACATTTCAAAAGATTTTGAAGTATTAGAATCAAGTCGATCTAACAACATGTTCATCAAAATGAAATCCCAGTTGTCAACTTCAAACTTTAAGTTAGTTAAAGCAGCCAAATTTTCGTTGAAAGTATCTAACAAATTACGCAATGATTGTACATTTTCAACTTGTAACTTTGGACTATTAGCTATCTCCTTCCAGTATGCAGTGGCTAGCAACCTTTGATTAGAATATCTTTCTAACAAGGAATTATAAGCAATAAGATAATTAGTGCCTAAAAGAGGCGTGCATTTTACAAGTGCCAGGGGGGAATCTTTTAAAGTCGATAATAAATAATTAAATTTCTCTATGTCTGAAAGCGACTCATTTTTATGTACGAGAGCATCAAACATATCAATAAAACTAGGGAATTGTTTAATATCCCCCGTAAATATCATTAAATCTAACTTTGGCAAAGATATGCGATTAGAATGATCCATATACGTTTCAATTTTCATAGATGATCTTTCTTGTGGCAATTCAATAAGTTCGTGATGCAGAGCTTCGACTTGATTGAATTTCGTCATGAAATCCTTTCGGATAGCTTCCTCCGCCTCCAAGTCCGCGTCATCTATGACCGCTAATAAAGTAACAAGACCTAGATGTTGTTTTTCAAATTCTTCTAGTAGATTCCGCATGCCTCGACAACCGACTTTAAAATTAAGTAACAAACCTTTATCAATGACAACTTGATTGGACATGGTTTGCAAATCCGTAATTTTACAGATAGCAATTTGACGTAAGGCTACAAAGCGTTTAATTTTATCCTGACCAGTAGACATGATATGTAACTGGCAGATCAAATATATTAAGAAAAGTAGCGTAAATTTTGCTTAACAATTCCTTGGAAAGGAATAAACAGGAAAAGTAGTAAAAAAAAATGATAAAAAATGCAAAATGGAAGGCACAGCTAACACTCCTAATAGTTGAAAGGAGCAGCCCAATAGATAATAATTGAAATTTCAAATTATTACTGTAGCATAAACTTTAATGTAAATATGTGAAGGCCGGACCTGTACTCATATCACAAATTTGAAGTGTTTAAGCGGAACACACAAAAAAAAAAAACGCGCAAAAACTATGTAAACAAAGGCAATTGGTAAAGTTATTTTTAACACAAATTTCTCAGCTATTCATAAAAATCAATCACCCACAAATTGTATGATATCTGCTCGGTATTTAAATTAAAATCTGTTTGTAAAAAAACCAACTACAAACAAGATTATGAAACAATTTCAACGGACAGGCGCGGTTGCACACCTGCAGCAAAATGCAGTTCAAAAATTCAGCTCGAATTGGACCAAAAATATGTTTATAACTTATAAGGTTAATAAATATTCCTAGTGTATATGTACAAAAAAAGTGGACTGTAATTGGGACTTTACCACAATGTGCATACGCGTGTCGAATGAGAATTGTTTCAGTTATTGATATAATTTCAACAGAATAAAAATAGGTATAGTTCCGACTTACCAATATTGGAAGGAAAAAATGGTAGACGGGCAAATCACTGTCCGTGATGTTCCAGCTCCCTTTTGTCTTGGAAGAGATTTTCTCTGGTGCACCAGTATACATGAAATCGTAGATGGGATATTGAAAATCTAGCAATTGTAACACTAAGGCACAGGACACTTTTGTAATCGAAAAATCGCCGGTTCACACCAAGCTTGCAAATTGTTCTATCTGAAATCGCAAGACTCCCTGTCTCTCTTCTTTTCGTCGATTCATGTTTTTTACGGAGAAGGTATAAAAAACAATATAAGGAAAGGAGTGAGGGAAAGGACGTGTAGAGTGTCGAAACTATAATTGTACGAAAATTAAACCAAGTCGATATCATACAACATAAACTAATAATTCTTACAAACAAAAAATAAGTACATATAAGACGTAGACAATAATGATGGAAACATAACACAATGATTTCATCGTAATTGGAGAACTAGACTTCAACTCTAATACAACTAGAGAACTCAGTTTACTAGCCTGATGCCGTCAACAACTAGGCATATCCATGTATGTTTGTTATTGGGTTTGTTCATAGAACCGATTTGTGATAGTTTTGATCGTTATTAGAAATCTGAAATTTAAAAACATTTTGACTTCATATACGCAACAAATGTGCATGCCTCAGATGATAATTAAATCATAAATGACTTTATTTAGGCTCTATACAAGCATAATAATAACAAACATATTTAATTTGATAATACTTATATTGATGTTTCATCTCTAAGCATACAATTATTAAATTTATTGGACCTTACTTTAAAGTCATTTATAAACAATGCATATCAAGCAAAGAAAGAGAATTGTAAAAAAATAATTAAATCAATCTCGCACAAATAAACATATTTATGACAATATTTTCCAAAGAAAGAGAATTGTAAAAAATAATTAAATCAATCGCACACAAATAAACACATTAACGACAATATTTTCCAAATAAAGGACTCAAATTTCAAATAACATTAGAAATTTGGTTACACTGGTTTTTGAAAGGTACCTACATAATAATGGCGGCTCCGCGCATGCGCATTCAAATTTCATTTTGACGCGAGTTATAATTCCTAGTATTGTAGATAATATTAATCAGAATGCTGACTATGCGTAGCACGTGTAATAATGATGACTATGCGTAGCACGTGTAGAAATGCAATGCAGCAACTGCGATAAGCAAAATTATAAATATAGGTTCTCTAGAAATAAGGACCAGATCTATTCTGTCAACCAAGCTAACACTTTGTAACTGTGAAAAATAAAGAATAATTAATAAAAAGTTTTATTAGTGTTTTTTAAAAACTTAATTCAAATCATCGCAATTTTATCTGGCGCAGTCGCAACGGATTCGTGAAGGCTTCAAAATTAGTTGAAAATCAGTGAACGCCCCAGGGTTAGAGCACATTTATCGTGTATTCCTGATCTAAAGAAAGAGCTTTGTGTGCAACACTTCATCACGAAGAAACCGAACTTCCATTAGGTGAACAAAGTAGCCTAAAAGCAGAACAAAAGGGTAGAAGAAAGAAGAAAGAGTTAGAAGCAGATTGTCACTTTCAGACCGGACCAGATTTATCCTGGAATCTGTTTCCATTACAAAACGACGGAGAAGATTGTCACTTTCTGACCGGACCAGATTTATCCTGGAATCAACTCCTGAAAAAAGCAGCGGAAGAAGATAGACTCCCTCGACGCCTAGAGGTTAAAAGGAACAAACGAAGCGGAAACAAGAAAGAAACAGAAACAACGCTCAAGAAACAAGAAAGAAACAGAAAACAACGCTCAAGAAACAAGAAAGAAACAGAAAACAACGCTCAAGAAACAAGAAAGAAGCAGAAACAACACTCAAGAAAGAAATGAAAATCCAGAAAATCCACATCGAAACGATTCTTCTAATGTAAGTTCATTTAATTAAAATCATTGTACCGATTAAATTCACATTTAATCTTATTTTACGTTAATTTTAATTTTAACTTATTTTTGAGTTACTCAAAATTTCATACAATTTTATACCTAGTCTGTGTAATAGAGCACCCCTTAGCATCGCTAATATAAAGTCCCTCGTTACATTAGCAAAGGAAAAGTCATATTTTCTTTAAAGAGAAACTCAAAGAAAAGTTATAATAATTCTAAGAAATTTAATTTGGATCAATTCGAAAAATTAAAATAATAAAACTCATTCAATTTGACATTAAATGATAGATGAAATACTAGAAGATATTCTAGTTAAATTTGAAAATCTAACTGTAAATACTGAAAATACCAATCCTGAAATTTTAACTGAAAATTTGAATAAAAAAGAAATGGCTGAAACTAATTACACTCTTTTACGGTATCAAGCTGATAATGTCCCACATTTTGACGGTAATCCCAAAACTCTACAAAGATTTATAATCGCAAGTGAAAATCTCATTAAAGCTTTTCAAAATGTTGCTAATCCAACAGCACCTATTAATACGTGTTTATTAGATACAATATATAGCAAATTAAGAGGTCGAGCCAGTGATTTAATATGTCCACGTAGTGAACTTAATAACTTGAATGCGGTCAAGGACGTACTTATAGCAAGCTTTGCTGATCAAAGGTCAACAGATTGCTTATTCAAAGATTTGATATCTTTAAAACCAAATAAGAACGAACCATTGTTAGAATTTGCAAGTCGTATTCAAGACATACGTAGTTTATTAATTACAAAATTAAATCAAGGTTTTGAAAACATCGAGACGAAACTGATTAAAATTAAACATTATGATGAATTATCTTTAAAAACATATATAACTTGTTTACCTTACCATATGCAATTAGCTATCAGAGTTAAAAATCCCGATAGTTTAGAACAAGCCATGAGTTTCACAGTAGAAGAACAAAATTTTATGGAATATAGAAATAAAAATAGTTCAAGCAATATTACTAATAATCAAATGTCTTATCAAAATAGACCTAATTTTAGAAATTCACAAACTCAATTAAGACCACAATATAATCCTAAAAATTATAATTTTAACCCCAATCAAAATAATAATCGCCCTTTACCAAGTTTTCAAAATTACCCAATGAGACAAAATATCTTTAATCATAGCAATTCTCATAACAATAATTTCCAAAGACTTCCACAAACGAATGTTTTTAAACCACAGTCCCAAGTACATAAATTCTTACCAAAACCTACCCCTATGGACACTACATCTGGCCATAGTCGAACAACTAAACCCTTTTCAACTCGATTACATAACCAATTTGTATGTGATTTACCCGACTCTACTAGCCAAGATTATAATGAAAGTAATCTTGAAACTCAAAATGAAAACCAATATTATCAATTTGACGATCAATATGATAACCAATCTAATGATAATTTAGAGCAACAATATCCAGATTCAACTTTCTATTCTTATGATGATGATACTATACCACATCAATGTAATCAACAATATGATCAACAACAATATACCGGAACTGAACCAACTGACTTTTCACAAATAAATTTTCCAACAACTCAGATTATGAAATTCCCGACATAATAAGTCTTAATTATTTTGGACAAAACCTACCGTACATATATATTCCAACACTTAAAGCAAAAATTTTAATAGACACAGATAGTACAAAAAGTTTCTTAAATCCCCAATTAATTCAACAGCACTTTTCTAATTCTATTCAACAAAAAACATTTGAAGTAAGAACTGCACATGGAATCTCTTATCACAACGAAATTATTGATTTAATACTTTTAGCAGACTTTAATATAAATAAATGTCATACCTTTTATTTATTCGATTTTTCTGAAAACTTTCAAGGATTAATAGGCATAGATTTTATTAGTGAATTAAAAGCTAAAATCGACATTGATGAAAAAGTACTAGAATTCCCACAAATTAAGATTCCTATATACTTTAAAAATTCGACTCAAAAGACTAAAGAATCTCCTAAAGTACGTTTGAAACAACCATATTCATTAGTAATTCCATCAAGAACTGAACAAATAGTTATGTTACCTACATTTCAAAAATCAGGTACAGCTATTCTTAATCATATGCAATTTAACGAACTAGAAACACCTACTGCTATTGTAAATATCGAAGACAATTTTGCATTGACAACTTTAATTAATAAAACAGATAATGCTATTGAATTGACATTAACAGACTTTTTGGAAACTGAACCTTTTGACCAGAACGAAATAAATTTTATTGAAAATTCTGAAAATACTCTAAGCAATATTGAATTAGATAAAATATATAAAGAAAATTTAAAAAATCTTAGACTTAAACATTGTAATCAAGAAGAAAATAAAGCGATTAGAAAATTATGCTTTGAATATCGAGATATTTTTCATTCGGAAAATATTCCATTAACTTTCACTAACGCTATCAAACACACAATCAAACTTACTGACGAAACCCCTATTTTTACTAAGTCTTATCGTTACCCACATGTCCATAAAGCTGAAGTTAGTTCGCAAATATCGAAAATGTTAGACTCAAAAATCATACAACATTCAAATTCCCCATGGTCATCTCCAATTTGGGTTGTACCAAAAAAATTAGATGCTTCAGGCAAAACTAAATGGAGAATGGTTATTGATTATCGAAAACTTAACCAAAAAACAATTGACGATAAATATCCCTTACCAAATATTTCTGAAATACTCGATAAACTAGGAAAATGTAATTATTTCACGACATTAGATTTAGCTAACGGCTTTCATCAAATTGAAATGACAACTGAAGATATACCTAAAACAGCATTTTCTACAGAGACCGGACATTATGAATTTAATAGGATGCCTTTCGGATTAAAAAACGCACCAAGTACATTCCAACGTGTTATGAATAATATCCTTCGAGGATTACAGAATGAAATTTGCGCAGTATATTTAGATGACATAATTATTTTTTCAACAAGTCTACAAGAACATATAGAACGACTTAGAAAAATATTCCAAAGATTACGTGAAAGCAATTTTAAAATACAATTAGATAAATCTGAATTTTTAAAACAAAATGTAGAATATTTAGGACACGTAATTACACCTGACGGGATAAAACCAAATCCTAATAAAATCGCAGCAGTAAAAAATTTTCCAATACCAAAAACAGCCAAGGAAATCAAATCTTTCCTAGGATTAGCTGGTTATTATAGAAAATTCATAAAAGACTTTGCTAAAATAGCCAAACCTTTAACTAAATCATTAAAGAAAGATGAAAAAATCATGCATACACCCCAGTTTATTGAATCTTTTAATCACTTAAAAAATTTATTAATTAACGTACCGATTTTACAGTATCCAGATTTTTCCAAACCGTTTATACTAACCACAAACAGTTCAAATTATGCATTGGGAGCTGTACTTTCACAAGATACACCCCCAAATGATAAACCTATAGCATATATTTCCAGAACATTAAATAAGCATGAAATTAACTACTCGACAGTACTTAAAGAATGTTTATCGGTAGTTTGGGCAGTAAAAATGTTTAGACCTTATTTATATGGAAGAAAATTCACGATATATACTGACCATAGACCCCTTGTTTGGTTATTTAACATGAAAGACCCCAGTTCAAAATTAGTACGCTGGAGACTCCAATTGGAAGAATATGATTATACTATCATGTATAAAAAAGGAAAATTAAATACCAACGCCGACGCGTTAAGTCGTATCCAAATAAATGCCCTAGAAACAGAATCTGTAATAAACCAACCCGGAAATATAAATGAAGATATTACGCAATATCTGAGAGAACTTTCTGAAAACCCAATATCTCACCCTGACTTAAATCCTAAACCGGACGAGACTAATAAAAATTTATCTCATAATAGAAATCCTAAAATAAAAATTATTCAAAATATACCTATAATACCTGAAAATCCAAATTTTGAAATACCCGAAATAATAGAAAACGATGACGATGAAGTAAATACTGTTCATACCTCAAGACAACCTGATAATTATGGAATACCAATTTTAGACGAAATAATAAATAATAAACCTATTCAGTTTTTAATACAAAGAAACCCCCACCATGAATTACGAGTAGACACCGAAACTATAGACGGACATGTTATAAAAAATGTCAAAGTTCCTTTGCATTCTATAGAATTAGTTACTGAACTTCTTAGAGACCATGCAAATCCATCAAAATCCAATTATATCTATTTTCATGACAGACAATTAATTCCCATTTTTACAACCACTCAGAATTCTAAATTTGACAACTTAAAACTTTCAATATGTACAAAACTTATTAATACTGTTAGAGACAAGGACGAACGATTAACTCTTATAAGAATATATCACGAAGGAAAATCTAACCATAGAGGAATTGATGAAACTTATTCTAAATTAAAAAATAATTATTATTGGAAAAACCAAAAATCAGACATCACCTCGTATATAAATGACTGTGAAATTTGCAAAAGAGCCAAATACGCTAGACACAAACCATATACCCCTCTGGTAATGACCGAAACTCCATCAAAACCTTTCCAGGTACTCCACATTGATATGTTTACCATTGAAAACTTATCATTTCTAACGATTATTGATAAATTTTCAAAATTAGGACAAGCCTTTCCCGCTACAAAAGATTCTATTTCAATTCATGATAACTTAATCAAATACTTTTCATTTTACGGAACACCAGAAACTATTGTTTCAGATAGCGGAACGGAATTTAAAAACCAAAATATACAAGAATTATTAAAAAGCCATAAAATTAATGTTCATTTTGGAACACCAAAACATCACGAAAGTAATAGCCCAGTTGAAAGATTTCATTCCACTCTAATTGAACACCTACGTATATTAAAGGAAAAAGAGCCTAATTCTTCAATTACTAAATTAATGCCTTATGCTATTATTGCCTATAATACAGCAATTCAATCAAATTTAAAATTGTCTCCTTTTGAAATTACATTCGGACACACGAATTCACAGAATCCCTTAGAACTTATTGAAACTACATTTTATACCGATTATGCATTAGCCCACAAAAATCGTACCGAAAATCTATATCAAACTATCAATAACAAAGAAATTGTTCAAAAACAAAAGGTGCTTGAAAAACGAAATACTAAAGGCGACATACAACACGAATTTAAAATAAATCAAACGGTATATAAGAAATTAGATGAAAGATCAAAAGCAAAAAATAAATTCGCTGGACCCTATATAATTACCGAATTATTAGAATTTAATAAAGCAAGAATTAAAAATCTAAAAAACAATAAAGTAATAGTAATTCATTTAAAAGAACTTCGTAAACCTGTTAAAGATGCTGTACGATCTTCACCACCTCTACAGAATCGACAATAAATCAGATAACTATTCTAAATTCGACTATTAAGAATTTTAATGAAACAGCCCAAAATTTATCTCACAATCAAATACTAGAATCTAGAATTCAACGTATTGAAGCTGACGTAAACTATTTTGCAAATTATGAAGCTGAACACTATCAATACTTCTTGACGTATTCATTGCTAACACAATTAACATTTTTGTACCAAAATATCTATGATATATTAGAAAAAATAGGAACAGCCTCAACCTTTGCCAAGTTAAATGCCTTGCATAATTCAATTATAAATCTAGTAGAACTTCTACAAGAAATTAGAGATATACAAAACCTCTTAAGTAATACTCAATTACCCTTTGAACCTGAAATCAGTAATATAAATCATTAATATCAAAGGATACTCTAAAGATTTTACAGTGGTTTTCATTTTAGAAATTCCTTTAATTGAAAATACAAAATTTCAATTTTTCGAATTATATACATTACTTGTACAATTGAATTATACTTACCAATTATTATTACCCAAAACAAAATTTGTAGCTTTAAGAACAAATAGCTATGTACAAACAAAAATTGTGTATTCTTTGTATGTTTGTTACCTGAAATATTTAAAGAAAAAGGAAAAAATGTAAAACTCCCCCTACCAATGAGATTATAGTTTAAATAATTATTTTCGAAAAATTACCCTTTCAGTATAATTTTACTCTAAGGCCGGAGGAGTTATAATTCCTAGTATTGTAGATAATATTAATCAGAATGCTGACTATGCGTAGCACGTGTAATAATGATGACTATGCGTAGCACGTGTAGAAATGCAATGCAGCAACTGCGATAAGCAAAATTATAAATATAGGTTCTCTAGAAATAAGGACCAGATCTATTCTGTCAACCAAGCTAACACTTTGTAACTGTGAAAAATAAAGAATAATTAATAAAAAGTTTTATTAGTGTTTTTTAAAAACTTAATTCAAATCATCGCAATTTTATCTCGCGAGTGGGGAACGTCGCTTCTGGTCTGTTATTTCTGTGGTTACGGTTTCTATCCTCCTTTTGTTTTCTTCTTTGTTTTTTATTAGGGTGTGACTCCGCTACCGGCGGCTCCCATAATGGATACCGGCACCGATGTGTCCTTCATGAAAGTGACGTGGCTGCCGGCGCGCTGGAACCACTATCGCTGCCAGCATTCAAAATCTAAAATAGGTACAGGTTGCCAAAACTAGCTTGAGCTGTGAACATCGGATGCGCACGAAACTTGAGATTCTGGAGAAGGGAGAGCTCATTTTACCTAACGCTCTCGTGGAATTCGGTTCGGTACAGTCTGTGAAAAAGTTTGTGGTGTGATTTTCAAGTGTTATTTGTGTTTTTACGATTTTAACTTGTTCAAATATGCCGTTTCGAAACCGAGTTGAAAACAAAGTACTGGAAGGACAAGCCCGACAAATTGTAAATTCAATTTTGAAATGTATGCAGAAAGAAGCTGCCGCTAAAAACACTCATTGTTTTAACGAAGGTATTTATTTAAATACATAATCGTTATTTACTTCTCTGTTGGTTATTTACATTTACTATTTAGTGTAAAATATAGTTTCAGCAGAACGTCGCCATTAATTGTTGTAAAAATAAATAAATTTATTCAATTTGTTTATTTGGCCATTAGTTATTTTTACATTTTAAAACTTTTTCAGGTACAAGAACGTGTTGTAGCCGCAACTGGTGTCAGTTTAAATACAATAAAACGTATAAAGTAAGAAGCTAAAAGTATTAAAGATGGAGTAAATACATCGTTTTCAACGCCAAATAAAAAACGTGAAATTGTGAAGAGCAAAATAAGTATGGATAACTTCGATAAATGTTTATTACAAAGAACGATACACGATTTCCACGTGACAGAGAAACAAGTTCCCACCCTACGGCGCATTTAAAAAAAAATGTGCCAAGATTATGGCTACCAAGGGAGTACAGATTCCCTTAGAAAGAAAATAAGAAAAATTAGATTCCGTTGGAAGAAAATGAAGAATAACAGAAGAATTCTTATGGAAAAGCCTGATATTAGACATCTAAGAATTGAGTTTTTAAGAAAAAATGAGAACTTATCGAGAAGAGCAACGTCAAATTATATATATGGATGAAACATACATACAATTTAATATTATGTTCTATAAATAAATCGTTTAATTGTATTGATTGTCTACTTATTTATTATTAAGCCATTTCCTAATAATAATAAAATGTCCGTTAAATAGAATTGAGCAAATAAGTCTTAAAAATTTAAATTTTATTACCCATTCCCATATTACAATGAGATTGTATAATTTTAATCTCATAATAACCGTAAAATAATTATTTATTTCCTTAATGTGTAATTAAATCATACTTGATATCTATATTCATAATATAAAAAATTCATGTTCAGTAAATAGAATGAAATCATAAAATATTTATTAATTTTCTTAATAATTAAACCATACTTGATATACTCGATATTCAGGTACAAAAACTTATGGCACAGATTGTACTTTCGTATGTCACATTGTATTGTATCCTTTTTCAACACTGACCCTTTCTTTCCCTCGTTTGCGCGGCTCATGCTAGTCTTGGCAAACTTGTAAGTACCTACAAAATATAAAATCAAACTCAAAAAATGCTTTTACTTTACTTTACTTTACTTTACTTGCAATTTAATGGATTTTTCCTTTTTATAAGATAAGTAACAAATAAATATAATTTAAATTGTTATATCTCTACCTACGTCATAGCTATCATATCAGTTTAACTTTTAGAATATAAAAAAAAAAATTTAATAGCGGGTTATTCTCAAATAAACTAAAGAACGATATACCGTGTGTGTAATGAATCATTAGATATATGGCTCGGAAATGACAACACTGGCTACCGCGAGATCCGAGACAGAGCGCTATCCTGTGATCGTACCGTACAAAGCATTTACGGCGCATGGTTGTCGCTCCGCAACTCATCCTATGCATTGATATATCTAACGATTAATTACACACAGTGTATACAGCAGAGACATGGAGTAGGGAGAATGCTCATTACTTGCGCAAACCGAATATTATTGGCTAATTTTGAAGGCCGCCATTTTGAATCATCAGGTGCATTCTATTTAAAATGTGGGTGTTTTCCTTTTAAAATGTGGATCACTTCCAAAGTCCCAACTGATCTGTTATAATTTACGCTGTTGAATTACTCGTACATTTTGTCAAATGAAACGCAAAATGCATTGTTTTATCATATTTACAAACTAATTTCTGTATTTTTAATATTTTTATGTAAATGTATGTAAAGAGATATTATTAAAATTTTCCCTTTAGGAGAAGTAAATTAGGTACAAATACACCTACTGTGTATTATTTTTGCATAAAGATTAATGGTGACTATAATACTCTTAAAAATAATACTACTTCCAATAATTATTGTCCATTTGATTCGTATATATAAAATAACTAATATAATTGTTAGTATATACATTCACGACTTTTTACGCAAGCAAAGCTCAAAATAAATGTACAAGTCTAATTAAAACTAAAATAATCAAATATTTGTTCAATTATTCGTTAAAACTTATTCGAAATCATGCAACTACTCAGATATCCAAATAGGTACCCGATTATTCTAAAATGTCAATATTTTATTTTTTCAAAATTTACAGGCAAAGATTTAATCTTTTTACAGGAATAATGTGTTATAATGTAAAAATTCTTACAAAGGCCAATTCATAACGTCTTGGTATAAACTTTGGATATACGATACATTGTTGATATAGAGTAAAACACAAAGTTCAATTCAAGTATTTATTTTATTCTCCAATAAGGAAATAACAGATATTACAAAACTTCATTTACAATTTATACTGTGAAAATTAACAAGCTCTTTATATACAGTAGGTACACAATTTCTCCAGAGATGCCTCTGAATTTATCTAAAAAATAACATTTGAAATATACCTCACTGCAGTAAAACTGGACATGTGATGGAATGTTTATAATAAAAGTAATTTTTTGACGTTTAATATTTTAAGAAGTCAAATTTCAATTTAATGCTTCAGAAAATTTAAATTTAAAAACTTTATTTAAATATTTGATAACATGTTTATATAAAAGATCTGATTTACAATCCTTCATCCAATGCTCTATGAAAAATATTAATATTATTCAAATATAACACAAATTTCAAAGATATTTTCATTGATGGTTAAACAATATTAATTTTGTGAGTTGTTTACGAACAGCTACTCCCTGAATTTTTTCGGTATATTTTTTAGATAAATTAAAAAACCTTGCATGTGCAGCTACAATTTTTTAAATTAATGTGTAGGAGTGGCTTTCCTCTCTCGGGTCAAAACTCAAATTATGGTCTATTAATGAGGGAAACAACTCCTCCGCATTATTATACAATTTTTGAGCCACGGCCATAACAAATGTGGACATAAAGGTTTCTTCATTAGGCAATTTATTACCAGTTAGCACCATGATTCTTCTTGTAAACATCTCTGTTGTTTCACAAATGTTTACAACACCTTCTGATGGTATTTGTAAGCCACCTATAATAATGTAACAAAATATTAGTATATATACATGTGAAATAACAATTATAGATTACAACTTTACCTTTATTTTTCTTCAAAATCAATCTATACGACGTATCATATTTAATTGAATCGCTGCTTGTAACACAACTAATGATGCATTCAGGGCATTTATAAGTCCTCTTTAACATTATTACCACATACCCACTTATATAGGTAACTACATTTATTGAAAATTCATTGAGATTCACAAAGCATGGTAACACATCATAATCGTGTTCAGTCGTTGCTTCATCTGACACTTCTAAGTTATACCTTCTGTATAGCGCCACATCAATATGGTCAGTATGTGCTTTCCTTATGGTTGAGCTTGGTACTTTTAAAATAATTGTATTAACAAGCACTTTACAGTTACCACCACGTTCAGATATGTTGGAGAACAGCAACAGTTTTCGAAATGTGTGCATAAATTGTAAACACGTAGGATTATTGTTCCATCCATTGCGAGACCTAAAATATATTATTTTAGTGAACGACAAAAACAATATTGAATTATTTGGTTAAAGTACCTCACAGAGCAAAAAAAGATTTCTAGATGGTCTTGACTACACTTATATGAGAGCAAGTAATTTAATTTTTCAGTTTTAACGTAATCGTCAAAAATCCCTATTATGGACATCGATGAAATGACAAATCCAAGTATTGGTGTTTTCCTCGGGGTACAATATAATGGTCTCCCAGTCACATCAGTACACTCTAGTAAAAACTGGCAGGTGTCTACTAGAAATGGTCTCCAAGACTGCTCGTTACTCATGTTAAGAGGAGCTTTATATCCTCTTGCCCAAGGACTTCTACAGTTCAGGATGTCAAACAATCTGTCGATTCTTCTTATGAAAGATGCAGTTGCCTCAACGTCTTTAAATTCAGGATGTTTTAATTCCACAGTCAAAAATTCCAATGCATCTGCGACACTTGCACTAAGAGTTTGTGCTGCTAAATCCACCTGCAATGTTAATAACTATGAGCCGAAAGAGTCTTCAACAGTAGAGTGGTAATGGCGGAGCTGGGTCTCCCCCCACCCTTTTTTTTGGTGGTGGGGGGTAATTAGGGTAATTAGAGTAATGTAGGTAATTAGGGTAATTAGAGTAATGTAGGTAATTAGACTGATGTAATTGCAATAGAGGTAATTAGAGTATTGTCGGTAATTAGACTGATGTAGTTGCAATAGAGGTAATTAGAGTAATGTGCAGTAATTAGACTGATGTAATTGCAATAGAGGTAATTGGAGTGGTGCAATGCAATTGTAGTTGTAATTAGTATATGTACCGATATGTGTATGAGTACTACAAGTAGTGGTGGTGGGGTAGCTCAGCTAGACTGCTATAAAGAAGATGTAGTCGCAACACAAAATCATTTCTATCGTGAACCATCTACAGCTAACAAATCAGCCTAGTGCAGTCAGTGACTTCAGTTATTTCAAGTGAGCAATATTTTATATTACTCTTTATAATTCTTTCATTATATTCATTTTAAATATGGCAATTTCCGAAGTTGACTTATTAGCACTTAATGAGCTAATAAATCAAGATATGCAGGTTTTAGAGCAAAGATCCATTTCAACGTTAATTTTAAATAAACCTTATATCATAAAAAAAATGTCTTTGGTTAATACAAGATTTGGAAAATCAATCATAGTAACTTTGTTTGAGGAAAGTTCAATTACGACTTTTAAATCATTTTTACCGAAACGGTTTGTGGAAATTATATGTGAGAACACTATCGATAAAATAAATTCGTCAAATGGTAAAATTACATTGACATATTTAGGACAAAGTTCTCCAGCTTATCCTGGAGCAAAATCTAGTCCATTAATAAGTTTCGGTGTTTAATTCTCAAACAAAAATAATCGTAAAAGTATTTAAGTTAGCTAAGTTTAAGTATTAAGTAGAAATGGAATATTGTGGAAGAATGCCAGGAGTATTATAGAATAGTATCACTTGTTAGCCTATAAAGATTCTGATATATCTAAATTGACATTTGTACAACATATTTTTACTTCGTGTACACCAATAGCTCAAACGTAAGTCCATTTAGTGCTGTTTTTTATATATTTTTTTACATTTCATTTTTTATTTGTAGGTACGCAGCAAAGATGTGGATGCAATATTCAACCCAAACATGGACCCCTGCAGAAGACATTAAATCTGCCATTGAGAGATTGTCTTGTAAACTAGATGACTTAATAAGGGATGCATTGGTTTCATTAAATTATGATATGAATATCTGCTTCGACGCTGAAGAAGTTCGACGGGTTAAAGAAGCTTCTAAAGCGTATAGCACTGGTGTAAATCTATGTGGTAGATATTCCCGTGGCTTCTTAAATTTGGATGAGTTTTGTGAGCATATGGACAGAGTGGAACTAAAACATTTTCTATACGAGATAATGGAGTACCTACCTAAGAATATTATTGAAAAATATCAACTCGACCAGTCTGATGTAGAAGATAGTGATAACAATGTAGATACATAAATAATATTCATCTTATTTCTATTGTCATATTTATTACACCAAATATTGTATGTATCTGTAGTAAACAATATTCTGTATTTTATATTATATTATAAAACTGAATAAATAAAATACACATTAAAAGATTACATTCATTTTATTTCATATTTCTTATTACACAACAAAAAATACATTAGTATAATTAGAACAGTTTTTATTTTAATTTTATATTTAATTCTACAATTACATTCTGAGAAAATAAACATTTGCAAGTACATCATGATTATTGTTGATAAAATTATCCAGATATCTTGATAGAAATAGGTTGCACTACTTAATTCCACAATAATAAATATTTTCTTTTTTACTTGACATCGAGAAAGCCATTCAGAACCGAGCCATCTAATGCGTTATAACTTAAATATGTATCATGAAGTATAAGTGCATACACTCGAGTTTGTTCCGGAAATTTCGCGTTTCGTGTTTCAAATTCTATTTTTATGTCGACAGTAGATGATTTCACTGCAACAGGTTGGTGTGAACAATCAATGACAAACAAAGGATTCTTCCTGAATTCCCCAAGATCCATCATGGGTTCGCTCATATCTTTATCATAGTAACTACGTTGGAAGTTCTCATAAGCATAATATGCTGCAGAATCGAGCTTCTTATCGAAATCTAAATTCCAACGTTCATATGGATATACTTCAGAGTTTAGAAATAGTCGAATATTATTTATGTCTGCGTGTTTGAACTGTGTAACATCCTTTGTTCTATCATTGGCCTGATCAGTGCCTTGAAAGCCAAGAAGGATGAAAAGTGGACTTTCAAGACGGGTGGAGAGTTTAAGAGCCCATATGTCATAGGTAGTATCGCGTAGACAGGGAAGCTCATAAAAATCCCACGCACGGTAGACCATCTTAACTTTGGTATTATTACCACTTTTATTAATTCGATTCAATAATTTTAACTTTTGTCGATCTTCAGGTACAATGTGCCTTATCTTCCACTCAATTTTGCTGATTTCCAACTCTGCATCAACCTCACCGATATAGGAGTCTTTAAATGAGCGTGCAATTATCATAATTAATTCTTGCTTCACATTCAGAATGCCTTTGGTATAATCTTCTGCAAAACCCATAAGGAACTTAAGGGGTAGTTTGCCACTGAACACGTGACTGGCGGTATCTAAAATATCTTGTCTCTTTTCAGTGAGACCCCAACCTGTTGTTATTAATGAGCGTGCATGCGTTTGCCAATACGACACCATAGTTTTCATTGTGGTAGTAATACCAGGTCTTCTAACTACTGCTACTTGTTCACCACCCATTTCCAGTCGTATCTCTTCAAAGAGAAATGTTAGTGCATTATTGGATAAATAACAACGCTTTGTGGTGTCGCTAGGAGTAAATTTTCCCTCTATGTATATATAACTTTCTGAAATGTCGAGTATAACATCTTGAAAATTGATGGGAATACGTATTTCATCAGAGTTTCTGTAATATGGGGATCCATATGGTTTATATGTATGCTCATGTAGGCTAACTAGGGAATGATCTAAAACAGGTTCATCAAACACCTCAAGTTTGTCACTAGTTGCAGTAGCCACCATTATTATGACCAATTTTTTCGCAGTTTTAATCCAATAGATTTTAAAAAGGCTTGATCCTCAACTGACAATCTATGTCTTAACTGTTTAAGGTATAGACTTTGAATGAATTGCTTTCCACATCTCCCTTTCTTTTTATCTATACTGTTGTTCGCTACAGTATCATACTGATGGTGATGTACTTGCTGTCGCTGTTTATATCGAAAACCCATTTGGTTGGTGATATCCGACTTTCTTCAATTCTAGCCTTACAATAATTTTCTCACCTCGAAAATCGATCAAATCACCGTTGTCGTCCAGTATGCGTTGTGTGATGTTGTCTATTAACTGACACCCTTTAGGTCTAACAGGTAAATATATGATATTTTTGGGTTCTCTAGTAGTTTGTAGCCAGGCTCAACGTCTATGTCAAATTCAAAGAGAGTGTGTGTGACTCTTCTGCATTCAGATAAGCTCCAGAAATAATATTGCAATCTACGCGTATCATCCTTACTTTCATAATATCAACAGGCTGTGTTGATTCGTAATTTTTATTTGGTTGTAAATATATTTGTCCAAATCCCAACAGACTTCCTATTGAATTTGGTTGTCTAAAATCTACTTCATACTTTGACAAAATCTCGCACTTTAAGGTATTGTTGTTTGCCCTTAAAGTGAATATTTGCGTGTAATCCTTTCCATCAATATTCATAGCTTTCAACATTGCAGCATAGATTTCATCAATTTCATAAGCCCCCAGAGGTATGTGAACAGTAGTGAATGTATCTTTAGCACTAACCCTATATTGGAAGATGTTATTTGTTTCATCCACATTGTATATGGAGTTGTAAGAGTACAATCCAATTAAACCTTACCCATGACGACTGCTCCTATCCATTTCAATGGGTGGATCAAAGTTGACACTTAGCTCACTTAAGCGGCTCGTTAGTGTGAACGTGTACGACATGACTGATATAATTAAATTGTGTTACCCAATTTATTGTGGATTACAGCAATAATGGTATAATTTCCTCTTCTTAGAAGTTGATGGTAATATATTTACATTGTTATTGGATGCCACATTTACATCGTTTACCTTACAATAGCAGCAAAACATTTTTCTAGGTGTTGACCATCATTTACGTCAACATTGCTTTCATAATCATTAAGGTAATGTTCTGTACAATATTGATATTTTAATGTATCGACATCGTTCTGAAGATGTGTAGGTAGCTTATCCCATACTAATGCAATTTCATGTGAAGCCAACCCAATCATCACCTCTTTGGGCATATCTGCTAGTTGTTGTTTGCTCATCTTCAACAGACTACGCAAACGGGAGAATGCAATTAGTGAGTGACCCATTCGCTTGATACCTTCTCGATCTATTGCTGGGGTCATAGATTTCAGTTCCATGGCGTTTTATATTTGTTTCGTAGAGAGAAACTTTAAACACAAATGTCCACACAACACTGTGTTAAAATTCTGTACACGTTTGTAGTTATCGAATATTTGGTTGGCCCTCCTTGAATCGTTATTGAAATATGTAACTAATTCTATAGATGGGGGTAAGTCGCCAAAACTATCAAAATAATTTACTAAACTACCTCGTTTTTTATATGCCACCCAATGTGTCCCAGGACCATATATACTATCCAAATTGATTATTGCGGATTCATTGTAATGTGGCCCATGTCTTGGTAGTGAGTGTGTCACGCACTTTTCGTACTATCCCAGATCCAAACGCTGTCTTTTTAACATTCTTCTTACCCTTCTTTGTTTTCTTGATGATTCGTTTCCTAATTGGATTACGAGATATTGTTAAATTACATCCCATACCAAGACGTTGTTTTCCTTTCATTATAGTTGTAACTAACCAAGCAACGGCCTTATCTCCACGTCCTGCGTCTTTGGATTTCACCCGTTTCCACGCAGCCTGTTCAAGCTGATAGTCTGCTTTATGGCGGGCTGCTAGGTTACTGCTGTTTTTGTCGTATGCAATATCGTGTTGCTTGCACGCTTTATCGAGCTGATTTATGCCAGGATCACCTCGTGCCAGTCGTTTATTTAAATCTGTGCCTGGACCACAAAATTGATAACCTGGCAAATGCAACTCGACGGGGAGCTTATTAATCAGGGAATTAACTAATCCTCTACCGCGCTTCGTACGTTTTTCACGTGTGTATCGTATGGTGGAAACCATTTAAATAAGAGTTGCAAGTCACACATCTATTTATATACCAATTAGCCGCTATACAATGCACATTGTGAAGCAGAAACAAACTCTTTCCATAGATAATTTGGATGAAAAAGTTGGGCGTGGGTTAAGTGCACATAATCGTCATAGACCACTACTACCTTCAACTGTACGTGCCCTCATAATAGGACCGTCGAATTGTGGGAAAACAAATGTCTTAATATCTTTGATCACCCATCGCTTAGGTTTACGCTTTTTAAATATTTACCTATACTCAAAGTCTATAAATCAACCCAAGTATGAGTATCTACGTAAGGTACTAGCGCCGATTAAGGGGTTAGGATTTTATACATTTAGTAACGGAACACAAATAGTGGAACCATCCGAGGCAAAGCCGGAGTCTTTATTTATATTTGATGATGTGATATGTGAGAAGCAAGATGTTATAAGAGCATATTTTAGTATGGGCCGCCATAGAAATGTGGATTGTTTTTATCTTGGTCAGACATATTCTCGAATACCGAAGCAGCTAATAAGAGACAATAGTAATTTAATTATTGTCTTTAAACAGGACGACGTGAACCTTCACCACATATTTTCCGATCATGTGTCACCCGATGTAACGTTTACAGTATTTCAAAATATGTGTGCAGAGTGCTGGAATGACAAATATGGGTTTCTAGTGATTGATAAGGATAGAGAAGTACAAGGTGGGCGATATAGAAAAGGGTTTGATAGCTTCATATATCCATAATGCATTTTAATGAAAACTTCACTTGAACCACATACTTCGTTAGGGTTACTTCGTTTACGTATGCGCTAAGATGAAGGTTACCAAAGATAATAAAAAATATAATAATCTTGCACATCCCAGTAGTGAAATAGCCCTCAAGCGACAGTTGATTGAGGCTACAGATGCGGTACGTAAGAAGTTTAACTCTATTAAGAACAAAGATATGGAGATGCATGTAACACTTGAAAAGATCTATCAACCAATAACTGAACCTTTAAATGCTATACCTTCAGCAGCGGAGAACAAACCACACGCCCAACAACCACCATCATCATCATCAAGGGTGTCTACTCAGAGGGCAGTGCCATGGGAGAGTGCTTCTGAAGGAGTATCTGATAAGTATTTAGGCGATGATGATGATCCACCGTTTACCTCCATCATGGAAACTATACCATCGTCTATAAGAACAACCCCCGTATCTGAAACTTCTCTAGCTAGAAAACTAGAAAAAGGATATGACGTAGTAAAAAGACATACAAAATTTAGAATCTGGTGATTCCAGGTATGATACTTTATATGGAGTGCGTGTAGATCCCAAGACAGACAAACTGCTTATGGGCAATGCGGAAATACGTTTTTCCCATGGAAGTATTACACTGTGGTATGGCAATAAGAAACTTGGCGTGTATCTAGGTAGTCCGAAATTGTACGATCTAATATTTCTAAAACGCCCACCAATTTTAGATGATAATAGAGAAGGTGTTCTCGATGATGAGTGGAGCAAGATATATGGAGAAATACTAAGAAAAACAAAAGCGCCTTACTAAAAATTCAATGTAGCGAGTGGCTATAACACCACTAAACGTACAAAATTTCACAAAATTATCAAACCATTAACATCCTCTATAATTGAGACACGATCATCAACAAGTGGTTATGGATTAAGACGTGTACCTGTTATCGAACCCAGGAGATGCTGTAAAAGTAGTTTTAAGCAAAAGATCCCAATTAGACATAAGCACACAAGCTAAGGCTTGAATGGTGTATGTGGAACATCTGTTCCATGTACACCATTTTTTTTATCAAAAATATGTCGAATTTCAATTCAGTTCCTAAACCCAAAATTCCTTCTTTTTGCCTGATATGCACGATTCCGTGCATATCAGGATTTTTTATAAAATTTTTAAGACGATTTTCAGTACAGTTTCCAAAATTCCCTTTATCTTTTTCGGCCCATATCTCATGTTTGAACGAACGCATCCAGGCACGATGCAGCATGTAGAGACGACCAAGGACATGCATTGTCCTCAGCCAGTACCGATTCCTCGAAGGACGGACTGCGCCACTACAATGATCATAGCGCAGATGATCATTGTCATAAGCCGGTCTAACAGATCGCAGGAATACTCCACAAAGGCGCGAGAGTGAATCTACCGTAGATCGGTAGCTCTTGATCTGATCTACCATAGACTGATCCACCTTCGTGGTCGCACTGATCTACGGACCCATAGGTTCACTCTACCCTCGCGTTCTGGAATTCCTAGTGAGTCCGTGACCTACGGCTTCCAAGGATGGTTGAGCTGGCCTCGCCTACCCATTGGTCATCGTCTCTACCGGGATCGTGTCTGATAGCACCATTTTGAAATTTTAGGAACTGAATAAAAATTGGAAATAGCGGAATTTTGCGACGCCACGTGGCGATGTGAAGTGGTCTCGGGTCTTTTCCATATCTATAGTGGGAGACCTCCCAATGATCTCGCAAAATGGAAATCCGGTATTTTTGGTTCAATCAAGCCAGGATAAGCCTCAGTGCGGTACGCACGGGTACCGGGGCACTTCCCCATTATTACCAGGTGACCGCCTTGTGAGATAGCATTCGAAGAGATTTCCCCTTTCTGAAATATCCACAGACGTCTAACGGCATATACCCCTTTTGGAGAATATTACCTTAAATTTTTAGTCTATAATTCTAACAGTAAATCTATAAAACCCACTCACTAAATTGCCAGTCACGTCCATGTAATAATTCTCTTTCGGCAATCGATCACTCGTCTTTAAGCGCGGCCGTCGCGGTCGCTGACCCCTTGTGGGGGTATCGTGGTTATGGTGGCAGACCTTGCTAGGTGAGGCTCTATATGTACTATGATGATTGTTTAATATATACCCTTATTTATTATCCATGTCTTCTTATTGCGTTCTAGTATTAGTCTAGTATCTGTGTTGACCCCATAGCTAACGACCCTCGCAATTGCGTCGGTTTGACCATTCGGCTGAGCCAAAGAAGAGTGAACGAGCAAGACCTGTCTGGGCAGGTGTCAGATGTGAATTGTGTATTGTGCAAAGTGTTTAGCTAGTGTTGTATCTTTAGTTCAGGACGTTGCGAAGCCTGTATACGAGGAAGCATTCATTGTCGACAGTTGCCGTTAATCTATCGATTTCGAGACTTCGATATATTAAGGGTTTGCCACGACCTGCGTTGAATTCAACCATATTTAACAACTAGTATTGTATGTACTCTTGAGAAAGGCCTAAAAAGCCGAAACACGTGTAGAGATTAATAAATACTGTTTGAAACATTTAAAAAGTGAATAATTTTTTCTTTAATTATAATATTTAACAATGTTTCACATGATGCCAACCGCGGAATCAGTTCAATGTATTAAAGTTGCCAACGAAGCAAAATTAGCGGTTTACTACAGAAGATGTTTACTAAAGCTTAAGAAGAGTTCGAATCATCTGTGGTTTATTAGTGAGTGTTTAAAACACAAAGTTACACCGAAACACATGAAAATACAGTGCGACCATGGTTCAATAGAAGCAAAAGAGGCTATAAAGGAGACTTATGAAATATGGTTAGAATTAGAACGAAAACATTGGTTCAAACGAAGGGACAACCTAGGACTTCATTTAAAATTAATACATACTGAATTGCTGTATAAAGAAAACTACTTCTTCTTTCAACAATTGGATCGACAAATTAGGGAGGACATTCAGGAAATAGCTCATTTACAGTATCAAAACCAATTCAGAAAGCTTCAAAGCTTAATTAGAAGTAAGACAAACTGTAATAATTACAATAGTTCTAATAACCTTGCAAATAATGCTCAAGAGCCTAGGTTTAATTTTAATTTTTATCCTAGAGTGGTCAACTTAACTGAGGTCAATTTTAACATTAAGGAAATAAATTTATTAGAGAAAGGCTTAAAATACTGTCCTAATGTAAGCAATAAACATGATGTAGAATTACTTGCAGTTAATACGGAATTAGCATTGAATTCATTAAATAATATTAATATTGAAGATAAGCTTAGTATTACTAATTTATTTAATAATATAGAACCAGATGAAAGCAACAGAAGTGAAATTGCCTCCATAAAAGGTATAAAAAAGAAGTTACAGGAGAATAATTTAATTCTTTGTAAAGCAGATAAGGGTAACACAATAACAATCTTGACGGAAAATGAATACAACACAAAAATTCATGCTCTTTTAAACACTAATGAAATATTAAAATTAAACCATGACCCGACCAATAAATACCAAACAGAAATTAAAAAAATATTAAAATTATGCTCGTCAATCATACCACATGAACAAATATATAAATTTAGAATAATGAATCCTTTGCCGCCATTATTTTATGGACTACCCAAAATCCATAAAGAAAACATCCCTATTAGACCGGTCGTATCTTATGTAAATGCCCCATCATATAAACTTTGCAAGGAATTAAACAATTTGCTACCTGTTCTCACAATGTTTGAAGCAAAATATTCAGTTAAAAATTCTCTCCAATTTATCGATAAAGTAAAGAATCTAAAAATCCCTCATAATGCTAAATTAGTATCTTTTGATGTTAAAAGTCTGTTTACCTCAATCCCTATACAACCATTGCTTGTAATAATAGAAAAACTTATAGACAATTCGGAAATTGATATGGATTCTAAAGCACAACTAAATGCTTTATTCAAATGTTGCACAAGTCAAAATTATTTTAAATTTAATGGTGACATTTATAAGTTACTAGACGGATTACCTATGGGTTCACCAATTTCTCCTTTGTTAGCTGAAATTTTTATGGATGATTTTGAAAATAAACTTTTCACTACAACTAATATATTAATAGATAATGTATTTTTATGGATAAGGTATGTTGACGATGTATTTTGCATATGGAAAGGCACCGAAATACAATTAAATAAATTCTTACATTTTCTAAATTCAATGAATACAAAAATCCAATTTACGTTAGAAATAGAAAATCAAAATGGTTTAAACTTTTTAGATGTAAATGTAAAGAATCGAAATAATCAATTAGAATTTGACATTTATCGTAAACCTACTTGCACAGACAGCATAATCCATAACCATTCTAAGCAGTCATTACAAATAAAACTATCACCCTTCCATAGCTTAATACATCGGTTATTTACATTTCCACTCAGTCGAGAAAATTTTGAAAAAGAAGTTAATGTAATTAAGCAAATAGCAAGAAACAATGGCTACAAAGAAAATTTAATTGATAGTTTAATTAATAAAAAACAAAAGAAAAATATATTTGGCGAATTTTATGCTGGTTCCACAAAATACTTAGATGGGGATTATAAATGTATTAATTTTAGGCCAAAAATTAGCAATAGAGTCAGCAATATATTAAATAAATTAGGATGCAGGACCATTATGGTAAATAAAAATAATTTAGGCAAACTTTTAGTAAACAATAGAGACAAGACTGATAAATTACAAAAAACAGGTGTATATAGACTAAATTGTGCCCAATGTGATGCAATATATATTGGTCAAACAGGTCGTAATATTAAAAAACGCTTAGATGAACATAAAAAATCCATTTTAAACAATATACATAACACTGGCATGTCAACTCACTGTATAGATAATAACCATTTTATAGATTTAGACAATGTAGATTTAATTCATTCTGAAAAGAAAGGCAAAAAATTAGATTTATTAGAAAAGTTAGAAAAAAAATAATGTAAATATAACGAATGAACAACTAATTTTTACTGGCCATGATATTTTGAACAAAATAATTTAAATTCTTAGAAAAATAGTTTTTAACCCTCATAAATAAAAATCAGATGCTCTGTTAGTTCTGTAGCCTTCCAGATGTAGTATATAAGAATGTAAACCATATTTAACAACTAGTATTGTATGTACTCTTGAGAAAGGCCTAAAAAGCCGAAACACGTGTAGAGATTAATAAATACTGTTTGAAACATTTAAAAAGTGAATAATTTTTTCTTTAATTATAATATTTATTTACTGGAATAAACCCAACGAACTTGTGGATCGTCTACGCCTTTTATGGAGTTCAAAAATGGCGGGAAATAACAACCACGACAATGAAATAATAGAAATAATATCAGAACTTAGGGAAGAAAAAATTGTGTATTAAAGAGGAAATAAAACATCATTATACTCAATAAGTATTATATAGTCTGCAATTTATAAACTGTATCAGATGCAGTCAGAAATGTCTACTGTAAACAACACTATTGAAAAATTTGGACGCAGTAAAAGAGCTAGTGTGAATAAGTTAAAAGCCCTGCGTGGATTACCTGGTGTTGGTATTAAACTAACCAGAGATAATCACTATGATATTCAAAACAAGCGTTTAAAAAATCTAGGGGAACCTGTCGATGATCAAGATGGTGCAACATGTAATTACGTTAACAAGCGTCTACAAACAAATGATGAAAATGCTGCCAAAGCTATTTTTAATACAGCCGATATAATTACTGGGGAAATGAAAAAATATGTTGATGTGGGACTTATAAAAAGTGGAGAAGAAAATCGCACTATTTTCAATAAACAAAATAATGAGATGATGCAGAAAATGAAAATAGAAATGAGGAAATATGTTGACAAAGCAATTTCTGAAGTTAAACGTTCGGCCATAAACAATCACAATACTTTAATCACTAGAATCTCTAAATTAGAGCATATTGTCACCGAACTCCAACCAAAGAAGGTGCAATCCGGAGCCCTAGCATTTCCACCAGAACTAATGCCTGAAGTTGATATATAGCTGAAGACCATTTTATAATGGAGGTTAGCAGCGAAAAATTACAAGTTGTTAACGAGTTACATAGATGTGCTAGACGAAATTTTCGTAGAAGAAGGACTATAATTAAAGGATATGGCGATTTATGGCAAATAGATTTGGCAGAAATGCAACCATTTGCATCTGACAATAAAGGTTACCGCTACATTCTCGTGGCGATTGATTGTTATTCCAAATATGTGTGGTGTAGACCCGTTAAAAATAAAACTGGTAGCCAAGTTAGCTGGGCTATGAAAAGCATCTTTCAAGATTCTGGTTACACCCCTCTCAACTTGCAGAGTGACAATGGTACAGAATTTTACAATAAAATCTTTGCCACATTAATGAAGGAACATAATATCAATCATTATTCCACGTATAGCAAGAAAAAAGCAGCAATAGTAGAACGAGTAATAAGAACCCTAAAAATCTGGTTATATAAGGAGTTCTCAGTTAGAGGAAAATACAAATGGTTCGACATTCTATCCAACATAACAAAAATGTACAATAATAAGGTGCATAGTACAACTGGTATGAAGCCTGCGGATGTCACATCTACTACACGTTTAACTGCATACAATCGTATTAAAATTTTTGTAAAACCTAAATTTCATATTGGGGACATAGTGAGAATTAGTAAATTCAAAGGTATATTTGAAAAAGGGTATACGGCAAATTTTTCAACAGAACTTTTTAAAGTCGTAAAAATAAATGTAACGAACCCCACAACTTACCTGCTTGAAGATATGACGGGTCGACTAATAAAGGGTTGTTTTTATGAAATGGAGTTGCAGAAAAGTAAACATCCTGATGTATATTTAGTAGAGAAAGTTTTAAGAAAGAAAGGAAACAAACTGTTCGTTAAATGGCTGGGATTGCCCTTAGAACAGAGTTCATGGATTTTTTTTTTTTTTTTTTTTTAATCACTTATTTAACGTCGGCCTATTTCCGCTACGGAGGCCAATCACCGACGCCAGGAGACGAGCAACCCCCAACCTGGAAATTTTGCCGAACCTCTTATCTTACTAAGAGTAGGGATTTTTTACTTGCCTAACATTTAATAGACAAGGGACCGACTGCTTTACATCCCCTCCGAAGGATGGTATATCCTCAATACACCTCTCGCCTACAGTTGTATTGCTTCTGCGATATAGCTGATATACAAGCCGCTAGAAGTAGGGAAGCGAGACCGCGTCTTTCCATGGATAGTCCCCATCCATGTACTACACGCGGTAAATGTTGCTTTACTCCTAATATCGCTATGAAGTGAGTGAAGTCAGTCCTCCGCTCGCTGCCCGAGTTCATGGATTGATGAAACTGATATAGTTTAATATCATCAGTCGATTTAATAAATTTTAGATTTAGAATTTACTGTATTACACCCATAACTATTAGCTGGGGTAAAATTTTTTTTCTCATGAAACAAACTAGTATTGTATTGAAATAGCCCATACATATTTATTGTTTATCTTAGCTGTAATAATTATTTTGCTATATTTTATATTGAAATGTTTAGCCCTAATAGTTAATGTAGATGCTAACACTTGAAAGATAATAAATATACACATAAATGTTTTAATTCCTTTTTATTTTCCTACAATCTATATTATAAGAATGACACAAATATACATATAACATAAAACATAAAATTAATAAAATATAATTAAAAATTATAATTAAACATTAAACAAACATAAAAAATAATATAAAAAGTACAAACTAGAAAATCTAATATTATTATATGGGTACTGTTCTTTTTCCAGTATTATTGCACACAAAACAACCTTCAATGGCACCGACTGTCACGGTGTCATCGCCACAAGCTTTGCACTTTATGGTAGGTACGTCCCACCACTCAACCGTGTTGTGCAGACTTGCGTGTTGGTGAACAGCCCCCTCTACGACCATGCGAGAATACGATACGTAGCACCTAGTGCACATAAAATATTTTCCCTGGTCAATGCTGCATACCACAACGAAGGCCGCTGTAGCACACACCTTGTCCATTGTACCAGCCACCATATCTTTTATCCGGAAAGCCATCTCGTGCTGGTCTTCCTCGATGAGGTCCGCAACATCGACTTCTATACCATCGTCCACCATTTCGTCGACTCCATCGTCCACTATACCATTTTCGCCGCCTTCGATGACTTCCTGGATATCGATGTTGGCACCATTGGCATCAACATCAGCAGGTGCTCCAATCTCCACAGCCTCAGCAGGTATCCCTATCTCCGCAGCCTCAGGATTGAACAGCATCCAATTATTGGAATCTTCTTGCGCCAACCGTCTTAGAATAGATATAATAGATGGATTTGCCATTTCGATACGTGGTATATAGATAGAAATAGTAAATGCAACTAAGTTTGGTTTAATATTACTCCCATATATACAGGGCGTTTCATGAGGAACTGTACATAGTCCAATGGTAGATAGGGCCCATCAAGGTTAGTAACAAACCACTATTTAAAATCATTTTATCCAAGTATTTAGGGTTGTACAGGGTGATTTATGAATTTTTACCAAAATTTACTTTCGTTGCCTTTTAGAAACTAATTGTCCGATTCAATTTATTTTCGGTATACTTTAAGTACGATCAAATACCAACAGTACGCCATAATTACAAAACCAAAATTCCAGGTTCGTATTAGGAAAAATTTCATTTTATCTGTGCCCCCTAAAAAGTTCACCCTGTATATGTTTTTTTTAAATCTTATTAATGAAGTTTGAAAGTACATAAACTACCAACAAAAGTGGAATACTTCGTTTTCTTGTCACACTTACAACAGATACAAAATAAACACATTAAATTTAAACATTATCTTGCTAAAATTCAAACTTTCAGTAATTCAATGCTATTGTCAAAGTTACTATCAATTTAAGTTTCTAAGTAATTATAACTATTATTAGTTAAAAATAGTATGAAATACCAACAGTTAGTCGCAATCAACAAGACCGTATTAGGAAAAATCATCATCTCGTCGATTCCTCCTAAAATTTTCACCCCGTACATCTTATTCTTAACTTTACTTGCTATAATTTAAAAGTACATAAAGTATCAACAAGTAGTGTAGTGTGATCCACACTTTTCAATAAATTATGAACGTCCAACTACCGACACATAAGTTGTATAGTAATTAAAGGGTAATCTAGTACATTCTGTTCTAATTTGTAATGTAGAATATTTTCATGTTCAGTTCTAGTTTTAAGAAATGAACCTATTTTATTTAGTGTGCAGCTAAAGACATTTGTGCAGGATTTCTGCGAAAGTTTGTCAATTTTTTCTACAGTAGGAATATAATAGACTTTTTATCTAATGACACTGTTAACAAAAGGAGTAGTCGGCTATGGCAATAGTTTGACAGGTAAAATTGTTGATGAGGTATAACTTTTGTTTCTACGTTCCTAATGCCATTAGTCCAACTTGAGAGCAGCATTAATAAACCGAATTGAACAGTATTGTAACGTAATGAGAAACTACCCAGACGTTATACGAAATTCTGTGGGACATTTAGTAGTTAGACAAATAAAATGCCGTGAAGAGGGGGGTTTACATTTGGAAAATAAGTTATAGATTTTTACTTTTTATTATGTTAATATGTATTATTTTGTTTTGTTCTGTTGTTTTGTATTCATGTTGCGTTTTTTATTTTGCTTGTTCTGTTCTGTTACTATTAAATTGTTTTAAAATTCAATGAATATTATTTACAGACAGAATAGCTGCTCTAACTGAAACCAATTTATTGAAAATGTCAATTTTATCGAGATAAATTTTGTTGGTAGAAAACCTTTTGAAAGTGTAATAGGAAAACGGATCACACTACACTACTTGTTGATACTTTATGTACTTTTAAATTATAGCAAGTAAATTTAAGAATAAGATATACAGGGGAAAATTTTAGGAGGAATCGACGAGATGATGATTTTTCCTAATACGGTCCTGGAGTCTTGTTGATTGCGACTAACTGTTCGTATTTCATACTATTTTTAACTAATAATAGTTATAATTACTTAGAAACTTAAACTGATAGGAACTTTGACAAATAACATTGAATTACTGAAAGTTTGAATTTTAACAAGATATTGTTTAAATTTAATGTGTTTATTTTGTATCTGTTGTAAGTGTGACAAGAAAACGAAGTATTCCACTTTTGTTGGTAGTTTATGTACTTTCAAACTACAGTAATAAGATTTAAAAAAAATATATACAGGGTGAACTTTTTAGGGGGCACAGATAAAATGAAATTTTTTCTAATACGGACCTGGAATTTTGGTTTTGTAATTATGGCGAACTGTTGGTATTTGATAGTACTTAATGTGTACCGAAAATATATTGAATCGGACAATTAGTTTCTAAAAGGCAACGAAAGCAAATTCTGGTAAAAATTCATAAATCACCCTGTACAACCCTAAATACTTGGCTAAAATGATTTTAAATAGTGGTTTGTTACTAACCTTGATGGGCCCTATCTACCATTGGACTATGTACAGTTCCTCATGAACACCCTGTATAGTAGTGTGGGGAGGGAGTCACTCTAAAATAATAGAGGGGGTATTCATATCCAATCATAGGATACGTGTTATTATGAATTTTAATTAGTGAAGTTTGACGCCTTAACCACTCGGCCAACCTGACTTATTCATTGATTCAGTAAAACACTATACATTAAATGTTTACCCCCTCTCCCTCATCAATAATAGAGGTGCCTGTAAAGTAATGTTTGTAGGAGGCGCCACTGTTGGGGGTGGAGATTAGTTTGCTTTATATAACACACAGCAACGCTCTTGTTTGTCAGATTTAAAATTATTAACATCATGGACACTTCTCAAGTAAATTGCGTCTCCTCCAGCACCGACTCAAGATCAACGTCATCGACCTGGTCAATGCCTAGTGAATACGGCCCAGACAGCAGTGATTGGTGGGAACGGTCACCTCCATCGTATTCGATAGACGAAGAGGACCAGGAAGACGAAGCGGACCAGGAAGACCAAGCTACCCCAGATAGCATTGACGACAGACCAATATCACCTTCATCTTATTGGATAGGTGAGAATCTAGGCGAGGATCAGGGAGACCAAGATAACCCCCCGGACAGCAGCACTGATAGGGCAACATCACCATCAGCATGGTCTATGGAAACGGTGTTCTACGATCCAGATGGCCAGCCATCACCTGACCAGAGCCACTGGTCAGATTATCAGCTCTTGATAGAGTGCGATAATGTCCGCGAGGGAACAGATTAGGCATCCATATAAATTAAATATTGTAAATAATTTAATAAATAGTTTAAGTTGATACATTGTAAATAATTTAATAAATAGTTTTAGTTGATAAATTATTTAAGTCATTTTAATAAATAGTTTACATAACAAATTCCTCCGGACCCCCCCTCACTTTTCGTTACCGTCGCCTTTGGTAACCGTCACCTAGTATAGATATAACACACTACACTAACCGGTGGATCACTTGGGTCGAGGGGGGACTTTATTTTTACCATTTTTGTTTTTTATTTTTGTAATTTTTTTTATTATTTTTGTCATTTTTTCATATTTTTTTATTAATAATATATTTTAAACCTAATTAACAAGACATTACTTTCATATTTTTTATTATTAATATATTTTAAACCTAATTAACTAGAAATTTATTTTTTTCCTAATCTAACTTAACAACTTGTATTCTATCGCACATGTCATTTTTGGTAATATCTTGCACAGTTTTGATGCCAGACCCACATAGTGCTATATTTGCGTATTCAAAAAATTAAGGGCTAATCGAATATTTGAAAATTGTATAGGATTCCCTATTTAAATAAGGAAGTTGGTATCACTTCCGGTATGAACCGGAAGTGAAAAATGAACGTAAGCTTTAAATTTCGAGTCACCACCTCGGATTTACTAACATTGCCAAGTTTCAAAATTTTTTGTTAATTAATAAAGGAGATAGAGGGGGGGCACTTTAAGTGGGACACGTTGTATATACATAATATATAGTAATTTATTTTTTAATTTTTTTTTGCCTTTATTTGTATAATCATTTTATTATTTCTGTCATTAATTTTTTTGACATTATATTTTTTTAATATTTTTTTGACAATACTTTCATATTAATATATTTTAAACCTAATTAACAAGACATTTATTTTTTTCCTAATCTAAACTAATCTAACTTAAAAGTATATATTCATACATAATATATAGTAATTTATTTTTTTTATTCTTTTGCCTTTATTTGCATATTTTTTTTATTATTTCTGTCATTTATTTTTTTGACAAATTTTTATTTTTTTTGGGTATTTATTTTTTTAATATTTTTTTTATATAATCTTTTAATTATTTTTGTCATTCATTTTTTTGACAAATTTTTATATTTTTTTTGGGCATTTATTTTTTTTAATATTTTTTATTAATAATATATTTTAAACCTAATTAACAATAATCTTATCTAACTAACAATATTCTTAAGTAACTTAAAATCTAACTTAAAATAACTTTCCGCCGCGTGTGCAAGTGCTCAGTCACCCATTTGCTCAGTGATGTATCTCATCTGCTTTGTTGATTTGTCGAGAGCCTCCCTTTGTTTTTTTACGTCGGCCTCTAATTTTGCAGCCCTTTCTCGCATATCTGCAGCACGACGTAAAATTTTGGGATGCTCCCGACAAATCTGCAAATTCAAATCATGTTTTCTCCTAAGTTGATGATATATTTTAACAAATTTCAGAACATTATTTTTTGTCTCAACTTGTGAGAAAACCTCCGGTTCAGAATCAGAATCCGCTGGAGGTGGATTCTCATTAGAAATCGAAGCTACCTCTGGTGGCGGTGGCAACACCGCATTAGAGCAACCCGGTTGTTCTAATGCGTCATTGCGTGGTGGTGGCAACACCGCATTAGAACAGCTTGACTGTTGTAATGCGCTATTGCCAGGTAGAGGTACAGCCACAAACGAATTTGCAGACGGTTTTACCTGCCCTTTACCTGCCGAAACCTTAATTTTTTTTGGTGAAGCAGGTAGCGGACTTAGAGGGGCAGGTACAACTGTCTGCGTGAAATCCATTATTTCGTCCCATAAAGTCGCGTCTATGGATTGTGTTTCTGTACGTCTACCTTTACCTTTTGATGGCGCCGTTACCTTTTGATGGCGCCGACGACGACTTTGTGTTTTTATTGTTGTTTACATTACCAGTGATAACACTAGGCAAAAAGTCGTCATCGGAGTCATGTGCCACCAGAGACATAGATGATTTGCGCGGATGAGATGCGCGTACATCCTGACACCCTGAAGTAGATGGTGTGACTTTAAATTTTTTGTTTAAAGCCAAACCATGTAATTTCGGGGTATTAACGGCTTTACCTGCATTACCCCTGGATACGGTGACATTGACGGTATTGCCGAGGTCACCATCTTCAAGGTGCAAAACAGGTAAATCTGCGCCAGGATGTATATTGCCGTGCATCTGCTGATGGTGCCCATGATACGCTCGCTGACTACCGCCTTCGTTAGAACACGAAGCGCCCCCAACGTCAGCAGCAATACCATCTTTAACAATAATGTCGTTTAAAACATTAACTCTGCCAGAGGATGGATTTTGTATTGCTGTCCCTGACTTCACAGCACCGCCATTAATGGCGGAACCTGACGCTGTAGATGCGTCAGGTGATGGTTTAAACGTAGCCAAATACGTCATTAAAGTCAGGGGCGGTAAAGTTGGTGGCGGTGTCGACGAGCGCCTTTTACGCCCACCAGCAGATACGTTTTTAACGGTTCTTACCATTTTGTTCACAAATTCACAAAAACTGAGCAATGAAATTCACGAGAGCACACTTGCACACACTAGCACAGGCGAAGACGGAAAGAATCTTGTAAGCGTCCTCAAACCCAAGCCAAGCTAACTTCCCCCTCCAACGGTAGGGAGTGGGTGACCACTCTCGTCTCTCATTGGTTGGACGACATCACGTGATTTATGCAAGCCAAGCTTTCACCCCACTGTTGATTTTCTTTGTCTCAAGAGAATCCCGCTACAAAGTGACGTCAAACTTTTCTAAATGTCATGCGCACATCGAATAACTGACGCAACAACTTTCTATTTGAAATGACATCACATTCCTGACTGCAGCATAAAACGACATTTTAGTTTTAGCAACGTCACCTATTCTTACATTGTAAAACTGTATCATTACACACACCTCTTCAAGTCACTATCTACATTATTTATAATTTACGATTTAACCTAATCGATATTTAACTTATTTTGGGAGAAAGGTTTACTAATAACAACACTGTGATTTTTATTTAGATATTTTTATTTAGATATTTTTATTCTATTATTTGAAAGTACTTAAAATTATCACAATAATTTTGTATTATAATGTTACAATTAAATATTGGTGAAATTTTGTAGTTTGAATTTTCCAGTTTAGTTCATGTATTCGAATTTTCGACCTTTACGTTAGAAGATGAAATAAAAATTTTAAATTAATTATTGGCTTAAATCAGCTATTGCTGCAAGTAAAGCGTCCAAGTTTTCATTTTTTTTCTCCATATTATTTATGGCAACTATCAGTCGTTCTATATTTTGTTCTTGTTCGCTCTGAAAAAATGATATGTCACGGTGCCCCCACGGTAATGTTTTAGTAGTATTAGGAATAACAAAACGTTTGTCATCGTGTTGGGACAAGGCCACTTTGTTCTTTATTTCTGTGTAAATGTCATGCAAGCAACTCCGAAACGTATTCATTTTTCTAAATATTAAACCCCCCCGCTCAACGATTTTCTTATAGTCATCTATTGACAGCTGCTTTCTAATAACAGATTTCTTCACACCTTTAGCTTTTTTGAGTTCATTATCCACCGATTGTATATAATAAGCTTTCGCACCCGTACCATAAAAACTAATAATGGGATCAGAGGGGAACTCGTCTTTCATTTTACCTAACACCGACAAGCCCTTATGAATATTAAATTTATTTATTTCTTCGTAGTTAGATGTATCGAATTTGTCTGGATTCTGTATTATGAAATTATAGAAGTTATCTGTAAATGTTTTTATAATCAACGAATCCGTATCTGTATACAGCAAAGAAGCATTATCGCCGAAATGTTTTTTGATAACGGCGTAGAAAAAGTTGTATAATACTGTCTTAGACAACTCCAGGATACAAAAACCAACGTAAATTGGTTTGTTGTAGACTACCTTTAGTTTACCCATATGGATGGCTACAAAATCATCAGTAAATATTGAGCATGATTTAAAGTTAGGGTGTGTTATTAATGCATTTGCACCCATACTCCGCCTAACGCTCTCCCAGTGGGTAACTAATTTTATATCCATTCCATTATCAACATTTTCCATTGTCTTACCGAATACTGCGTTATTTAATAATTTATACTGATCTTTTTCAAATTTATTCTTAGCCTTATTTCTCATATCAGTGTTTAGGTCAATATATTTTTTAAGCCAAGGTGATTGTTTGAATTTAAGTATTCTATGTGTTTTTATAACCATTAACCCGTTATCTAGCGCTTGTTTTAAATTTATATAATGCACAATATACCTCCTCTTATCGTTTAAATTTGGTATCAGTTTTGTCAATTTCGATTTTGATTTTGATGGAATAATATTTTCTACTAAAAAGGGTAGGTCTGAGTGTAAGTCGTGTAAATCTTGTGGATAATGTATGTCTACTTCGAGAACATACCCATGGGTGCTTTCATCTGAAATGCTCGTAATATCTAAATTCATGATTTCTTCTTCGGACAGCCACACAAATCCACCTGTCGGCAATTGTTGCGACATACTATGCCCATATAGGTTCGTGGCATCTAGATATGTGATGAATGAAGAAGGTTCTTTGGGGTCGTAGTTAGGGAGAAATTTGTTATTCGCAATATGTTTCCTTTCCGTACACTGGCTTACTCCACCACGTATTCCCTTTTTAAAAAAATGGATCATATCAACGTCCGTTAATAATTCCAACTCCACTTTGGTTAGTTTTAACATAGCGTCCCACGAGAGACCCGGACAAGTGTAATACTGAGCAGGATCAAGTTTATATTTTTCCAAACAAATTTTACGAAAATTTTCAAATACGTCACACAAAAGGAGTACGTCTGATTTTAAATAAAGATCTGAGTAATCGCCCAAATTCTGACAATCAAACAAGTTCCACACATCGTTAGCCCTCTGATAATCTTTATCTGTTATATGTTCTTCATTTAGGTTATCGTAAAATTCATCTTTCGAGGGTAACTCTACATTATTTAGTTTCTCTAAACTATCCATAAAACTATATGGAAATACACCCTTTTGCCTCATTAAATTAAATTTTTCCTTATCTGTATAGAAACTTCCCGTAACAAACAATTGGTTATCAGTTAAGTTGCCCCCTAAATTTTGCAACGATGTTGATAAGAACTTAAAACTATCGATGAATCGTAGTTGTATAAATTTCCGTTTATTCTCTCCTTTCTTATTGACGTTATCATGCATATAAAGGTGTTTCGTGAAAGATATATATTTTTCTTTATTTTGCGCTATAACATCAACTCTGTCCTTATGTGCACAGAGCTGTTTTATAAATAGGTGACTGTCGTAGCCACTCATATTGTGAAATATGATAGGTACAAAATTTGGTAATTTGTAATTTAAGTTACATACAGAATGTGCGGCACCAAATCTTACTTTACCAGTTATATGACAATGATCTCTAACTTTTACATCCTCTACTTTAAATGGTTTCTCACATATACCGCATACGGTCGCATTCAGGAAGTCTTGTCTTTCTTGTGCTGTGAGTTTAGCCATTGGGACTATATCTTTCATATATCTGTTATAGATTTCCCTTACATCGGCTTCAATACGCGATACAAAAACTTTGGCTACATCAGATCCTCGATAGAGTTCAAATTTTGATAAAGAATTGTCAAAAGAACATTTTATGAAATATGCGAAGGAGTAAGGTTCGTGTATAAAAGTTTTATTTGTATAAGAACGTTCGGGGTTCGGTTCACAAGTATGAATAGGTTTCAGAATTGATTCAAAGTCTGCATACACTACAAATGGTACTTGCATTTGTCTTTCAAAGTTTTCAAATTTTAATATATTTTCAGGTACTTGTTCATTATTAAAATATAGTAAGCAACCATCACAAAAGTACTTTTTATGATCATGAGCTGAAATTTGAGCGGAAACTAACTTAGACAAGTTTTTTATCCAACAATAGTGATTATTAGCGCAATCTTTCTTACAGTGATGATTTACACCACATTCCCCGGAAAGTGGTAACAAATTTACATGCATAAATAGTTTTTTTTCAGAATAACGTAAAGGCCCAACAACTTCATACTTTATTCTATTATTCTCAAATTTTTCTTCTAACCCATACACGTTAATTGAAATATTATTCATCTCCTCAAATTTTGAAATATCCCGCAATTTTACTGGAAAATTCATACCTGATAAATTTAAAACTCTTGAAAAATGTGGATATGATGAGGTCTCAGATGTGCAGCCATTTGCAGGATACAATGCTGAAGTTACAGCCCAAGCAAAACAATACTGATCCTGGTTTTTTACATTTACCACTGCCTTCTTGTTTTCTATGGATTTTGGCAACTTGACATATGATGAACCACCCAGAGGACTATATTTATTCACATTGATTTCAACAAAAGCAATTCGTTCGAGGGCCCATCCTAAAATTAAATTATAATTAGTCATTTTCTTTCCACCTTAATGTATGTTTAAATACCTGAATCACGTTCCAGGAACTGTAGTTTGTCTAATCATAGCATCCACAAAGGTGTCCAAAGTATCGTTCAAATCCATAGCTTGATCCAAGATTTTGTTGGAAGTGTTAAATGATTTCATTTCAGATAGTTCCTGTGTCTGTAATACGTACGTAGCAAACGTTTCCATATTTACTTTTACTGTATTATGAATACGTAACACTTCCTCGAAGAGATTTAATATTTTTGGTCTAATTTCATTGAAGAACATTACATAGTCTTGGTGATTATTTTCGCTATATACTCGATAGGTTACAATCCTGTATTTGAAAGCGCTCTGCACAATTTCTACACCTTCTATAAACGGAACACATGAATTTGTCCTATGTTGCAATGTCCTTCTATGGGAATTCATTTGGGTTGTGCTTAGAGTCACATTACAGCAATTACAAGTTTGCATATTTGTAGATGTTGAAGGATTACATTCCAGTTTAGGATATTTTGCTTGCGGACCACTATCATGTATCTTCTTACAAGATTGCCTCTGATGTCTTCGCAAATTGTCACCACGTGTAAAACTTACACCACAAGAAGTACAAATATACATTTTATGTCTTTACTCTGGGAGACTAGCACCACAAATGGCTGTGTGCTTCTCATCCTCATTTATATACACGGAGTGAAGCTGCCCCACCACCTCTACTTGAAATACTCATACACATATCAGTACATACACTAATTACAACTACAATTGCATTACACCACTCCAATTACCTCTATTGCAATTACATCAGTCTAATTACTGCACATTACTCTACTTACCTCTATTGCAACTACATCAGGCTAATTACCGACAATACTCTAATTACTTCTATTGCAATTACATCAGTCTAATTACCTACATTACTCTAATTACCCTAGTTAACCCCCACCACAAAAAACAAAGGGTGGGGGGAGACCCAGCTCCGCCATTACCACTCTACTTTCAACAATAAAAATATTTACCTTCATTTTTTGTTTTTGCCATTCCATATGACTTCTTTTCAGTTTGTTAGCTAATTTTAAGGTTTCTTCTTCCTGAACTGCATATAATTTTCTAACAAACTCCCAATCAACAACTCCTTCTTTCGTGTGAATTCGACCCAGGCTCGCAAGAAGATTTCTCATTAGCTTTAACATATGACATACATCTAATATGCAATAAATTTTTGTGTCATTATGAGATGGGTGAGGAAAGGAAGTTTTAATATTATGGACATCGTTCAATTTACAACCCAGCTCTTTTAACATGGTAAAGTGAACTGATGGTCCATCACAAGTAACTGAAGTGGTCACTATGCCAATATTTTCAAGCCAGACTAGCGCCTCATTTACAATGTTTGCCTTTTCAATACCATTTAAACTTTTAATTAAAAAATAGGCTATTGCCAATTTCCAATGGGAGTTATGACAAACGACCATTAGTACAAGGGCTTCCGAAGCTATATCCAAGTCATCACTTTCTGCAGGTACTCCTATATCAACATATCCCCAAATTCTCTTTCCATCGAAGTCAACTTGTTTTTTTATAGCCATTTCGTCTAATAGTAAAGAGCATATTACCTCTCTATTTAGAATCTTGGCTTCTTCCACTTTGATTTTCAAAGCATCAAACGATGAATCACAAAAACCTGGATGGCAATTTATATTTGCGCACCATTTTCTAATAACTGACTGATGGGGAAGTGCCAGAGCAAAAGTTCGTCTAACGTATTCGTAAGCCTTACTGGAATAAAGTTGTAACGTACATGCAAAACTTCTCAATTTTTCAGGATATTGCTCCCTTGAAGTGGTTGCATTTTTTGCATTTTTTAGATATCTGCTCATTAGAACATGAGATATATCTTCGTAACATTTTTCCAGATGGTAAATTGCACCTTCAGAAAGATACTGTTTTTGTTTTAAATCTTGGATAACTGTCTTCAAGGTGGTTATTTTTCTCTTTAGGTTTCTTATTGTTTTTGTCGCAGAATATAATTTTCTTCTAGAGTTCCGTTGAACCTTTCTTAATTCAATGACTTTTTTTTTATCTTACCAGGTGACACACTGAAATAATTTACTTGATTGAAATTTTGTTACCTATTTTTATGAAAAACTTACCTATAATTATGAATAGATTGAATAAATTTAACCCTCTTCCTTTTAGTGCTGCTATCAGTACTGCGCGAAGTCTCATCGCCAGAAGATTTTCTAAAATTAAATAAGTACATATACTTTATCAATACCTACATTCAACTGTATATAAACAATATCTTACATTATATGCCTTTTTAATTTTGCCCGCATTCCTGAGCGAATTGTGTCATCTGATGAAGATGTCTGCGTAGAACTTGCGTCAATGGTAGAACTAAAAGAAGTCGACTGCATCGTTAGTGAAAGTTCGTCTGTAGCAGTTGATTCTTGTTCATTTTCCTGTTGTGAGCTTATAGACGCAACGCCAATATTAAGGCCCACGTAAGTTCCCTTTGCGACTATCAAATTTGGCACTGCATCAGTTTTCAGGAACACTTTATGTCCAAGTTTTATAAAGTCACTTTTTTGAAAGTGATTGGAGCAAACAAATTTATTCCCCGACCACTGCCAGTTCTCCTCAATTCCCAGAACTTGCAACCAATTTTTCAACATTTCACCTTTAGGAAATCTAAAATATAGGTATTGTTTAGAATAGAAAAGAAAATAGATTTCAAAACTTACCGATGAAAAGTAATTCCTTCAGGTTTAAAACGTTTAATGTTAGCACATCCTTTCACTGAACAAGACATTATTTACAAATGTTTTTTAAAGAAGTAATTACGAAACAATACACAATAATTAACGTTCAATAAATAAGTACTTTCACTACACATCAAAGTATATTTTTGTTTCACCAAAAACAAATTCACAAAATTATCACAAATGAAAACAATAACGTCAACAACACATTTATAACCATAAACTTTTTAATAGTTTTTAATGGCATTTGACATGATGGATCAAAATGGCGGCACCCATCGTGTCGCCGGAAATTTTGATGCGCAGACGTTCATAGCGTTCTTCCTACTCCATGTCTCTGGTATACAGTAAAGACCGAGGAGGTTCGAACATGGGTATTAGTTTGAGAGATTTACTTGTGCCCGTTGAGGTAAGCGGACACAGTTGTGGGAATCGTGGACTCCGTGCTGTAGCCGATGGCTCTCGCGTCTACTGTTTGCTTGAATTCTTTTATAATAATAATTTTTATTACACCTCGAGGTGCAGCGACAATTAATTTAATTTTATGTTGTAGAATCACATTTTTGCTGCAAAAAACAAACAATGGAAATATTTAAATTTGTTTTGAGATTTTTTTTAAATTACAATAATTAATCCTATCTAGGATGAATTATTGAAGTTGGAAAAATTTCGAAACGTAAATCAAATTTCTTTCAGACATGAGTTCTACATCCCAACAGGGTTAAGGCTTAAACACAATGAAAAAAATAAGAGATAAAAAATAAAAAATATGGAATAGAATTAACAAATAATGATATCCGAAAAGCAAGGAACAATTTGAACAGTTGAATTTTAAATCGAATAAGAGCTAATATATATTATCGCCCAGAGTATTGTGTATTTAAAACTTGGAATAATTATTTACCTATCTTATTTCTTATTCCATTTTCTTATTTCTTATTTTTTTTATTGTGTAACAACAGTCTGCTCTGCTGACTGCTGAGCGAGCAGTGAGTGGCCACAGTGCATTGCCGCGCCCTCCTCATGTACAAATTTCGAACTGAGGTGAGTTGTCGGCCACTCGTATATTCGTCCCAATCCCTGTCGTGTTCGAAGCATCCTGGACTTATCTGTATATATATCTATGAAAAGTACCTACACTCGTACCTACATATCAGGTTTTTTTTCACGTTTAAGTTCAATCACTATATTCCCGTACCCCTTTGGATGCCCACTCTTTTATATTTTGGCCGGCAATATAGTTATAGCTACTGAGGAAATTAAACTTGAAACTGGAAGGAAAATCAAACAAATTAAAGTTCTGTATTTTAATGTTTATTTTTCTTAGCAATTATTGTAACCTATAGGAAAAATCTATTAAGCTTTTTTGCTTTTAATTTGGTAGTCTTTAGTTCGATACTTGATTTTCTTTCATTTTCATGTCTTTTTCTTGTATTTTGAGCACCCTGTATAAAAAATTAAATTTTTCTGAGAGGGAATCGTATTTTATAGGCAAGCAAACATTTTTATCAAGAATGACTCTTCCAAAATTAAATTTGTTTTCATTATACCCTCTTGTCAACCCCATCACCGGACACACTGGGTATGTACTGTTCTATATAATTATAGTAGGGCCAAAAAGAGTAGGCAGTAAACTCAGGGGAAACTAGTTGTGGTTTTCATCTCTGGTAGGCGGATAAAACTTGATATATTTTTCTCAATTATATGGGATTATATGGTAAAAAAAGCTGCCGCTTCTGTATTCCATAACAGCTAAATACTTTGAAGAATTGCCGGTGAATGTTTTGATTTACTGACTACTCTTTTTGGCCCTACCATATGTAAATTGAGCTTTTTAACTTGTAATGTGATATAATGGCATTTAATTACAATTATTTAATTAATCATTTATTATATGTTCTTATTTATTATATGTTATTTTCATAACTATAAAAATATGTATCAAAGCACCGTCCATACGCAACGATTTATCGTTCTATTTGCATGTACAGGGTGTCCCCCGTAAGAGGTTCACTCGTTTTCCTGGCTTTATTATTGGGCTAATATAAAAAATCAAAATCTATTCTCATGTATTTTTTTATGTGGAATCCAATTATGAAGTTAAATAAGCGATAGAACCTCTAATATACGAGGTATTGTAAAAAAAACAATTTTCCAAATTTTTTTCACAGGTTTAGCCGGAAATAGCTAACATCCGACAAAGTTTTAAGAACAACCTGTATATTATGAAATAATTGAAAAGTAGCCAATCTCCTGATTTTAAAAATATAAAACACATGTCCATTATCTTTAGTAGTTTTTGAGAAACAAAATGCGATAAAGTAATAAATAAGCTAATAATTCTAATACATACTTTTCTAAAAATTCACGTATAGCTCCCACTTTCATTTTGTAGATTCCTTACATAACTGAAAAACGAAACAGCCTGATAGCTACCGAATATTTAAAGCCACAACTTACAACTAAGACAAGACAAGCCAGCGTAGAATATTTTTTAGGTTAGAAATGCCGGTAACCGAATCACCCCGATGCTTACTTTGCATCGGATGCCGGAGCCGGTTCCCGTACGTAATAACTTGGGAACCGGCACCGTGCTATATATTTTTAAAATCAGGAGGTTGGCTACTTTTCAATTATTTCATAATATACAGGTTGTCCTCAAGACTTTGTCGGATGTTAGGTATTTCCGGCTAAACCTATGAAAAAAATTTGGAAAATTGGTTTTTGACAATACCTCGTATATTAGAGGTTCCATCGCTTATTTGACCTCATAATTCCTCATAAAAAATACATGAGAATAGATTTTGGTTTTTTATATTAGCCCAATAATAAAGCCAGGAAAACGAGTGAGCCTCTTACGGGGGACACCCTGTACATGCAAATCGAACGATAAATCGTTATGAAAAGTTATGACGTTATGAAAATAACATACAATGAATATGAACATATAATAAAATAACGGATTAATTAAATAATTATAATTAAATGCCGTTATATCACATTACAAGTTAAAAAGCTCAATTTACATAATTATAGAACAGTAGGATATACAATGTGTCCACTGATGGAGTTGACAAGAGGGCAAAATGAAAATAAATTTAATTTGGAAGAGTCATTCTTGATAAAAATGTTTGCTTGCCAATAAAATACGATTCCCTCTCAGAAAAATGTTTTTATACAGGGTGCTCAAAATACAAGAATAAGACTTCGCAAAATGAAAAATATTTGAAATGAAAGAAAATCAAGTATCGAAACTAAAGACTACCAAAGTACAAGCAAAAAAGCCCAATAGATTTTTCCTATAGGTTACAATAATTGCTAAGAAAATTAAGCATTAAAATGCCGAACTTTAATTTGTTGGATTTTCCTTCCAGTTTCATGTTTAATTTCCTTAGTAGCTATACCTATATTTTTACAGTTGAAGTACTAAAGAAGAAAAATGTGCAGTTACAAGACAAAAATGTCGGCCAAAATAATAAAACGTGGGCGTCCAAAGGGGTACGGGAATACAGTAATTGAACTTACTTAAAAAAATATCTGATATGTAGGTACTTTTCATAGATATGCAAATATATCGTTCTTTAGTTTATTTGAGAATAACCCGTTAAACATTTTTTGAGTTTGATTTTATATTTTGTAGGTACTTACCTATTATAGATTTTGTATGCTGCCAGCGATAGTGGTTACCAGCGCCGGCAGCCACGTCACTTTCATAAAGGACACCGGTGCCGGTATCCATTATGGGACCCGGCGCCGGTAGCGAAGTCACACCCTTTTTATTAATCATTTCAACAATGTCCACATAACCTGAACACGATGGCTTCTTCGGTGGACAACCTATCCAGGTGGCTATTTTTCCCCACTCGAGGGCTCTGGAGGAGAGCACCCTACAGCAACAAATTTGCCGCAAAGACTGTTCCTCAGGAATTGAAGATCCTGTTCCACAATTACAGATGCCACACTGGAACTAAAGACCCTGTATAGAAAGATTACTATAATTCCTATACCAATGTGAATTGTGAATACAAAATCATGGGTAAAATTCATTGGCCCACGAGGCCGATTTTGTCTACAGCAGTGTGAAGCACGGAATTTAGATATAATAAAATGTACCTTTTCTTGTCTTGAGAGCCTTTTGATCTATTAAACAGAGCAGCAATCTTCCAGAGGGTACTTCCACTGTACAGTTGACTCACACGTAACCAAATTTGTACCAGGCAGTGCTCACACAGCAAGGTATATATATGCAAACGGCAGTAATCTATAATTACCAAGATCCTGTATATTAAATCCACTTTGACTATTCTCCAGGCACAAGCAAAACCATATCACATCAATAACAAAACACTGGAGAAGTATTTTCGGATGAATGCGGTAGATTTCCCTTATGGATGGTTTGGAACAACCATTAAATTACCACAGCCAAAATTCACAGGACCCTTTTAGCCAAGAAAAATGTCAAACTTCAAAAAAAAGACTTCTATTATATTGATTTTTCCAAGCCTAGCTGCGATCTTCGTCGTTGCTAGGAGAGTAGAGTAATCTGCGCGGCTTTGATAGCCAATTCAACGGGTGTATTTAATTCTACCTCTTGACGATAAATGACGGAACCCGTGTATTAAATTCAAAACGTAACATGACTTAAGTGACAACGAAACCGGAGAGTATGTTAGACTGCCGACAAAAAGACGTTGCCAAAAGGGCCTTGCAAGGCAAGATGTGAACAAATTAGTGGCCGAAAAAGTCAGTGAAATAATTAGACAATATATTAATTTAGTGCAAAACTCCAGTGCTCAAAATTGGGTTGGAAAAGCTGAACTACTGCCTTTATTTAACCCCGAAATTTCGGAAGTTTCTTCTATGAACTGGTTGCACAAAATAGAGCAGATTAGCGAAATAAATAACTGAAATGATGCTACAATAGTGTAATGGGCTGTCCAACTATAATATATTTTGGCAGGAGTGGAAAGAGGCATATAATACGTGCTTTTCCGAGTCACACCAATTATGCTGACCTATTAAAGCACATGTTGAGCGGACATAAGCTCCGAACTCAGTGGATGATACCCTATTCTTATTTCAAAAGTATATTGAAATGCATAGAAATGATGCTGGCGATTACCAAACCCCGGCTGAACTATTTTAAGGGTTCTTAAGCAAAGTTGATAGAACTAACCAAGCTCAACAACACTACTTCAAACGGGAAAGTGAAGCAAATCCCTTGGATACTCCACACGGTCTAAGGGGCCACTCTTGCAAAAAGAATTTGGGTATAAATCGTTGCACTGCACATTTAAAAAAAATCAATGACGAGCTGGGACAATGGAAAACCAATCATCAGCAGACTCGATAAGTTGTTTCGCATGTGGTAAAAGAGGACACCTAGAAAAGGACTGTTGGACGAAACCAAAAGCGCACTGTACTGTATGCGGGAAGTGGACACTTGGATAAAAGCTGCTGGAGAAGATCAACCACTCCCAATTTCTGTGCCATTTGCAAAAACAGAACATTCTATGGAGAAATGCTGGTTCAAGGACAAGGGAAGATCAAGGACGTCAGAAAATTACAAGTGCAAGTGTGAAATTCTATTTATAATACTGTAGTTATCATTAATGATAAAAGTTTCAATGGGTATATAGATACGGGTAGTCAAATTAACATAGCTCACCGTTTCGTAGCTACAAAATTAGAAATCGTTTTAATCTAATCTGATATTATGTAAAGGGGTTTTGGAAACTTTACCGGACGATATGTGTGAATTAGAAATAACGATCGAAGACTGCTCCGTTTTTACGCCAGTAGGATTTGTGTCAATAAATATGAATAATTATGATGTAATTATTGATCAACCAATAATTAATGCTGGAAATGTTAAACTTACGGTGGAAGGGGAAAAAGCACATTTGTTGTCAGATTTGACCGCATTGTAGTCGCAAAACGATTTATCTAAAATACCCATTAAGGTTTATGATCATGTTCACATACCGGTTGTGTCGTGAAGCGAGTGCTTGCCCATTTTGACAGTATTAAAGAAATAATTTTGTACCAGCCACCTTGGCTTTATACAACAATCACCCGTTTTCAATTCAAAGTGGCTTTAGTGGGCCAGTACAAACTTTGCAAGATATAAATTTGTGGCCAAGGCCAATTGGTTTAGAATGCGATTTTGTATTAACAAAGGGATTTAAGTTATTGATTCCGAGTTAAATAAGAATAAGAGTAAGTCAGCGATCCTACTATACTTTAGAAGTCGAGCAGATTAAGAATGGAAATAATGCTGACCATATTAAACTGATTTATTACACAAATTTAAAAATAAAATTGCTTTGCATGTGATACGTTAGAGTTAGTAGATAATAAGTCCGTTGAGTTAGATATTAATATTTCTTCACAAAAACCCATCACCCACCAGCCATATAGACTGTCTAAGTTTGAGAGGAAAATTGTTAAGGAAAAAAATTTATGACTTGCTTAACGGTGGTATTATTACAGAATATTTTTCAGATTTCTCAAGTTTTGGTAAAAAAAAAGAAAAGCGAAAATTTTCGCCTTTGTGTGGACTATAGAAAACTGAATTCTACAACCATTAAAAATAAACTCTGAATTAAAAATTGTGTCCTTGATAATCTTATAACGAAGGGAAATGGTCGGTACAGGACAATAAAAATAACGCTATTCTTTTGCCGACGTTTCGTTTACTCGACGTAAACTTCTTCAAGGCTACAAAGCGAACCAATTTTAAATTAAAACAGCTAATTTTCACAAACAGATAAACACAAGAACTACATTTATACCAATTAAATAATTACCTCAGAATACGCATGAAGATGGTATCTTCGACCTGTCATATAGTATTTTAAATGGTAAACTCGAACATGGAGCTTAATCTCTGTAATTAGTAAAACCATATGTATATATAATATATTTTTTTTCTCCTCTCTGCAGTTAAATTATAATTAAAGAAATGAAATCCAAAGAAGTCAGAAATCCATAGAGGTAAACTTTAATAGAATAAAATAGCAAAATAAATTTTACTATTCAGCCTAAATCCTCTAATGTCTTAAAAAGACATAAATACTCTTTTCAGAGCTTATTTGCAAACTATCTACATTTAACTGATAAAAATTTGGTCAGTACTACGAATGTAGAAAGCAAATAATTTAATAATTGCAATAAGCCCCACCAGACGGATTAATCCAAATAAGGACTCCCTCTGTTACCAGGCAGTGCAAGTCACCAACCCATGGACCGGTTTCTGGCTTATTAGCCTTCATCAGCATGGTATAGGCAACTCACACTGCACGATAACAAAGGGACTCCAGATCTTGTCAACATCGATCGACATGAAGTCGGTAAGATGCGAATGTGGACCGTGGGGCCCTCTGGTGAAACTTATTGCAATGTGGATTTTGCCCAGACTAGGCTCGTATGAAAGAAATGAAATCCAAAGAAGTCAGAAATCCATAGAGGTAAACTTTAATAGAATAAAATAGCAAAATAAATTTTACTATTCAGCCTAAATCCTCTAATGTCTTAAAAAGACATAAATACTCTTTTCAGAGCTTATTTGCTTTCTACATTCGTAGTACTGACCAAATTTTTATCAGTTAAATGTAGATAGTTTGCAAATAAGCTCTGAAAAGAGTATTTATGTCTTTTTAAGACATTAGAGGATTTAGGCTGAATAGTAAAATTTATTTTGCTATTTTATTCTATTAAAGTTTACCTCTATGGATTTCTGACTTCTTTGGATTTCATTTCTTTCATACGAGCCTAGTCTGGGCAAAATCCACATTGCAATAAGTTTCACCAGAGGGCCCCACGGTCCACATTCGCATCTTACCGACTTCATGTCGATCGATGTTGACAAGATCTGGAGTCCCTTTGTTATCGTGCAGTGTGAGTTGCCTATACCATGCTGATGAAGGCTAATAAGCCAGAAACCGGTCCATGGGTTGGTGACTTGCACTGCCTGGTAACAGAGGGAGTCCTTATTTGGATTAATCCGTCTGGTGGGGCTTATTGCAATTATTAAATTATTTGCTTTCTACATTCGTAGTACTGACCAAATTTTTATCAGTTAAATGTAGATAGTTTGCAAATAAGCTCTGAAAAGAGTATTTATGTCTTTTTAAGACATTAGAGGATTTAGGCTGAATAGTAAAATTTATTTTGCTATTTTATTCTATTAAATTATAATTGTTAAGTCATACCTGCATGCAAAAATCATTTGCTTTCATATAAAAAATAACACAAAAAATATGCAAAACACTAATAAAAATCTGAATAAAAACTTCTTGTAGACTAAACACGCTTCAACATTCAACATTAAACTGAGATATTTAAAAATTTTTATAAACTAACAGTAGTAGTGACCTCTAAATAATTGATGTATAATTAAAAATTCAAGTAATCTACAATAAATAAACTTAACACTATAGAACACTAAATACAATTACCCGGCAACAATGATTCAAAACCATATTTATAACGTTAATCTGTAAAGTATATAGATGTCTCCAACATAAACCACATAGTTATTTAATTAATTTATTATAAATAATGTTTAAATTCCTTAAATCTGTTCTAAAATTAACAACTGAATCAATATGTTTATTAATGTAAAGCATTTCGGAAATTAGTCTTTTTTTATAATTTGTTTCTATATCAAGAATTTCCACGTTATTAAAATTAAATTTATGACCAGTATTCAAAAAATGATTGGTTAGGGCAGTTTTCTCTTTTTTATCAAAATTAGTTGGATTACAATCATATTTATGTTGACGAATCCTATCTTTAAGTTTGTTTTTAGTAAAAAATATATTGGTACTACTAAAAACAAACTTAAAGATAGGATTCGTCAACATAAATATGATTGTAATCCAACTAATTTTGATAAAAAAGAGAAAACTGCCCTAACCAATCATTTTTTGAATACTGGTCATAAATTTAATTTTAATAACGTGGAAATTCTTGATATAGAAACAAATTATAAAAAAAGACTCATTTCCGAAATGCTTTACATTAATAAACATATTGATTCAGTTGTTAATTTTAGAACAGATTTAAGGAATTTAAACATTATTTATAATAAATTAATTAAATAACTATGTGGTTTATGTTGGAGACATCTATATACTTTACAGATTAACGTTATAAATATGGTTTTGAATCATTGTTGTCGGGTAATTGTATTTAGTGTTCTATAGTGTTAAGTTTATTTATTGTAGATTACTTGAATTTTTAATTATACATCAATTATTTAGAGGTCACTACTACTGTTAGTTTATAAAAATTTTTAAATATCTCAGTTTAATGTTGAATGTTGAAGCGTGTTTAGTCTACAAGAAGTTTTTATTCAGATTTTTATTAGTGTTTTGCATATTTTTTGTGTTATTTTTTATATGAAAGCAAATGATTTTTGCATGCAGGTATGACTTAACAATTATAATTTAACTGCAGAGAGGAGAAAAAAAAATATTATATATACATGTTAGATTTGAGTTCACATGAATAACTTTTTAAAAACTTTTATTTTATTAAATTGAGAAACGATATTTTAGTTACATGTGTATTTTGTGAAGTGAGTATAATAACTGAATTTAGATAGGGTTTTACATGTACTTATAAGTTCTGAAATAATTACTAAACATAATTTTAAACAAAGGAAAATAGCAGTCAGCAATGTTTGCTGTACGTTGCTAAAAGTGTATTGTGACATATCTTGTCACAGGAAAGAAGAAGTCATTACCTGTAATATGATATTCTGAGAAAGGTCATTATGTGTGTTCTCAAGTATTCTAAGTTTAAAGTAGTAGTATGGTAATATTTTATATAACAACTTCCCCCTTATATAAAAAGTTGGTGCTTATACAGCAACTTTTGTAAAGATTATAAAATAATGAAAAAATATAAAAAATGTGAAACATATAAAATATAGCGTAAAATGTTAATAAATTGAAATTAACAAAAGTATAACATAAAGCGTATTATTATAACATAAGTAACATAAAGTTTATCTAATGAAAAATATTCACTGAAGAGTTTTTGCACTAGAAGTCAATAGAATACACAAAATAGTCTGTTTAGGTGAGTTCTATTTCATCGGATTCGGCTTCATCTCTTCGGATTGGAGGTCGCTTTCGTGTTGGGAACATTTCGGTAAAAGTCCTGAAGTTTTTACTAGGTCCTGGTGGAGGTGAAGGTGAAGTGGATACGTCGATGGCTAGTCTACGTCTCTTTGTTCTGCATTTACAAATTAAATACAGGGATGTAAGGCCAATGATTAAAATTATTATAAAATAGGTGAACCAGGAGATGTGTTTTGTCACAAATGGTTCGTTTAACAGGTCGTCTAGATCCTTTGAATACTGGTCCAGTTTGTGTTTCGCTATTTCAAGATCTTCAGTATTAAGGTCGTTTAATTTTAACGGTTTTAATTTTGGCACTTGAATTTTATCTGGAATTTGACTGCAGCATTCGTAGGGAATTGCTATTGGATGGGTGTCATCTTTATAATCTGTAACATCATTGGAGCTAGCCTGGATTTTGGTTATGCCCACATAGGCGTAACAATTGGGTTGAAGTTTTATAACTGAATTTCTTAATATTATTTCAGTTTTTGAACTCTTTTCAGGACAATTAATAGTGGCATGAAGGGGTTCAGCGGTAATAGCTAGCCAAGTGTTTTCTTCGAGTTTTTGAATGTTGTAACCTTGACTAAAAATGAACGAAGTCTGGCAGTTTTCTGGTAAGTTCTTGAGATTCTTAAAGAGTCGAGCTTCACATATAGCCTTGTTATCGATAGGGTATGCAAACAAGTTTGAACATAACTTGGCGTTGAAGTGGAGTGGTTTACATTCTTTGAGATCCGAAATAGGTATGAACATTAAGGAATCATCATCTCTCGCGATATATTTTTGAGAAGTTGACAAAATATGATGCAACCCAGTTCTATTATCCAGGATTGGGATAGGATATAATTTATAAACAGAATATGTCTGAGGATCTACCAGGGGTATGTTTAATACGAATATTAATTCTGAATTTACTTGAAAAGCTTTTAATTCAATAATGTCCAAATATTGTGCAACTCTCGATAATTTTATTGGTAATGGTAAATTGTTCCTTTGTAAATTCTGTGAAATTTCTTGAAGAGAATTTACTAAATCTTGTGGATTAATAATTGATGTGTGAATAATCTTAAGCCTAGCAAATGTAATTGAATTAAGAATGTCGTTCAGATTGTCTTCGATAAACAGATAACTCGCCATGAGTTGTTCGCAAATTTCTAAGAATTTTAATTTTGATTGAATGATTTGCATATCTTGTTCTGTTTGCAGAATTGTGGTTTCGATTACTTTTATGTCTTTATTAAAAGTTTCCTCATCAATTTGCAATTTTTGGATAGTTAAATTAAAATTTTGTATGACCGATGTTGTAACCGATATTTGATTTTTTAATAAGTTTTCTAGATGGTGTTCATCTTGGTTTAATCTGTTAACACAGTCTGAATAATACTGACCGTCTTCGGCGTCTAAGTTACCGGTGATTGATTTAAATATTGTACATATACCATTTAAAATTCCGCGTTTGTAGCGTTTTGTGTCTAGGTAGATGTCGTCAAATTTAGTTCGTATATTTTTGGAAATTTGTTCTAAAAGGCTAAGGTGGGTTTTAACTTCACTTGTGAAGGTGACCATGTTTTGATAGGAAGGGTCTAGGGTGTTTAGTATGGTATTCAAGATTTTGTCATTTCTGTCAAAAGCAGTTTTGAATGTAGATATATTTTTGTGAACCAGTAGAGTCCATTTCTTGTGAGAAATTACGATGTCCGTGTCTCGATGATAGTAAACTCCGATAGTATTGTTTATTGGTTTTATTGTATACTGTGAGACTGCTAATCCGAACAGCAGGAGAAACCTGAAAATAAATTTAATTTTCAGAATAGGGTTTCATTCTGTCGAAATTTACTTTGTTTCTTTGATTAGTCTCCGGGTTGAACAAAGTAGCTGAATTTTGGAAAATTTCTATAATTTCAAAAGGACCGTTAAACTTGTTTTGCAATTTATCTTTGATTTGTGATTCTTTTATATACACTTTGTCGCCAACATTGTATTCTGGGCGATTGTCGGGGACGTTTTTGTCAAATCTGATTTTAGCTTTTTCTTTTTGTAATTGGGTTTTACTTCGAGCTATCTTATAGTAGTAAGATATTCGATTATTTAAGTCTCTAACGTATTTGGTTATTAGTTCCTTCTGGTTGTATAAGGTTTCTGGTGGTCTAATAGATGTGTGTCCGAAAATTAATTCGAATGGTGTAAACCCGTGTGTTTTGTTAGTAGAATTGTTATAACAAATTACTGCATAGGGTAGAATAGTAAATGGGTGTTCATTGGGATTTTCGGTTTTATTGACTCTTATCATTTCCGCTAAAGTGGCGTGGAACCGTTCTATTGAGCCATTTGATTGAGGATGCCCTACACTTGAAAATGTTAGTTTGATGTCATATAAGGTACACAAGTCTCGTAATAGATTATTATCAAATTCGCGACCATAGTCACTGTGGATGCGTAATGGAGTACCGTAGTGTTGGAAAAATAATAGTAGAGTATTTACTACGGATTTAGCCGTCTTGTCTTGAAGTGCGTAAGCTTGCGTAAATTTTGTTAATTCGTCACGAATAGTCAGTGCGTAATTACGCGTGGGAACTTCAAATATGTCAATGTTGATTCTTTCGAAAGGTGTTCTTGGAGTTTCCGTAATTACTAAAGGGTTATTTAAATTTTTGCGACAAACTTTGTTCTTTTGACAAACTTCACAATTTTTTATCAAGTTTTCGACATCTTTAGCTAAACCTTGCATTGGCAAGGTTTAGCTAAAGTATACGTAGAATAAAAAACAAATATAATTGTATATTTGTTTTTTATTCTACGTATAGTTTCATTTATTCCGCGGTGTAAGTTATTTTTACCTGCGTGATGTTGATCTAGAATAATAGGAATTTGGTCTTGATCGGGAGTTTGTACCAAATTTTGACAAATAACTAATTTTAAATCTTTCTCGGCAAAGATGAAAGATAAAATTTCTAAGGTTGGTAAATCTAAATTATTTTCGACATGATAGGTTTTAGAAAGGTCGAGTAGTTCTTTATTTTTAAACAGGGTTAAAAATAGTCTTTCAGTTACCGACTCGGGGTCGTATGGTAGAGGGATTAGGTAGTATGTTCTTTTCCTAACGCTGGTACTAAAGAATATATTTATTTTGTTATCATAGAATTCCGGTTGATCTTCTAAAATGTCTTCGATAATTTCGTAGTGAAAGTCTTGTAAATTGTTTTTTTGGAAAAAGGCAATAATGTTTCTGTTTTCTTTATCTAGCAGTTGTTTGTTAGAGAATTGAATTTTGGAATAGTCAATGAGCGATTTGGTCTTGTACAAGTCTACAAATGTATTAAACTCTTGTACAATTTGGTTTTCCGAAATTTCGTTAGAGTTGTCTGAACTTTCATTGTCCGAAGAATCGTCTTCGTTTGCAGCTAACACATTTGAACGAAATTTTGAACAATCAGTGAAATGGTTAATTTTAATTCTGGACAAAGCGTCTGCATTCTTATTTATTTTACCGGGTTTGTATATGACCTCGTAGTCATATTCTTCAAGTTTTAATCGCCAGCGAGCCAATCTACTTCCTGGGTCCTTTATTGAAAATAACCAGGTAAGTGGTCGATGATCTGTGACTAGTTTGAATTTCCTGCCAAAAAGATATGGCCTAAAATGTTTAACTGACCAAACTATAGATAATAGTTCGCGTTCTATCGTGGAATATTTGGTTTCGGCGTTACATAAAATTCTAGAAGCATAGGCAATAGGTAAATCTTTACCAATTGTACCTTGCGAGAGTACAGAGCCTAATGCGTATGCGCTTGCGTCTGTAGTTAGTATAAAGGGTTCATCGAAATTCGGATAGATTAATATTGGAGATGTAGTCAGTGTTTGTTTCAGATTCGCGAAAGAATTTTGACAGTCATTGTCAAAGTTAAAGGGAATGTCCTTTTGTAGAAGTTTCGTCAAGGGTTTAGAGATTTTGGAGAAGTTTGGAATGAATCTTCGATAATATCCTGCAAGTCCTAAGAATGATTTGATGTCTTTTTGATTTTTGGGTTGTGGAAAGTTTATGATAGCATTGACTTTGGAGGGGTTTGGTTTTACACCATCTTCTGTAATAAGATGTCCTAAGTAAGCAACTTCTTTTCTAAGAAATTCGCATTTGTCAGGTTGTATCTTAAGATTTGATTTTTGGAGGCGTTTGAAAACATCAGTTAATCGAGAAATATGGTCATGAATGGTAGGAGAATATATTATGATATCGTCCATGTAGACGAGACATCTTTCGTTTTGAATTCCTAACAGAATATTGTCCATCACTCTTTGAAAAGTAGACGGGGCGTTTTTCAAACCGAAAGGCATACGTACAAACTGATAATGGCCATTCTCAACAGTGAAAGCAGTTTTTTTAATGTCTTCAGGGTTTATTTCGATTTGGTGGAAACCTGATGCCAAATCTAAAGTGGTAAAGTATTGGCATTTACCAAGTTGGTCTAGAAGGTCGGAAATATTTGGGAGAGGGTATTTGTCGTCAATAGTTACTTCGTTAAGCTTTCGATAATCCACTACAACGCGCCATTTCTGTTTACCAGAAGCGTCGAGTTTTTTGGGAACCACCCAAACAGGGGAGGACCATGGAGAAATCGAGTGTTCTATAATACCTTGGCTTAACATTTTGGAAACTTGGGATTTTACCTCTTCTTTATGGATTTGAGGGTAACGATAAGATTTTGTAAATGTTGGTCTGGAATTGTTAGTGTCAATTGAATGTTTGATTTCATTGGTAAAGGTCAAATTATCACCCTCTAAGTAGAAAATGTCTTGAAAATCTAAACAAAGCTGCGTTATCATTTCGGCCTCTTCTTCATTTAGATGATCTAAACGCAATTGATTTTTAATTTCGAAACATCTGTCTGTCTGTGGGAAGTCCGGATTTTGAGAATTGAAATTGAAAATCGATTTAAATTTTTGTACAGGTTCGAGTTTTATGTTAGAGAAGTCTATTGTTTTAGGAATAGCATTAGCATTAATAACAGTTGTTAAAAATTCGCCGTTTGAATTTATTTTTACAAGGGCGTTGGGTAAACGAACTTTTTCATTCTCTTGTGCAAGCAGTATAGCTTCTGTGTTAATTAAATTGCACCTTAATTTACAAACCTTTTCTGTACGCGGTTCTATAAAGATTTTATTTTGAATAATGTTGTGATTTTGAGAAACTTTGTTGATTTCGGGTTCTGGCGAATCTTCGGTTACTTTGAAAAGTGGTACCGTTTTAAAATTTGTTATCAATAATTTATTTTTAATGTCAACTTGGCATTCATAATGCTCTAAAAAGTCAGCACCTAAAAGTCCGTCAAAATCAATATCTAAATTGTAGATATAAACTTTGTGCGGGTCATTTGTTGTAAACGGTATGAGAACGGATTCGTTGATAGTTATTTTTTGATCAGTAATACCTTGTATGATGACGTTCTCGGAAAATCTTTGTCTATAATTTTCGGCTGTTTTTGGTTTAAAAATGGAGATACCTGCGCCAGTGTCAATAAGAATTTTGAATTTGTTTGTAATGTCTTTTATGTAATATAGATTTTTAGAATTTACTGTCAATAGTAAGTGAGAGAGTGAATTTACATAAAGTTCTGGTCTGGGAAGTTTGGGTTGAAATTGTCGTTGAGGTTCATAGTTTGAATTTGATTGGTAACTTCTGTTATTGAGCATGACTCTGTGTTTGGAGGTTCTGTTGGATAGTCTTTGCCTTGGTAAAAATCCTGAGGATTAACAGTATAATCTTCATATGGATTTTGAGAATTAGCAGTATAATTCTCGTTGGGAAAATTAGCAGTATAATTTCCATCTGTTTGTTCATATTCAGGATAATCAAAATTAGCTTGATAAGGCTGATCATTGAATTGTGCATTTTCAGAAACGTTAAATTGGTCGTAGAAGTTATTTTGGAAATATGGATCATTAAAGTTTACATGGTGCGTCCTTTGAGGATTATTTTGATTATTAAAATTTGTATTTTGTTGGTTATTAAATGGTCTTTGTTGAAAGTTAGGGTTAGGTCTTATTACTGACGGTCTATTTTGTTGGGAAGTGCTAGGTTGTTGAAAGTTCTGTTGATTTGAAAATTGTCTTTGGGGGTTTGGATTAGAAAAGTTCTGGAAATTTGGTCTCGGAAATTGTAGTGCATTGTTGTTGTAAGAATTTGGTCTGAAATTTGAATTTTGTTGGGGAAACTGTTGTCTTGTACGACACTCGTTAAAAGAATGTCCGTTTCGTTTACAGAAAGAACAAAATTGTTGTGTGTTTGGGCGTTTTTGTGGGGTTTGAATAGAGTTTTTGGTAGCTGTCTTATTCGGGAATTTTTGGGATTCAAAATAGGATAGTTGTAGTTCACGTTTAATACGATTTATTGCGTCGAGCATGTTTTGCGGATTTCCTGCACGAACAATTTGTCCTATTGTGGGTTCAAGTCCGGTAAGTAACGTGTTAAGTGTCATAGTTTCGATTAAATTAGACTGTGCAGTTTTTTCTTCTAACGTTAGACTTTGTTTTTGCACAGCGGCGTGCATTTTAGCGTTGTGCGTTTGTAAACGAGAAATAAAAGTTAATGCGGTTTCATTATGCAATTGATGGATTCTTTGCAAATCTTGGATTAAGGCAGTTAAATCGCGTGAATCGCCAAAATGAGCATCAAGAAGACTCTTAATTTCTGGCCAAGTATTTGGGTTTCGAGAATTTACGAGTTCTGCGGCTTTTCCGCTGAGTTTATTTTTTATATGTAGGGTTAAGAGTATTCTTTGATCGTCTACGGCCATGTCTTGGGCGTAGATGCATGCATTTAAAAATGTTTGTAAAAATATCGGGTTTCCGTCAAATTCTGGTATGATTGAAAATATTTCACTTAATTTATAAGGTTCAATACTAGTTGAATTTTCAGAGTCAAGTGGCATTTTGTTGCTTGTTATTTGGAAATTAAACGACTTAAAGTTTTAATGAATTTAAATTTAAAAAATGAAATTATACACCACTGGTAGATATGGACGTAATTAAATAAGTTTTGCTAAATTGAAATAACAAAGGAATGTTGATTATGCGTTAGCAGGATAACGCAGAGATAAGAATATCAAGTTACGTTTGAACTTAGATGTGTATATCAGCTGTTTAATATACTTTAACTGTTATTGTAAAGTAACATTTTCGTCACTTTTTGTGTATTAGCAGTATAATACACTGGTTGCCTTAATATTAATTAAATTGAAAATTTGTTTCGTTGCAATTGTAATTGGTAAATAGGATTGGATACTAGAACTGTTTGTCGTAGTATGAAATTGAGCATTAGCAGTATAATGCGAGATGATTCTTTAAATGTACTTACACTAAGGTTTTCTTCATTGAGTGGGTTCTTCCGTTTGAGGGATTAGGATCCGCCACCACCAGTGAGGAAGGTCTCCTTGTTCTCCAAGTTCACTTGCACTAGTTAGGCACCTTTGTCGAGATGTTCTCCTTGTTCTAATGGGCTTACTAAGAGTTAGGCTTCTTGTTCTGTTGATGTTCACGGATCCTACCGACTGCGCCAATTGTTAGATTTGAGTTCACATGAATAACTTTTTAAAAACTTTTATTTTATTAAATTGAGAAACGATATTTTAGTTACATGTGTATTTTGTGAAGTGAGTATAATAACTGAATTTAGATAGGGTTTTACATGTACTTATAAGTTCTGAAATAATTACTAAACATAATTTTAAACAAAGGAAAATAGCAGTCAGCAATGTTTGCTGTACGTTGCTAAAAGTGTATTGTGACATATCTTGTCACAGGAAAGAAGAAGTCATTACCTGTAATATGATATTCTGAGAAAGGTCATTATGTGTGTTCTCAAGTATTCTAAGTTTAAAGTAGTAGTATGGTAATATTTTATATAACATACATATGGTTTTACTAATTACAGAGATTAAGCTCCATGTTCGAGTTTACCATTTAAAATACTATATGACAGGTCGAAGATACCATCTTCATGCGTATTCTGAGGCAATTATTTAATTGGTATAAATGTAGTTGTTGTGTATATATGTTTGTGAAAATTAGCTGTTTTAATTTAAAATTGGTTCACTTTGTAGCCTTGAAGAAGTTTACGTCGAGTAAACGAAACGTCGACAAAAGAATAGCGTTATTTTTATTGTCCTGTACCGACCATTTTCCCTTCGTTATTAAAAATAAATATTCTTTAAACAATATCGAGGAACTTGTGAATAGATTGCAAGGAAAAAAAAAATTCTACTAATCTCGATATTGTCATGAATCAATATATGCATCACCTAAATAAGAAAATAAAACACCGGTTGGCATATTCCATGTTAAAGAAATACCTAAATATAACTTAAACCAATTAATTAAATTCATTTTCAAAATTATATACATATTTATTAATTCTTCTTAAACTTTATTTAGCCTAGATATAAAAATGTAAACATTATTATTATTGACCTAGTACCATTATTATTATTGACCTAGTACAGTCAAACACGGACCATAGGATTCACCTATATGGAAAATGCTGACTAGGTATTTAGGAATGATATAAATAAACAACAAATCAATGATACGGGGAGTTCAGCCGAATCATTTGAACACGACACGTCTCTACCTCCAAGATGCTATGTATTGGGTAAGGCCCTTGTAATGTATAATCTTTGACTGTGGTTGTTTTATCTTTTAATAAATTATGTTTGTTGATAGCTCCGATTCTCATTTATGGGTGTCACTCCATAACCTCTCGTAGCCAAGTAACCCCTGTAGTTAGGCTGTCCAAAGGGCAGGTCGTGACATAAGGGTGGAGGCGCCAGCTTCAATCCTGGTAACTAAAAGAAAAATAAATTAGCATTTGAAAGGTGAGGGCACACATATATGTATGTTTTAAAAATTAAAATATTTTTCCTCTCATTTTAGTCGGTCTCAGGTTGGCGGGGAAAGAGTGTTTTGGAAGGATATTTGCACTTGCCAGTTATATTTTCCTTCATTTTAGTCAGTTTTGGGCTGGCAGGAAAATGTGCTGGTAGGGGTAAAAATTCGTTTTTAAAAGATATAACAAGCTTCATTGGTTATTAGCTTGGTCTTTTTCCTCTTCCTCTCATTTTTAGTCAGTCATTGGCTGGCGGGGAAGCAGAAACTCTGCCAAAGAAATAAACTGACCTCTTGGGAATTTTTTCCTCATTTTAGTCAGTCTCAGGCTGGCGGGAGAAATGTTCTGGGAAAGTTTAGTTTTAAACTAAAACCCTGAAGTAAATTATGCCTCACAGATTGTCGATAAGTTTTATAATAATAATAATAATAATAATAATAATAATAATAATAAATTGCCTTTATTTTTTCTTTCTGTACAAATAAAAAAAAGAAGTAAATAATTATAAATAGGTTGGCGCCATTCGGCACAAGCCGCTCTACCATGTAACCAACCTTACTTAACTAAGAAAACAGTAGACGAGGACTTATTACTACTTTCAACGAATAGACAATAACCAGGATTTGATTCGTTTTCGAAATGTCACAATGTTTGAGGAATTTTTAATGTTTATGGCAATTCCGTTGAATATTTTCGTAGCATTATATGTGAAACATCTTTCAAACAGAGTTGTAGTATGTTTAGGCACCGTATACTACAGATCCCGGGTTCGAGTCAAACACTCGTGAACATCACCACCTCTTAGTAACTTATCAAAAAGGTAAGAGGGTAACTGAGCATTTCTAATTTTGATAATTAAACAAGACATATGATATACAAATCTTTCCTCCAAGTTGAGCCATTTGGTTTGCGAAAAAGTAGGAGACAGGTGGTCAAATTTACGTAGGTTACAGGAATATCTGAGGCAACTATTCTGAATTTCTTGAAGAGTGTTTTTGTCATTTACAGTCAGAGCCGGCCAGTACACTACATCGCAATAAGCGAGGTGTGACAAAATAAGAGAATCGCATAGTAACAATTTGGTCTCCTTGTTCAAATACTCCTTCTGCATATAAAGTGTTTTAAGTTTGCTATAAGACTTTTGCACCAGATTACTGACTTGCCTATTGAACCTAAGATTAGTATCCAGAAACAAACCCAAATTTTTACACTGATTAACCGGTCTTAAAGATTTGTCGTTTATTTTTATAGCAAAGTCATCGATGTTCTATTAGATTATCTCTGTTTTTACCAAAAATCAAAATTTCGGTCTTCGATTCATTTAAAATTAATTTATGGGATTTTGCAACATCAACCAATTCTTTTAAATCGCCATTGATGTAATTAGCCGCAACAGACATTTCTTCCGCCTTAAAAGAAAAGTATAGTTGCGTGTCATCCGCGTATTGATGAATTTTACAGTGATTTAAAAATGAGTAGAAATCCGCATTGTAAATAGAAAAAAGAATAGGACCCAACATGCTTCCCTGAGGAACTCCCTGCTTAACAAACCGATACGCGGAGGATGAATTTTGTAGTGTGACTCTCTGTCTGCGATTCGTTAAGTAATTAGTGAAAAATAAAATCGCATTGTCATCAAGCCCAAAGAATTTTAATTTCTTAAGTAAGATGGTGTGGTCTAGGTCGCTTTACTAAAATCAAGCAATATTAAGCAGGTATTCATGCCTTTGTCGTTCAATCTAAAAATGTCATCTGTAACGTGAAGTAGAGCCGTAGTTGTACTGTGCAGTTCTCTAAATCCTGACTGGATTGGGGGCAGTATATTATTTTTCTTTAGATGGTCATTTAATTGTTCGCGTACTATTGTTTCCAATACCTTGGACAAAGTTGGTAGTATGCTAATGGGGCGATAATCAGAGAGAACTAAAGGAGTATTTTTCTTTGGAATTGGTATAACATGGGAATCTTTCCAGACCGCTGGGAAGGATCCAGTAGTTAGACAGGTGTTTATAATATACGTAAAATAGTTTGTTAAATAAGGAAATATGTATAACAACATCTTTTGATTTATTTTGTCAAATCCTTTCGCTTGTGTTTTGATCCCGTAAATAATTTTTTCTACCTTCTCCGGAGTAACGGTAGTAAAGCTAAGCTTACCTTTTAGACCAGGAATTTCGTAATTATATTTATCTAAGATTAATTCAATATTATCATTATTTGTGGTTTGAGGTAAGTTGTTAGTTAAAAAATCATTGAATAAATAAGGGTCGATTTCTGCTGCACTATCATTGCTAGCAATGACATTTAAAAATCTTAGCGTTTTCCAAAAAGTTTTCGGGTCAGTTTTAAATTTAAATTGCAAAAATGCTTTCTTTTCAGCCCTTACAGAATGATTTACCAAATTGCGTATTTCCTTATACTCATTGTGAGACTCAGCAGTTTTTAATTCTTTATATTTGGAAAATGCTTTATTTTTCAGTTTAATCATGAGTTTAATATTGGGAGTTAGCCAAGGTGCGGGCTTTTTTTTTCCTCAATGCCGAGAGTAAAAGCTAATAGAGCGCGGCGGCAGAACCGACGAAATAGTAGGTAACCTTCACTGTCTATTAAAACGTCTCTTAGATATAGATATTTTTTTTGTTGACAATATGTATAGAGTAAAATATGATATGGTACCGTAGGGTTTGTCAAGGGAATAGAGTATGCAATATAAATGTAGAATTAGAGAGGGTATTCAGGTTATAAAATTAAAGTAAAAACACTTACCTAGCTGAAAAGTTAAGTGCTATTATTATTATATTCCTAAAGTATAAGAAATTAATTTTTAAGAGGAACTTTATATAAAATGATATACTTACTATTTTGATTGTTTCATGAAATACAAAACCACATGAGGCACGACCAGGAGCACTGAGAACCACCAGCAGATCAACCCTAGCCAGGACAAACGACAAAAGCAAGCAACCAATTGGTGTGGGGGATGGTAGTTCACGACAGGTGGTTACCCCCAAGTATTACTTAAGTATAGTTTAATGGGAACATCCAAAGTGCGAGGGTTGGTTTTTCCATCAACACCAAAATACCAAAGGAGCAGATTAATTATCTAGAAGTATGAGGACAAATTATCTAAAGGCAATTCCATTCATCAAATAGTCTAGTAGTGATTCTAGCATGGCTTGCATAAAGCCTAGAAAACTGCTTACCCTGCAAATTTCCAGTTATGTGTAGCACATCCCACACAGCCGCTGTAAGACATATTAGGGTTCTCTTCTATTTCACGTCTGTACCAGATCCAGTAACACAGCATAAACACAACCACCTGTTGATTATCTCAAACTATACTTCCACTTCCCTCATGTTACTTAAGAGATAATTATATCTTGGAACCACAAACTGTCGTACCGACTACCATCTCTTCATCACAGAACACAGAACAGCACCCGACCAGAACTATCGCTTGTCACTTTTGTCACTAGTACCAACCATGCGTCACCAAATGGACCATATAACGTTACGGATGAACAGTGCCGGACTCAGTGCTTAGTACTTTCAACGTGCGCCTCTAAGACAATTCGTGGTGACTTTCTTGTTGTTTGTATTTTTTTATTTTTAGTTTGATTAAACGAGACATATAATTGTATAGACACAATATACATATATATATATATTTTTCAAAAAAAGAAGAAAAATTCTTCAAGTTGTGGCTAATCTGTGAGTTACTATTTTGAGGGTTTACAAAAATTAACGGCCTTTATCTAACAAAACTTTATTTATGTTACACTACCCAGGTTTCGGACACTTTAGTGACCATCTTCAGGTGTATATAAAAGCTAAAATATTATTTAGAGTTAAAAGTTGTTTTTACAATTATTTAAAAACATTATTATTACAGAATTAATTACTTACTTTAATACTATGTCTTCTTCACTTATTTCAACATTTTAAATTTAGTCTAAATATTTTAATTTTCTACAAGAATATTGATTTTGTTTATTGTTAACTATTTTTGAATCTAGTTTTATTTTACAAATTTGCTATTTAATTTATTAACTATAATATATTTACGACTCTTGTTAACAACTCGTGTTTCAGAAATAAAATGAAGTAAAATTTAATAAAAAAAATTTCATAAAAAACTGTCTTTACCAGACATTCTATTCGTCAATATGTGAGTGCCCTCTATAGTTCATTATCGTAACATTAAAAACGTTTAAAATTATCCTTATACAGGAAATTATAAAATTTTATAATTATAAAAATAAAAAAACGTTTGTAGAGGAATCGTCTACAGAGCAAGATATTCATAAACATTGAGATACTCCTAAACGATGATTAATATAAGAGAAATTAAGCTCTGTTAACGATCCCTCATCTCCTTATGTATATAGATTTAATACTTTTTCAGTTTTTTCCTGTAAATTTTAGAAAGAGCTAGGGGCCAGTTCTACTAGGTAGGGGAGATGTGTTATGAATCAATATATGCATCACCTAAATAAGAAAATAAAACACCGGTTGACATATTCCATGTTAAAGAAATACCTAAATATAACTTAAACCAATTAATTAAATTCATTTTCAAAATTATATACATATTTATTAATTCTTCTTAAACTTTATTTAGCCTAGATATAAAAATGTAAACATTATTATTATTGACCTAGTACCATTATTATTATTGACCTAGTACAGTCAAACACGGACCATAGGATTCACCTATATGGAAAATGCTGACTAGGTGTTTAGGAATGATATAAATAAACAACGACAAAGAAATTGATTTAGATATAGTAATTAAAGATTTAGGAAGGTTTATTTGTAAAGTATATGCTCCTGCCACCAATATTTGCTCATTACCTGAATTAAGGTGGTGGGGTTTTGCAAAGATGCAATAACAGGGTGATCAGTTACCACCCATTAAGGGTAGTTTGTATCCAGCTCTGCAAAGAGCAAGATTACAACTCTTTATTTGGACCAGTTCGCACATTTCTAAGAGCGAGGTGTTCAATCCTACAGATTTTGGATGGTAAACTAATAATTCAGGACAACTGGCATCTGTTTTCTGCCCACAGGAATGCACACCACCAGAAATATTAAATTTAATTCGATGCGGCTACAAAAAAATAAATGTAACACAAAATGCTGCAAATGTTTGATCAATAAATTGAAATGTACAGAAATGTGTGAGTGCGAGGCAGAAGAACACTGTGAAAATTTGGAGACACAGAGTATACATTTGGACGAGCAGGATTCCAGTGACGAAGAGGAAGACATTTTTTTTCAATAGATAATAATAAAGTTTTCAGTTTGTTGTAAGTGAGAAATTTATTACAATTATTTTAATTATTTGATCTATTTTGGACAACTGCATTTGCAGATATATAATATATGTATATGTAAAAAAATTAAGCTAAAATTGTAAGCACACAGTTTTTTGCACGAGACTAAAGCGGGCCGCGCCGGCGCAGAATTAGATCACGACGCACAGCTAGAGCATAATAATTAAGTCCTGTAAATATGCGTTCCCCCGATATCTACAGTATTTAAACCACTTTGAGCAACCGCAAGTGTATATATGTCTATACCAAAATGAAACTAAAAGTGTAAGCAATAATTTTTATTTAAGGTATCTTTTCTTTAGGACTGTGCGTTTTGAAGTTATTTGATAAAATTTAAAGGGGTTGCTCTAGAAATATTAGTTTTTTCAAAATATCTCGCTAAATATTAAAAAATTCAGATAAATGGTAATGAACATTTTTATTCGTCTTTTAAATACAAACATTTTGGCGTTCGAATGAACTCCTTAGCTCAAACAGTTACAGAGATACAGTCATTTGAAAATTACACCCTTTGATGGGGTGCAGGGGGTAAACGACGCGTGTCTGAGTTGGCCAAGAAGTGATTTCACGTTCTACGGTAGAAGTACTAACAGATAAAATGGGTCACTTGCTTCAATCATTCCAAGCCCGCGAAAATACATAAGCGCGGCTACTATCATGTTTTGTTATAATGCATAAACGTGGTAGGAAAAAGAAACATATGTGGTAACAGTCGTCACATGCAAAAAGAAAAAAAACACATGTGGTAACAATGGTCACGTATGCAAAAGAAAAAAAAATATGTGGCAACAACAGTCACGTAGGCAAAAAAAAAAACATGTGGTAACCATGAGCACATGAAAAAAAACGAACCATATGTGGTAACAATGGTCACATAGGTAGGCATAAAAAAGGAATAAAATAAAAAGAAAAAAATAACGTAACAATAATCATATATACTAAATTAAAGAAGAAATTAAGCAAACTAAGCACACTAGCGTATTCTTAAATAAAATATCGAGATGTACTTGGAAAAAAATAAAATAAAATGATGAAAACCATAAGGATGAAAATCAATAGGACAGAGGTGTATGAACTATTTAGGACCTAAATTATTTGGAATGCTACCTAATGAAATAAAAAGTGAAAGAAAATTAATAGTATTCAAAAAAAAACTAAAAAACTATATAATTAATAAAAATAGAACAGATATACATAAAATTATTGATATAAAAAATAATTAGTTATTAAATGCACTTGTAGATTAGTCTTAAATAGTAAAATAATAGTTATAAATTTAAATTAATCCTTGTGTTAGGTATTAAGTTGTATATAATTATTGGATGGTTGACTGCGTCTTTGTGGTGCGCGTGGGGAACGTCGGCGTCTTTGAAGATTATACAGTCGTCAGAGGAGCCGACGTTTTTTATGTACTCTATAGAGATGTAGCCAACTTTAACAAACTAGTTAAAATAAGTATGTATTAGTTTATGTCTTTCTTTTGCATTATTTTTAAAGTTTATATTGTATGTCTTATGTTTATATTTATATGTATTATTTGTATATTTTTTCCCTCACAGACAGTACACACCGTACTATAGTGAGTATTATGTTTATTATGCCTACCTATCTTTAAATATCTTGTAATTCCCTTGTATGCAAATAAACGTTATTATTTATATTTATGAAATGTAGCTGAACAATATTCAGCTCGTATAAAAGGTTAGGTACTGCAAAATTTTGTTTACAGGGACGAATTAAAGGAGTGATACACAGTTGGCGAGTAGCCCAGGGTCGATCTGAAGATTTATATAGGAAACCTTGAACAAATTAGAGACAAGCTGAAATTTGGTATATAAGTTTATATCGGGGGTCCTTAAATTACCACCAAACCCCACCGGTAATCCGCCGTGCCTGTCACCCCTAAACAACCCCCGAAAGGGGTGAAAATCGGACTATTTTTAGTTTCTTGTCAATATCTTAAAAACAAAGCTATATACGAAAAAATATGAAGACAGAAAAATTAAAGAGTATAAAATTTCCTATAAAATTACGTTTAGCAGATATATTTTGCTTTACCAGTGGCGGAGTTATATTTTTAATAACTGGGTATTTTGTAAAAATACTCCCTAGCCATTACTTATTGGATTTTGACATTAAATATACTTAACAATATATATGGGTATTTTGGTAAATACTTTTAATACATCCTTACGTCAATAAATTAGAAATAAAAAGCATACCAGTGGAGTAGGTACTATATTTCTAATATCATACATTATTTTATAGCTATAGTTATAGCTAATAGAACTTTAACATTTTACGTTCCTCTTAAATGTAACAAAATAACTATTTTAAATATGCGTGGAATTTTTGTTAGAAATTGAGAGGAATTATTTTTATATTAATAATATTTAGGACATAATACCGCATAGCCCAGGGTCGATCTGAAGCTTTATATAGGAAACCATGAACAAATTAGAGACAAGCTGAAATTCAGTTATATAAGTTTGTATTGGGGTCCTTAAAATACCACCAAACCCCACCGGTAATCTGCCGTGCCTGTTACCCCTAAACAACCCCCAAAAGGGGTGAATATCGGACTTTTTTTAGTTTTTTGGCAATATCTTAAAAACAAAGCTATATACGAAAAAATATGAAGATAGAAAAATTAAAGAGCATAAAATTTCCTATAAGCAGGATATACAGGGTGTTTCATGAGGAACTGTACATAGTCCAATGGTAGATAGGGCCCATCAAGGTTAGTAACAGACCACTATTTAAAATCATTTTATCCAAATATTTAGGGTTGTACAGGGTGATTTATGAATTTTTACCAAAATTTGCTTTCGTTGCCTTTTAGAAACTAATTATCCGATTCAATTTATTTTCGGTACACATCAAGTACGATCAAATACCAACAGTTCGCCATAATTACAAAACCAAAATTCCAGGTCCGTATTAGGAAAAATTTAATTTTATCTGTGCCCCCTAAAAAGTTCACCCTGTATATGTTATTTTTAAATCTTATTTCTGAAGTTTGAAAGTACATAAACTACCAACAAAAGTAGAATACTTCGTTTTCTTGTCACACTTACAACAGATACAAAATAAACACATTAAATTTAAACATTATCTTGTTAAATTCAAACTTTCAGTAATTCAATGTTAGTTGTCAAAGTTCCTATCAGTTTAAGTTTCTAAGTAATTATAACTATTATTAGTTAAAAATAGTATGAAATACCAACAGTTAGTCGCAATCAACAAGTCTCCAGGACCGTATTAGGAAAAATCATCATCTCGTCGATTGCTCCTAAAATTTTCACCCTGTATATCTTATTCTTAATTTTACTTGTTATAATTTAAAAGTACATAAAGTATCAACAAGTAGTAAGTAGTGTAGTGTGATCCACACTTTTCAATAATAATTATGAACGTCCAACTACCGACACATAAGTTGTGTAGTAATTAAAGGGTAATCTAGAATCTAGTACATTCTGTTCTAATTTGTAATGTAGAATATTTTCATGTTCAGTTCTAGTTTTAAGAAATTAACTCATTTTATTTAGTGTGCAGCTAAAGACATTTGTGCATGATTTCTGCGAAAGTTTGTCAATTTTTTCTACAGTAGGAATATAATAGACTTTTTATCTACTGACATTGTTAACAAATTGTTAATAACGAAAGGAGTACCTAGTCGGCTTCGGCAATAGTTTGACAGGTATAATTGTTGATGAGGTATAACTTTTGTTTCTACGTTACTAATGCCATTAGTCCAACTTGAAAGCAGCAATTAATAGACCGAATTGAACAGTATTGTAACGTAATAAGAAACTACCCGGACGTTATACGAAAATCTGTGGGACATTTAGTAGTTAGACAAATAAAATGCCGTAAAGAGGGGGGTTTACATTTTGAAAATAAGTTATAGATTTTTACTTTTTATTATGTTAATATGTATTATTTTGTATTGTTATGTTGTTTTGTATTCATGTTGCGTTTTTTATTTTGCTTGTTCTGGTCTGTTACTATTAAATTGTTTTAAAATTCAATGAGTATTATTTACAGACAGAATAGCTGCTCTAACTGAAACCAATTTATTGAAAATGTCAATTTTATCGAGATAAATTTTGTTGGTTGGTTTAAAACCTGTTGAAAGTGTAATAAGAAAACGGATCACACTACACTACTTGTTGATACTTTATGTACTTTTAAATTATAGCAAGTAAAGTTAGGAATAAGATATACAGGGTGAAAATTTTAGGAGGAATCGACGAGATGATGATTTTTCCTAATACGGTCCTGGAGTCTTGTCTGATTGCGACTAACTGTTGGTATTTCTTACTATTTTTAACTAATAATAGTTATAATTACTTAGAAACTTAAACTGATAGGAACTTTGACAACTAACATTCAATTACTGAAAGTTTCAATTTTAACAAGATAATGTTTAAATTTAATGTGTTTATTTTGTATCTGTTGTAAGTGGGACAAGAAAACGAAGTATTCCACTTTTGTTGGTAGTTTATGTACTTTCAAACTTCAGAAATAAGATTTAAAAATAACATATACAGGGTGAACTTTTTAGGGGACACAGATAAAATGAAATTTTTCCTAATACGGACCTGGAATTTTGGTTTTGTAATTATGGCGAACTGTTGGTATTTGATCGTACTTAATGTGTACCGAAAATAAATTGAATCGGACAATTAGTTTCTAAAAGGCAACGAAAGCAAATTTTGGTAAAAATTCATAAATCACCGTGTACAACCCTAAATACTTGGCTAAAATGATTTTAAATAGTTGTTTGTTACTAACCTTGATGGGCCCTATCTACCATTGGACTATGTTCAGTTCCTCATGAAACACCCTGTATTTTGCTTTACCAGTGGTGGAGTTATCGTATTGTAAATTCCAGTATATTTTAACAAAATACACATTTCTCACAAAATAATTACGTTATATTAATATATTTTACGTCTTTTACACCAAAACAGATTAAAACTATAATAATAATACATAAAATATGAGTTTTTTATGTAGTATGTAGCACAGTTGTTTTTTCTTAAATAAACTAGAATACTTACAGGTTATGTTTAAGTAAATGAATGTAATGCATGTTTTTAATTACTTATTATCCAATATATTTTATCTGCGTGTTGAGATGTCGTCTTCCGCCTGTAAATCCTCAACTGCCCTATTAAAACAGGTTACGACATGAGCATGCACTTTTGCAACCACCTGATGAACAGTTGCAAAAAATTTGTTTAAGGAACCCTTTGGGGTCTATATCTTGATCCATCTGGACTGGAGAGATTCCGGAATCACTAGAAATCCATCCCCAGTCCTGGAGTGGTAATTAAGCTATTATTCAACCATGCTTGAACCTAAAAGTTAATCATACATGTGACTAAAATATGTATGTAGAGTTGCTGGATGAAATGTCCTATATTCATGGTACTGAGCTGCATTTATGATCGGTGGAAGTGAAGCCAGATTAAAATCTTTATTTAAACTTTGTTTTGCTACATACTGCTGGTAGAGAATGTATCTGACGTTATTCAAATCGGTACTTGTTCTATTTTTGACGTATACGGAAATAAAAAATGTCGAAATTAAGGTCCTCATCCTCAATCTGTTTGGATTGTAAAATTCTTCAAGAAGGTCAACCAACTTCTTTTTCACAGTATTGACCAAATTAATTTTTCCCCTGGTAAACAGGCCAGATGTAGTATCACATCCGGAAATGGCGTGCATGGCGATAATAACAATAATAATAATAAACGTCTTTATTGATGGGCGAAGTTTAGTACAAAATACTATTCTTACACTTTATTTATTTATTTATTTAACATTTATTAAAGGTCCCAACTTATGCTGCAACTTTGACGTATTAGTAATTTTATTTGGTTTTGAACTTCTTCCTGAATATACGAAGAGAGCATACATACAGGGGCGAATGGCGACGCGGAAAACTAATCAGCTGCCTTGACATGCGGTATATGTCCTTAATATTATTAATACAAAAATAATTTCTCTCAATTCGTAACAGAAATTCCACGGATATTTAAAATAATTATTTTGTTACATTTAATAGGCACGTAAAATGTTAAAGTTCTATTAGCTAATACAAAATAATGTATGAAATTAGAATATAGTACTCCACTGGTATGTTTTTTATTTCTAATTTATTGATGTAAGAATGTATTAAATGTATTTACCAAAATATCCATATGCATATTGCATTGTTATGTATATTTAATGGCAAAATCCAATAAGTAAAGGCTAGAGAATATTTTTACAAAATACCCAATTATTAAAAATATCATAACTCCGCCACTGGTAAAGCAAAATATATCTGCTAAACGCAATTTTATAGGAAACTTTATGCACTTTAATTTTTCTATCTTCATATTTTTTCGTATATAGCTTTGTTTTTAAGATATTGGCAAATAACTAGAAAAAGTCCGATTTTCACCCATTTCGGGGGTTGTTTAGGGGTGACAGGCACGGCGGATTACCGGTCGGGTTTGGTGGTATTTTAAGGACCCCAATATAAACTTATATACCAAATATCAGCTTGTCTCTAATTTGTTCATGGTTTGACTGGATCGACCCTGGGCTAGGGGGCACCTACGATGAAAACCTACGGACAGTCGAAGAACATAATAAGAATTTGAATGCAATTTTATCAAAAATTAAAGAAAGTGGGTTAACCGAGGGGTTACCTTTGAATTTAGAAAAATCCAAATTTTGTGTCAATAAAGTTAAATTTCTTGGGCATGTAATCAGTGAACATGGATTGTCACTAGATGAGGGAAAAACTCAAGTAATCCGAAAAATAAAAAGGAACTTCAGCGATTTTTGGGTATGATAGTTTATCTAGCAAAATTTATACCTAACCTATTACAAGAAACTAGCCAGCTTAGGAAGCTACTAAGTGAGAAAGTTGACTGGGCTTGGACTGAAAATGAAGATAAGTGTTTTGACCGATTGAAACGACTCGTTTTTGCAGCTACAACACTGTCATATTTTGATCCCAATAAAGAAACAGTATTGTCAGTTGATGCGAGCCCATATGGACTAGGATCAGCAATCAGCCAAAATAACAATCCTATAGAATTTGCATCAGTTTCACTCACCCCAACTCAACAGAGTTACAATCACATGGAGAAGGAGTTACTTGCTCTAGTGTTCGGATGTGAACGACATCATTATTACCTATTTGGGAGCCTTTCAAAATTCAGACTGATCATAAACCACTGTTGAGCTTACTAAAAAAGCCTCTGGATGAATTGTCTCCCAGAATTCAACGATTAGCTATTAGGCTACTTAGATGCCAATTTTAACTTGAATATGTTCCTGGAAAACTTCGTGTCAGATACCTTAAGTCGTGATCCAATTTCAGACGTAATTAATACTGATTATCTGGACAGTAATCTAAAAGTGTTTTCAATACTAGCAACCATAAAAAAAATGAAGAAAGACTTATTCAAGCTATTAATGAAGATGTAACACTTCAAACGATAAAATTTTATGTACTCAATGACTGGCCGAAGCATAAAAGTGCAGTTCGAAGTGATGTCTAAAACTTTTGGCATGTAAAAGATGATATACAGATAAGACCAGGATGCTTCGAACACGACAGGGATTGAGACGAATATACGAGTGACCGACAACTCGCTTCAGTTCGAAATTTGTACAAGGAGAAGGGCAGCTGTGGCCACTGGCCACTCACTGCTTAGCAGTCGGCTCGGCAGACTGTCTGTTGTTAATATCTCATTAACCGTTGGGATGTAGAACTCATGTCTGAAAGAAATTTGATTTACGCATTCTGGACCAACGTTTCGAAATTTTTCTAACTTCAATAATTCATCCTAGATAGGATTAATTATTGTAATTTTAAAAATATCTCAAAACACGTTTAAATATTTCCATTTGTTTTTTCGCAACAAAAATGTGATTCTACAACATAAAATTAATTGTCGCTGCACCTCGAGTGTTGCACGTGTAAAGACTTAAACACAATGAAAAAAATTACAGATAAGAAAATAAGAAATAAGAGAAATAATTATTCCAAGTTTTAAATACACAATACTCTTCGTGATAATAGGATATTTTTTTTCATTGTGTTTAGGCCTTAATAAATATTATTATAAAAGAATCCAAACAAGGAACAGTAGAAGCGAGAGCCATCGGCTACAGCGCGGAGATCCACGATTCCCACCATTGTGTCCGCTTGCCTTAACGGGCACAAGTAAATCGCGCAACCTAATACCCATGTTCGAACCTCCTCGGTCTTTACTATATATCTTCATAAAGACATTCTATTTTACAAAAAACGATTAATTGTCCCTGAGTCCTTGAAGGTTGAACTCTTGAACATTATTCATCAATCGCATCAAGGTGTAGTGTCGGGTAAGAAACAAGCTCAAGAAACTATATATTACCCGGGTTTGTCAATCGATATTGAAAATATGGTTCTAAATTGCCATACGTGTCAGAGGTATTCTAAAGGTAACCCAAGAGAACCATTAATGCCACATGAAGTTCCCCAGCTACTTTGGCAAAAAATAGGGATAGATTTCAAATCATTGGGAACTATGAACTTTTTAGTCGTTGTGGACTATTACAGCAAATTCGCTGTTGTCAATAAGGTAACCACCAAAACAGCAGATAGTATGTAATATCCACCTTGAGGAATATTTCTGCAATCCATATGGCTTGCCATTAGAGATCTTTTCTGGCAATGGACCTCTTTTACTTTAACTGATTTCAATAACGTTGCAAAGCAATATGATATCCAATTGACTATCTCGAGCCCCCACTATTCACATTCAAATAGTATGGTGGAGCGGATGATTCGATCAGTTAAAGCCTTATTAACTAAAGCATATTAAAATAAAGAAGACCCTTTTTTAGCTATTTTAAGCTACAACTCAACACCTAAACATAACTTACCAGCAACATGCCAGTAAATAAAGACATATTATTACCAAATTTTCCTACTGAATGAGTACAGGCTAAATTAAAGACGAAAAAAAAATTATAACGTGGCTACGAAACGTCTGCCTAAATTAGTATCCAACCAACCTGTATTATCAAGAAAGAGTTCGTAACTGGAAACCAGGTACAGTGATTAACAAATCTGAACCTAATGATTATAATATGTTAGTCGATGACACCAAGTATAGAAGAAATAGGCAGCAGCTTAGGCATTTCCGTATACCTTCACAGACTATTCCGAAGGAAAATAGATCACTGGTTCCTGAAATAGTTGGAGAGCAGGAGAAATTACAACTTAACCTTCAGGAATAACCCAGCATAAGCAGTGAGCACTCAAAGTTTCCCAACTGTTGGACCTAGTTTGCACCCTACCACAAGTTCTGGTTGTAATAAAGATTCAATTTTAGCGTTTAAAAGTAGCAGTGGTAGAATAATTAAACCCTCGTCTAAATTAGATTTATAAGCTGAGCACTCTTTATAAAAGTTTATATTTGTTAGAAATATCATTTATTTTGTTTTTGTCTTTTCATTTTAAGAGGGGCGTGTCATGTATTCTACTAGGACATGGCGACACCGGGGGCAGTAGTACGATGGAGTTGGAGCCTGCTAAACGTATTGTATCCGATTAGATTAAAAACTACTATAAAGTGTTATTCTAAAAGAAAATAAATAACTTCAAGTAATCTATAACGTCTCATGATCACGGTAACATAGCAGACATTACAGTGTAGTAGGCCAGTCAATAAAGACATCATACATCGCAAACGCGCATGTATCTACGATTGTTTTATATGTTATTAGGACCCCTGAGAGTAGTTTATACCCAAGTTTGCAACCCTGAAAACCCTGTGCTACTCCCGTGTTGCTCGAAAAACTGCGAAATTCTGGCACTTGTTGCATTTGTTTTGAAAATAATAACTTAAGGAAGCGTTTTTCGGCTATCTTCATACTATACTTTTGTAAAGCAGCAAATTTGCTACAATTTAAGCCCAACCAGAGCTATCTAGGTCGATTGGTTGCGGAGATACAGCCAGTGAAAGATGGGCAATTTTTTCTAAAAAGTGAAAATTTATCGGTAGGGTCATTTTCTAAGACACGTACCGGCTAAACTAATGCTCCTAGAGAAAAGTCATGACAAAGGAATTTGTAGAAAATTGAATTAGCTTCAATTTAATAAATGGTGCCTCCTAGGCCTCATAGTTTCCTCAGAAATTAAAAAATAGTAAAACATCGGATTTTGGGAAAATGATGAAAACATTGTACTGATTAATGTATTTCTTTAAAAAAAACTTGTAAGAACTTGAATTTAACATAACGTAAACATAAAATAAACAACGTAAACATAAATGTGAACTATAAAATACTATTTACACAGTCAAGCACAAACACCTCAGTAGTTTAAAACTTCGCCCTTTTGGAAGGTCGGGGTCTCATCCAGTCTGGATTAGTGGGAGTGGGAGGGGGAGGAGAGATGAGGGTTTCCGGAGGTGGAGGCGAGTCGTCATATGTTGTTGGGTCATCCACATCCTCGTCCTCCCCGTCCAGGACGATAGGGGTGGCGTTGCTGCAACTTCGACCTTGGCAAAAGGAACAGAATAGTGCACTTGAGCTCTGCCTTTCTGCAAGTGCACGGCCCTAAGCACCCTTTCTTGCATTTGCAAGCCATCATTTTAAGCAGGGTTTGAGGAGCGGGCTCTGCGCACATTGTGACTGGCATGAGACCTTGTTCGCTGGTAACCCATCCCCAGTCACACGGATTTTTATCGACCCCCAACCACTTTTGCACCTGGTGATAGATCCTCCAAGAATGATATTTTGCAGCTTTTGTGGTGGCGGGGAGGCGGCCGATTTTACAAATGCTAAGTATCGCAGGGTGTTCAGCATTCCCTCATCTTCTCCGTAGAGGTTCATCAAGATTTTCTCGCCAGCATTTCCTACTTCTTCCTGGTTGGAGTTTGGATCAAGGAAAATGCTGGCGAGGTATATCCAGTGGGTTTTCTTTTGAAGACGTTGCACCACTTCATCTTGCCTTGCCAGAAAAGGGCAGAGGTGGTGTCACACCCACAGATGGCATGCAGGAACAAAACCGTATGTGGTACCTGCATTTCTCCACATGTGAAGGAATTTGCTGGATATTGGGCGCACTCTGACCCATCTCTGCCGCCTTTCTGGAAGTACATGTTCGCATGTAGAGAGCTTAAGCCGTTGAGAAGGATCAGTAGGTCGACGTCCTCTCCAATGATGAAAACTTGGACGAACGATGAGTTCTTGGAGAGGGCAGTCCTCACTATACCAGCATCGGCGTCTTCTTGAGATTGATGTACCTCGATACCCTGCCTCTCAAATTCATGGTGATCAGTCGGCGTTTGTTAGATTCATTTAAGAGCAGTTTTGCTTGGGACACTTTGATGGGTGTTGATTCATCAAAAAAAATGTCACCGCAGGAGAGAGAAGCAGAGCGTCGCAGGCGTTCAGCTGATTTAGTGCTTCTCATAGCTGCATCTTGTGGCTTGTGGGTATCCATCAAAAACCACAGATACGTTTTTGCCAAAGCTGTTGACAATGTAGCTGACGTATCCCGCCACAATGGCTCTGATTGAATCACATATACATATATTCAACATATTTCATTTTAAATAAAACAAGAAAAACGGTATGTAATTTTGTTTGTTTAATGAATTTTCGGTATTTGTTTAGTATTTGTTTAGTGTATGTTTATTTGAAGCCATATGTTACATCTAAAATGTTAAATTCAAATTTTTGCACGTTTCTTTTAAAGAAATATATACCAACATTATTCAGTACAATGTTTTCCCAAAATTCGATGTTATACTATTGTTTCGGAAACTTGTTTGAGGAAACTATGAGGCCTAGAGGCACCATTTTGGGATCAAATTGAGGCTATTCAATTCTCTACAAATTCATTTTCATGACTTTTCTCTAGGAGTATCAGTTTAGCCGGTGCGTGTCATAGAAAATTACCCTACCGATAAATGTTCACTTTTTAGAAAAAATTGTCCATCTTTCACTAGCTGTATCTTCACAACCAATGGACCTAGAGAGCTCTGGTTGGGCTTAAATTGTAGCAAATTTAGTTTGCTTTACAAAAGTATAATGAAGATACCCGAAAAACGCTTCCTTAAGTTATTATTTTCAAAAAAAATGCAACAAGTGTCAGAATTTCGCAGTTTTTCGAGCACCACGAGAGTAGCACAGGGTTTTCAGGGTTGCAAACTTGGATATAAACTACTCTCAGCGGTCCTAATAACATATAAAATAATCGTGGATACATGCGCGTTTGCGATGTTTGCCTTTTCTAGTGTCGATATTGACTGGCCTATAGGTAACTGGGTTTATTCCACTCCCACAGCAAACTGTTTAAAACGGTGTTGTCATTAAATTAACAAAATAATGGCATCATTTTTGCGCATGGTATACGTATCAACATTTATAAAATAGCGATCTGCCGAGCCCTAATAATTATTGTCTGAAAATTTCATTTATACAACTAAAATTGCATTTTTGGAATAAAAAAAATACTAAAAACACCACATTTTAAAAAATTAATGTAACTACTAGAGACTTAATAAGTACCTACTAGGTTAATGTTAATGTTAAAACTGTTGGAAATATTTAGACCAAATAATTAAAAGTTGATGTAGAATTATCTAAATCTTAATACCTATTACAATTAAACTATCAATGTAAATTATTTTCTAAACAGAGAAAAGTCCTCGGAAAAGTCACACTTCTAATTCAAGACAATACCTATATGAAAAAAGGAAATGTAACAGTAGATACTTAATACAAAACAAAATCCGTTGCACGTCATCACGCACAAGAGCCGTATTTTGTTATTCAGCGTCTTACAGCTGCTGCAAGACATTTTTTTATTCACCAACTGACGACGGTTATCAGTTGGGGAAGAAAAAAAATGTCTTGCTTGCAGCAGTTGTAAGACGCTGATGTGCGTGATGACGTGCAACGGATTTTGTTTTGTATTAGGACTATTAGGTAATATGCCTGCTTTGGTAGGTGAATAATGAGTTTGTTTATATCAGCGTGTTTCGTCGTTTCGCCTTAAAGTAGGATTATACAAAAATAAACTTGAAAATAAGAATGTAACGATGTCTTAAAATAATAGAATTACCTTAATAAACAATCGACAATAAAACGATGTACGTATCCAATTACCACTAATTTAAAACATTCACCACTTCCAATTAGAGGAGTAATCAATTCTTACCGTGATTTTACAAATAACTGGGAAATATGCACAATACAACTTTTTGATCCATTGACGCTGAAGTTGATGTTTATTTCATGCTTAGGGCGTTTTAATGCAATGTGCAGCGAAATGAAATAACACGCATTGGGCGCCGGTATCGGTTGACACTCACCTCCGACGTTGCAATTATCCGACTCTAAGCTCTAAGCCCTAAGCTATTTTAAAATATTCAAATTGTTGCTTACAAACAGGTTTATGTAATGAAATGCCACCGAAGGTGTCTGTAGCGACTCCTTTTGGTGATATTGTAAAGCTGCTTCTGTTTTTTTAAGTGATCTACAACGGCACTGCGCACATAAGGCGCCTGAGAATTCATACAGAGGTTCAGGCAATACTGTATACACTAGTGATTGGTTGTTAAACTAACCTAAGTTAAGTTAGTTAATATATTTATACGGATAGATTTCTAAAATATTTTAATCATCATTTTATTAACAAAAACACAAACAACACACAAGTACCTATAATTCCAACATCAAAATACTAAAAGAATCCATAACAATATACACAGAATACTTTATTTACCTACTCAACAGTATGAGAATAATTATTATTTGATACCATAGTTAAGTTACCTTGTGTTACAAGTGCAGATAATTAATTAGAGCAGAGTAGGTACTTACTTACTTATTAAAAATTAAAAGAAGAAAATATGTGTTTGGTTGTAGTGAGGCCTGGGTACATGAATAAAAATAAATGGAAAACAAGTATATAAGTTCAAATCACGAAAGAAGACCGTTACGTCATTATTATAATTCGTAAGAATCAAATCAGTACTGCGTTAGTTATAAACAACGTCAGTCGGAGAATATTAACCCAGCAAACAGACATATGACGTATGACGTCATATTCACGTCATTTTTCGATTCGGATTGCTCAGCGTTGTCACCGACCAATAAATAAACGTGAAAATGACGTGTGATTGTCGACGTTTCGGTCACTTAAATATCTAACGTACCTACGATGTCAAAAATTGTTGATCATTGAGTATGTATTAATATCAAGAGGTTGTCACTTCAAAATTTTCAATTAAATATTTAACTAATATCACATTGGTTTTCTAATAATGCGATAAAATCACAAAAAGCATCATTTCAATAATTTGCGTAACTTTATAAATTTTTTGTGAAACTATAAAAGAAAGCAACGTGCACGGACGGCAGATGGCGTGGGACTCTGATTTGTGCATAAATTTCGGCTACTTGTAGAACTTTTGCTGCAAGGAAAATAGACGGAAGTGTGAGTGGAATAAGGACAGTATGTGAAACCGGTAGTAGAATGTGGTGGGATAAAACAAGAGGTATAATTTGTGTTGATTTTAGCAGTTTAGACTAGTTTAGAGCAACGTAATATCTCTCTCACATTTATTTCATTTGTATTAGCATTGTTTATAAAAAACAATGGTACCTATTAGTTACATCTCTTTTTATCTACTCTAAGTTGCTAAAAGCAGCAGAAATAAACAGACCAAAGCTAACGGACTTTTTCTACTTTTGGCGAGTTCTTAGCAAGATTTTGAGGTTAAGTGAAGTGTTCAACGGCGTCAGGCGTCATGGTACTAGTTTATCTTATCCAATAAATTTAATTATTTCTTGATCATACTAGCCTACCTTTGTGTTTTGTGATATTAGCGAATTTTGCACAGTGCAGTGATATTAAAAATAGTGTTTTGATTGTTAACAAAAGTAAGTTGCATTATACATCTATATTGTATATTTTATTTGCCGTTATAACAGAAATATTTTATGTTACCTTTATTTAATGTTACTCTAGTTACATATATGTGATAGATGAATTTTTATTTTAAAAAACATTTTTTTAATAAAACAATAAAATATTAAACTTGTTTTTATTATTTATCTTTCATAACCTTGATTCTTTATTTCAGAAATGTCTGCTAAAAGTTCGAAACAAAAGGAAAACCAATTTATTATTGATTTCTTAGAAAATATAATCTTATTTTATGGAAATCAGTAAATGTGATGAGACATTTTTGCATAGTTCTTATTTTTGACTTGGTCGCATCAGAAGTAACCGATAAAAAAGGTGTTTCATAAAAATGTACTAAACTTTCATAAAGATTAAAAATTTCTGAAATCAATAGTTTTCCCTTTGTATGAAACTCTTTAACCGATCCCTGTATAGATTCCTTATTTAAGATGTATTCCGTAAATGTAATATTATAATCAGGTTCCTGGTTTCGCTTTCCTTGTTATAAATTATACTGAAAATTCAGAAAATTGTTTGTTTATGGAACGGTTTTTCAGAAACCGTGTTCCATAAACAGTTTTCAGTATAATTTATTATTACGGAACGCGAAACCAGGAACCTGGTTATAATGTTACATTTACGAAATACACCTTTAATAAAACGAATATAAATGACGTCATAAAAACGGCATATTTATGTCGTATTAAGGTACATTTACCGTCAGAAAGTGACGTCACGTTTAAGAATATTTATGACGTGTGGCAATTAAATATCCGTAAAATGAAAATACTGACCATTTAATTTGTTGTCATTAAATATCCCACTTTTACAAATATTTAGAAAATATCCAAGGACGACCAGAGCGGATAAAAAATGCATAATTAGGTATATCCATATTTTACAATATCGGATATCCTAAGACTTTCCAGAAATGGATATCCATAAACAGTTAAAGTATGGATATCCACTGGTTTTACTTTGACATATATCCTATGGATATTCAAATCTGGTCCGAGGTTCCATAAAATTAAACTAATTGAAGCCCTCATAAAGAAAAATAAAATTCCACCGGAACTTTATACTAAGACGCATTAAAAGATTTCATTTAGAGCTAAATAAACTAAAGTAAGGGAGGTCCCAGCAGGACCTCCAGTGGATATCCATTAAAAAATGTCCACTGGATATCCATTGGATATCCGGGACAATAAATGGACCTAAAAAGTACATATTTTGGATATCCGGTGCTGTCTGGGTAATTTGTGACGTAACGGTCATCTCTCGTGATTTGAAGTATATATGTAAGTACTACCATTGTTTATAAAGTATTTTTCATTATACCATTCTGATATTATGATTTATCATTACTCTATTCTTCATTGATATGACACCAATATCGGCCTAGGCCGATAAAATTTATCAGCCAAGGGCGTTATTGTTTTGACAGTTTTGACAATTTTTAATCATATTTTTACAAAAATTACATTTGAATTAAAAGGATAACTATTTAGCATGAGAACAATGGTGACGGTGACAAGTACGCATTTAATAATAACTTTTATCCACGACTATTGTATAATGTACCCATTATACGTCTGTTTGCTCGACCTTAATAATACCCATTAATCACGGCAGTGATTAATGAGTCATTAATCACTACTGTCAGATGCTTCCTTGATTTAGCTATAATATTATATTGTTCTGCTACAAACAATCGGTTTTTAAAATTTTATCGTGTAAACCACTAAATATTTTCAATTCAGTTCTGTACACATAAAAAAAAAATTAAAAAAGTGAATTTTCTTAGACCAGATTCGAACCCGGAACCCGCGGCTGGAAGGCAAGGAGCATCTACACTGAGCCATCAGCGACTTCGTTTGTGCGTGTCTTATATATGTTTCTTAACATACCATTTTTCTTAAAATATATATGTAATATATCAAAATTTTCCAACAAAAAAAACTTCAACAGAAATATTTAATAGTCGTGAATAAAGTATAGTATTCTACTCGCGTATAATGGCTATTATCCACTCGGTGATTTAGGCCACTCGCCTGCGGCTCGTGGCCGTAAACTTCACCTCGTGAATAATACCCCTCATTATACGGTCGTTGAATAATATACTATTATGCAATAATTTTAGTAGAAATGTATTTTTCATTTACTTACGAATGACGTTGAATGAGGATTATTATCATATATCTCTTCATTTTATTATTAATAGCTGTTTTAATGCAATCATATTTTTGACAGCTCACTAATTCTGACTTCTGACTTGCGTTTGGCGTGCGTGGATAACAAACTATGAAAATGGCACATCATTTCGGCCAATATTAACTTGGTGCGCGCTGAAATTGAAATAGTGGAAGAGATGGGTACTAGCTTCTGGTCTCTGTAACATTGAAGATATCGTTAACGGCTGAAGGTTACATTGTTAAATTCGGCTTATATATATATATATATAGGTGTACTTTAGAATGTGGTATTATGCATTCACTTACATTGCTAAAGTTCTAAACTACATTTAAATATAGATCGAGTAGATTTCGCGTTAGTTTTATTGTGCCAATATGGACGTCTTCTTACGGATTTCGTGAGGTTAGGTTAGGCGTGCCAATATGGTTATGTTATATAATGATATATTAAAATGATTAAATTACAACGTCTTTATACGGATTTCGTGAGATTAGGTTAGGCGTGCCAATATGGTTATGTTATATAATGATATATTAAAATAATTAAATTAAAATGTCCTTATGCGGATTTCGTGAGGTTAGGTTAGGCGCAAGAACGATAGACAAGAAGGATAGCTCAGTTCCATAAGAGCAACGTTAACCTGTTGGCGGACCGGCATTGAACGGTAGCGACGTAGCCATCCGTACAGAATTGGCTGTCTTCAATTAAAGCCTGTGTGTTTGCGTTGTACTTTAATGTGTTTTCTCTTCAGTATTTAGTGATTATTTTTTAATTTTCAAACGTTGTAGAGTGATAATGAACATTCAGGAATATCATAAAATCAAGATTTTGTGACAAACTTTATTTTCTGTGGTTTTTTGTTCGTGTTTACAAAGTTCCGATTTGTGATTAGTATTTGGACATTTTTGTATTCTAATTTGTTTTTCGGACGTGTTTTGGTAAGTTTATTCAATAATTTCAATAAAACACAGGGAAAAACATTTTGGAATATTATTTTCTCGTTTTAGATTGCACTGCGGGCAGATTTGTGCTGTTACCTCGTGTAAAAGCAATAGAATAATCCTCAAGAAATTTTTCGGTAATGTAAATATAATTTTCGATTGTTTCAATAAAAAATTTATTGTTTGTTTAAACATCAGTACATACCTATACTAAACTTTAATATCAGTTAAATAAATAGTTTTTTTAGTGCTTTAAATATCCATTGTGGAAGAAAGTAAAACCGTTTTGCATGAACTATAAAAATAAATACTTTTTATAATAACTATGTTATATGATTTATTACATACCTATAATTATTCCTTTTTATTTTCTTTATAAAAAATTTTTTTTGAATTTATTTTTGGACGTTTTGAATTTTGTAATTTTTTATCCAAAATTTTTATCATGATAACATAATTTGTGTAAAAAGTCGTATTTAAAGTGTATAAAGTGATGGAAATGGAAGTAAAAATTCACCAAAAATATTTTTTTTTGGAAAAACTATACGTCTCCGAAGAAAAAAAACTGCATATTCGTATTCAGAAGACCCAATTTAGGGGGATAGCCAAAATTTCAGCGAATTTTAAGCATCTTAGCTTTGCAAAAAATTACAAATTAATTTTTTTCTCCCCTGTATGTGATTCATCCAACGGTTTTTTTTTTCTTTCTTGTTCTATAAGCCTTTTACCATCTACTGCTTTTTAGAAAATTTCAAAAATCGGCCGTACTTAAACTTCACCGGACCCTTTGGTGCAAACGTTTTCGATAATTCTGTTAAATAGCACAGCAAAATATCCTCATTTACGCCACAAACATTCTTGCTCTTACGCCACATTATAGATTTGTGGAATGAGATTTTTTCTAGAACCCAAGGCAGTAATGAGAGGGTAATAACTTATATTTCAATTATGGAAAGTTTACTTAACCGTTTGTCGTTACCACCGAGTGAACACTTTATGCTACAATTAATTCTGCGAAACTTACAACTTTATTTTCAACTTCAACTCTCGTTACGACCACCAATGTCAATTATGGAACTTAAATACCTTTGAAGAAATTTACCCAAGCAGCATAAATAGTTATTCTCTTTAAAAGTGGAATTACATTTATTGAAAAAAATAAAATTGTATGCTGTGAAGATAACGCCTCCAATTCTGTATGTGACGAAGGAAATAAAGAACTTCTTGAAAAAACTATACACGATTTGACAGAGGATGGTGAATTAAAAAATAAAAAATTTCATTCAAAAATTAAAGTATGAAAATAAAATGTTCTTAGAAGAGACAATGATAAGGGAAGAAGAATTGAACGACTTAATAACCAAACAAAAAAATACCATCGATGAATTAAATATGTTAATAAAGCAGCTCAAAAAAAACAACACAACAAAAAAGCAAGTAAAAACTGCACACACACAAACTAATAAAATAGAAATGAAAAAACCCACTACAACATCTGAACGATCTAAAATAAACTTAGTAATACACAGTGAGCAAAATAATAATTTAGCACCTCAAAACGTTGACTTAACGTTTAATGATCCCACTGGAGAAGCATACATTCATAATACTTCCATTGATAGTAGACCCACAGATAAAATCGAGGATAAATCGAGGATAAATCGAGGATAAATCGAGGATAAATTCAAGAGGAAAAAAAAGAATTTTACTTTTGTCTGATGAGCATAGCATAAACTGGCAAATGAGAAGACTAGTTGACCTAAGTGTGTATGAAATAATATCGATTAAAAAACCAGGAGCTCTTCTCAATACAGTAATGGAAAACATTGAAATTCTATCAAAGAATTTTACCTTAGCAGATTATGTAATTGTCACAGGTGGATCTAACGATATCGACCTAATAAAAACACCTTCATTTCGCCTTATATGCAACAAGATAAAGCTGTGTACGCACACAAATATTTTATTCACGTCTATTCCTTACAGTATTAACGGCAACATTTCAAAAAACAAACATATTTACAAATATAATACAAAACTAAACGATTTCCTGGATAAATTTAATAAACGCACTGAAGGTCTGTTTCAATATGTAGAAGTGAATAATTCTAAATCCAAATATTTTAATCCTAAATTAGTGGCTTCAAATATTAAAAATATTTTACTAAATACAAAGTGCCTAAACAAGACTCTGAAATTCATTAACGTTAGTAGCAATAACATCATCACAGGGCATAACGAAAATGAAAATACCACATTCAGTGAACCAGTGAATGATCTGCTTGCGAGTGACGTATACATACTTCATGATTCAGTCTTAGAGCCTATCAATAATTTGACGTTAAGTGTCGAATTTGAGGAATCGAATTTTTTATGCAACGGACAACTGACGATCCCGTATGTGGAAATATCTTAGGATCTAGACCTAAAATAAAAAAATTGCAAAATAGAATTGATGGCCTTCAGATTATCAATTTGAATGCACGCAGCATCAGAAAAAAGGGAAATTTACTATCTGTTTTTTTACATACCCTAAATTATCCTGAAATAATATGTCTAACTGAAACGTGGTTCTCCGCTAATGAAGCTAAGACATTCAAAATCGACAGATATCATGTTGCTAGCTATTATTGTAGAGAAAAAACAAGAGGAGGCGGTGTTGCCATCTTAGTTAGAGAGGATCTTTCTTTTACTGCCAAGGATATCACAAATATTGGCCTCACGGAACAACTTTTTGAAGTGACCTCTGTTGTGGTTAGTGTTAATAACATTAATGTAAATGTTAATTGTTTATATAGATCACCTGATGCAAATTTTGAAACTTTTATTACTTCATTAGAAAAGTTTTTAACACATATTTCAAGAATTAAGGGTCCTAAATTTATTTGTGGGGATTTTAATTGCAACTTTCTTATAAATAATCCAAGTACATGTGACCTATTAAATTTATTATCATCTTTTGGATACAATAAATGTTTTACTGAATATTCTCGTATTCAGAAAGATTCAAAGACTTTGATTGATAATGTTTTTTCTGACATTGATACTGATTTAATCTCAAGAACAAGAACAATTGGCAATATAATTTCTGATCATAATGCCCAATTATTATCATTTATTTTACCTCAAACAGAAAGTAACACTGGTGATAGCAAGAAAAGAGACTTTTCAGATGAAAATAAAAACTATTTTAAATTCTTATTGGCAAAAGAAATGTGGCAGGAGGTTTATTTAGAACCTGACGCAAATAAAAAATTTTATGAATTTTATAACACGTTTTGCAGTTTGTTCAATTTAGCTTTCCCTGTTAAACTAAAAAGAAACCGTAAAATTTCAAAAAAGAAACCCTGGATCACCAGAAACATTATTGAAGAAGGTATTTCTATTAGAGACATTTATAAACAAATAAAATTAACAGATAATCCTGACCTTAAGTTAAGATATAATATATTAAAAATTAATCACCAAGAAAATATAAAAAATTCAAAAAAGGCTTATTATCAAAACAAAATATCAAATTCTTCTAACAAATCAAAAACCATGTGGGGTATAGTTAGAGAAAACACAAATGTTGGTCATAACAAAAAACAATTACCTTCTAAACTAATAAATTCGAAAAATGAAATTTTAAATGAACCTCGTAACATTGCAAATGGTTTCAATTCAAACTTCATTGAGTCGATAAATGAACTTACGTCCGCATTTAATTTTGAGAATTTTGATATAACGACTATACATGAAGTTAATAATAATTCTATGTATTTAATGCATATCACAGAGATTGAAGTTACCGATATTATTAACTCTGTTTGCGGAAAAAAATCATCAGGCCCAGATGAGGTGCCGTGTTGTTTAATAAAGGAAGTTAGTTAGTGGTTAGTATTCTGACATACCTCATAAATTTGTCTTTCGAAAATGGACTATTTCCAAAACAGCTAAAAACAGCGCTAATAATTCCAGTTTACAAAAAAAACGATCCTCAATCGATGGAAAATTATAGACCGATAGCTCTTTTATCCATCTTTTCTAAAATTTATGAAAAGGCATTTGAGATCAGATTAAACTCGTTTTTAATTAAATATAACGTGTTAACCCCAAGGCAATATGGGTTTTGCAAGAATAAATCAACACAAGATGCTGTTCTCTCCTTTTATGAAAAAATCTTAAATAATTTTGATGAAAAACTGCTATCAGCTGGCATTTTTTTCGACCTATCACGGGCATTTGACACCATAAATCACAATTTGTTACTAAAAAAACTTGAAATATACGGTATCCGTGGCCCAGCATTGGAATGGATAAAGTCCTACCTATTGGAGAGAACACAAATAGTCAAAGTTGTGCATGATGGCGTTGAATGTTTTTCAGATAGTGTTAATGTGTTGACAGGGGTACCACAGGGCAGTGTATTAGGTCTATTGTTGTTCATTATTTTCGTCAACGATTTAGTAGCCAACATAAATAACTGCTTTTTAACGCTTTTTGCAGACGACACCTCCACTATCATAACTGCTGCTAACGCATATCATTTAAGTAAAAATGCTACTATATGTGTAGATAAAATGTCACAATGGTGTCGCAACAATGGCTTAATTCTAAATCAGCAAAAAACTGTATTTTTAATGTTTTCACCAATTGGTGCCAGGGTGGATTTCAGTCTTTGGGTTAGAGGTAATCATAATCTCCATCAAAATGATGTTACGAAGTTTTTAGGCGTACATATGGATATGAATATGTCATGGGAGGTCCATATTGAGAATCTGACTAAAAGACTGGCTAGTCTAAACTTTGCACTTCTACAAATGAGGGACTCTGTTCCCACATAACACACGACATCCAATGGACATCCATTTTGTATCCATTCTAAGTACTGATGTCCATGGACCTTTAATGGATATCCATTGGACTTGAAATAATGGAAGTCCATTGGACAATTCATCCAATGGATATCCATTTAGCATCCAGTCCATGTGCAGCCATAATATGGACATCCATTTTAAATCCATCAGTAGACGTCCATTGGACGTCGATTTTGTATTTATCCACTGGATGTCCATTTCGCATCCAGCCAGAACTAGTCCATGTGTGGACACAGTATGGACATCCATTTCAGATCCTTTGGTAGATGTCTAACGGACGTTGCTTTTGTGTTTATCCATTGGATGTCCATTTCGTATCCAGCCAGAACTGGTCCATGTGTGGACACAGTATGGACATCCATTTCAGATCCTTGGTAGATGTCCAACGGACGTTGCTTTTGCGTTTATCCACTGGATGTCCATTTCGCATCCAGCCAGAACTGGTCCATGTGTGGACACAGTATGGACATCCATTTCAGATCCTTGGTAGATGCCCAACGGACGTTGCTTTTGCGTTTATCCATTGGATTTCCATTTCGCATCCAGCCAGAACTGGTCCATGTGTGGACACAGTATGGACATCCATTTCAGAACCTTTGGTAGATGTCCAACGGACGTTGCTTTTGCGTTTATCCATTGGATGTCCATTTTGCATCCAGCCAGAACTGGTCCATGTGTGTTGGCAACCGTCACTGATTGTTCTACGTAGGTACGAGGCTATTATTTGAAGCATTAAGAAATTTCGTTTATTTACGAAGCCGACAAATATATAGAATTTTGTTAGCCGTATATATTGAGATATTTTCATTGACCCTTTTCTGATCTTGACTCGATTTCGTAAAGTCTAAAAAACTGTCCAGGATGAAATAAATATGAACAAGCTGCAAGATTCTACGTCCGATGCGCAGTCGCATACCAGTGCACGTGACCGACGCGACCGCGGAATGTTTTCACGGCAGGGCAACGGCAGCCATTTTGCTCCTGCTTCACGTTGTTGACGCCACGGCCAGGGCCAGAGTTATTTTGTGGTTTATTACTGTTTTGTGGTTTATTAAAGAAACGCGTAAGTATACATTATATTATTAATTATTATGTAAGGACATCTAACACCTTCTGGAGCCAGTAAAACCCGTGATCTTGCGTGTATTGTTGAATATTTCATTTGTTCTTCACGTGAAAATAACTAACTATAAACTATTAAAAATTCTAGAAATTCCGAAAATCGTTATATACGATCTTTAGACGTATTGCAGGTGAAAGCAGAGTTTTGCCCATAAGAAATAATGAAAACGCTATTATTTGGCAAATAACTAATTACCTAATTGTTTAATAATTAACTCGGCAATTGATGCTGCGATAATTATTACTAATTATTTACTAATAATTACTATAAGCTCTGCATCACCCTGTGTCTTAGATACATATAAGAGTTTAATGTCTAATTAAATGATTATTTGGACATACGGTAATAACGTGAATTATTGTTTTCTATTTTTTATGTTTTTCATTTATTATAATTTTGTTTGAGATGCCTCTGAAATCCATGACAAAAAGGCAACGAGGAAAGACATTGAGGACAACACAAGAAAGTGGCTAAGAAGAGCTAAGGAACGTAAAGATTAATAATAATATGATAACATAGATGTCAATAAAATATTCCCCTGTAGGCAGAATAAATTTGTTTTTAAAGAAGTTTCAATGTTTTTTTTTGATACCATCAATTCCTCAAGAAATGATATAGGTAGGTGAATGAAATAAGATGTAAAATTTCATAAGTTGAATTACTTAGTATCATCACTAATTCATAACTATAACTAAGCGAATGATTTTTTTATTCAGTATTTGAATTTATTCTTTGTACTGGTTTTGTATTTAACTTATTTTCGAACTGTATTTTGAAAACATGTATATATTAAGTTTTGAAGGTTTATTTTGTATTTGTTCATTTTATATACAAATGTCTAGTCTACTATCCTTACGTGGGATAGGCATGATTTCGTTTCATTTTGGATGCCTAGTTTCGTACAAATATGCCTGCTTACTGCATGTAGGGACCCTTAGTATGGATGTCCATTTTATGTACAAACGCCTGCTGGCTATACATCAAATGGACCTAATTTGACCTTATTTTGGACATCCATCTTATGTACAAAAGCCTGTTGACTGTATATATAATGGACCTAATTTGGCCCTATTTTGGATGTCCATATTGTGTACTATCGATAGCTCACTGTACGTGTAATGGACCTATATTGGACGTCCATATTATGTACAAATGCCTGCTGTGCATATAATGGATCTAATTTGTCCCTATTATGGATGTCCATTTTATCTACTGTTTATAGGTCACTGTACTAGTAATGGACCTAATTTGGCTCCGTTTTGGAAGTCCATTTTGTGTACAAATTCCTACCAATTGTACATGCCAAGGACCTAATTTGGCCTTATTTTGGATGTCCGTTTTATGCCGGAAAGTGTCTCTAGTGGACATCCGATGGATGTTCATTGTATAAAAAAAGTTCATTAACTGGCTGTCCAATGGACGTCCATGATATTTGGAGCGATGGCAAAATGGACAGCCAATGGATGTCCATTGGCCCTTCGTGTGTTGTTTGGGTTGACACTGACACTCTGAAAACATTTTACTACGGTTGTGTTTACTCGGTTCTGCAATATTGCATATTGTGCTGGGGTAATAGTTCTGGAATAAACAAGGTGTTCATCTCGCAAAAAAGGATTATGAGAAGTATGTTTAAACTTACCTACAATACATCCTGCAGAGATTATTTTAGACAGCATGGCATACTCACTATTTATTGTATATACATTTTGCAATCTGTATGTTATATCAGGAAAAACATTAATAATCTTTTAAAATGTGGTGATATAAATAAATATAGCACGCGTTCAGCAAAAAAAATTTTTGTACCCCCCCCACAGACTAGAACAGTCCAAAAAAGGGCCCTTTATTTCTTCAATAAAGATGTATAACCACCTTCCACAAGTAATAAAAGATGCAAGCAATTTTGTGATGTTCAAGAAGCTTGTAAAAAGATTCTTAGCGGAACATTGTTTTTACTCTTACGAGGAATACTACCTCTCTATTTAATGTTCTCCATTTCTACAATAATTCTAAAAATGCTGTGATAATTGAAATGGCTTGTTTGTTGATATACTTTTACTATAATCTTAGTTGTACATAGATTTGTCTGTTTGTCATAATAATATGTTGTGCAATTTACCTTAACTGTATATATATTTTTATATTTTTTTTATATAGTACTTGACAATTCCAATACTGTAATAGTCTATGGAAATAAACAAATTATTATTATTATTATTATTAGTTATACTTTGGTCATCGTGATGTTACAATTGCTAAAATAATTGGCTAGTTGGTTATAATCGCTATTATGAAAACCTCATTATTACGTTTTAAAACCGTAATGGTGGTCAAAATGGGGAATAATATTCTGGTCATCAAAACGTAACTGGAGTCAAATGGTCATGAGCATATATTGACTTTCATTTTGATTTTTGTGGCTGTTTTATTGTTAGTTGAAATGGTTTTCATGACGAAAGTATAACCCTAGGAGTTTGGCTTTTTGTGGAAATTATTTAGCTATAAAATCGTCTCGAATACTATTTATTCACGAGTACTTGGTCATAACTGTGACTAAAATATAACTTTTTAGACGTGAAAACGAAATGGAATGAAGTACGTACAATCTCTACATCCACCATACTTGTAATAGGTATTCGGTATTCCATCTTGAAAATTATGCCTTTGGTCATTGACAGCGGGTCAAATTTTACTGACGCAGGCATTATTTCTGTAAACTTACATAAAATATTCACAAAAACGGAAGAGGCCTCTTTAATACCACTATTTTAAGTTTGATTGAATAAATTCGATCTTATATATACATTTTATAATTTAAAGAAGCGCACTCGATATTGACTGTACGGCTATCAAATCTAATTAAAATATCAATTTAGTGAATTAAAACGTTATTTTAGACCCATATTTAATCAAACAATAAAAATTCAACGTAATGGCCTCCATTCGTCTTGTTGTTTTTTGATAGATAACATGGCGGCAAGTTGTCTTAATTTGGCATATATTTTCGATATTAATGCTAGAAATAAGCCAGAATATGACTAAAAAGTAACTAACAAGCTATTTAGTCGAATGGCAAATTTAGATGGTAATGTTGACCAAAGTACAACCAGAAAGCTGACCAGAAAATGGATTAAATATTCAGTAAGTTTCCTCGCCAAAAAATGGCTATACATAACCTTACAAATGTCGAAAATGTTAAAATCAAATGACGCCCAGCCAGAAGAAAACAGAGAGTTATCGCACGAATACCGTATTTTCCAGTACGTTATAACATTTAAACATGCGCATATTTGTCAAGAAGATCTTTAAACGTTATTCATGATTATTTAGGATAGCGTGCTAATTGTTATTTAGGATGGAATAAGGTGGCAGTTTTACGTGCAACGTTACGAGTTTCGGAAAATATCACGTTATTAAATAAACTTAACGTATCCTATCCTAGCGTATACCTTCCTAATGTATTGTGTAATGTAGTACAAACTCGAAATAGTCCCAGGAACCTTTCGAAGCGAAAATAAAATTTACTACTTACATTTAGGCGACACTGCCGTTTTCTATAATAAGTCAAGCTATGCTTACATTTTCTTGTCAACATGTATTTTCAGAGGTTATGTATCTACCTTGCTGTTTAGTCACAAGAGAGGCTTTTATATCTACAAAATTACTTTAAAAATGGGCATTTCGTAATAACTTTTCCTTCTTTTATTATTTCGGTCATATTGAGGAATTAACAGCTAAAAAAATCGCCAAAATAGAGCCTATTGGCTATTTTTATAGCTAGAATGGCGGTATTAGGACTTCACGTTGTTGCCATTTAATTACTTGCTGATACATCACGTCATGAAATCGACTTTATAATTAAACCTGCATGGCCATATTGTCGCTACTAGAAATGACCAATATATAGCTAAAAAAGGTCATCATAACGCTTTAGTGTTTAAATTTTATGTTAAATCACGACTAAAATAATATGACCAAAATGCAACTAAACGAAAGCCATTAAAACGTTTTAGTGGCTGCATTTTGGTTATTTCAGCTAAATAGCATATTTGTGCTGCTTGGGAGAAGATACTAAATATAGAACGGAGAGATTTAAAGAGCCCCTAGCCGCCTCAGTGTACATCTAGTACTCTGGAACCAGAATTAGCATATCGAAAAGTTCAGCCTAACCGCAATAAATATTTTGTGAACGAGATTTTATCCGATTCGGTTAATTCAAGATGATCGTTTAACAGGTAATAACCTTAATGTTTAACCAAGCCAGGTAAATTCTATTCGTACCTTAAAATGTTGGAATTGTAACGCTCAGGTCATGCGTATAATAAAAAATGTAATCAGCCAAGAACTATTTTTTGTTACGGGTGTGGCGAAAAAGGTGTTATAAAGAGGAAATGTTTCGCGTCAACTTCGGCAGACACTGTAGAAATAGAAGAATTAAGCCCGAACTAAATGTAAAGCAAGTAACCGGCACTAAAAATTTGTCTGCTCAAAATAACTGGGCTAATTGGTTAAATTTAGTTAAAAATTTCTATGCAACAAATCAAATATCTCCACTTTTTACCACTTTAAACCATGATTCTAGACTATATCTTGATAATTATATCAATATATCAATTAATAATTATATTAATAACAGAATAACTTCCGCTTTACTAGATACAGGGGCCACACAAAGTGTTTTAGGAAAATCAATGTTTCCATATATTGTGTCATCTAATTTTAGAATAAACTATCCCACTAAACATGAAACATTAAAGTAATATTGCATAACATTAAAAACAGGTAACTTTTTTATGTTCTTTTTATGACATTTGATAAACGTTTTATTTATCAAATATCCAAAAATATTATCATTCTCAATGTTTAAACAACATTAAATATATACGACCCCCTTTATCCCTGAAGACTCTGAAAGTCTTGTGTGGGAGGGGGCTACACATTTAGAGACAATGGACACACACCCAATATCCGAGTATACTAGGATTAATTTCTTTGTCCGAAAAAATCTCAGTACCACGGCCGGGAATCGAACCCGGGACTCCTGGCTGAGAGTCCAGTATCCTAGCCTCTCAACCAACCAGCCATAAATATATTTTATAATAACAGTTCCTTGGCTTCGTTATTTAATACGCGTAAAGATAAATGCCCTAAAGAATTAAACTCTAATGTTATATGTATATCAGATTCCATGCCAATGTGGAGTAAGTTATATTGGCCAGACAAAACAATGGGTAAAAATCAAGGATGTATAACCATAGTTATGATGTTTCTAAAAATAAAACATCGTCAGCATTATCCACCCATGCAATTGAGAATGCACATGTTTTCCTGTTCAAATAAGTTAAAATTTTATACCGTGAAAGTAATTGAAGTAAAAGACTAAAATTGTATAAATTTTAGAACAGACATTGACAATGGGCGAGTGAACATCAGCTACAAAAATTACAAAGAGTAATAATATGGTATTGTAATATTGTCACAAACAGCCAATTTAATTATCTGTTTAAAATGTTACTTTCCGCAACGCCCAGTATATTACATAATTTTATTTTATTTTTATTTTAATCAAAACCAGGTCATGAAAGCAGAATCTATGATATCAATCTATTGTTGATGTTACGAAAAGAAGGCAAACAAAGTAATTGCTGAATACTTAATAGGAAATATTGCTGATGCCGAAATTCATGACGTTGCGGAGAGACTGGGATGTTGCAGCCAGTTGTCTTTTAGGGGCTGATCAGGCCAGACGCCTCAAGGGTTACCCCTTCAGGGCCCCTTAGGTTTAAGTGCATATCTCCTCAGGCTATTCTGACCCCTATTGTAAGTATTATTCTATTTTGTATTAATTGTGTTAATGTTTTCTCGTTTCTTTATTTATTAAATATTGTTTTGTTGGAACCTTGCCGAATGATGAATGATGAATTTTTTTAGTTAAATTTCAACTTTTTCATTTTATTTATTTCAAGTGGTAATGTAACTTTTATTAATTTTTTTTTGCACCAGGTGGTACAATTCATAGAAATTTGAAAATGTTTTTGGTTAGTTGAATGTTTCATTTCTATTTTTAGAATTATTTTAGAAATGAAATATAATCCATTAATTCTACATTTTACGCAAACATTTAATCTTAGTCGTATTTCATTAAAACTGGTAAAAGTGACATACAGGGTGTCATATGTTTTTTGAAAGCAATGTAACTTTCTTTTTTTTTTTTGTTTTTTGAATAGTTCAACATGTGGTAAGGTTCAGATTAAAAAAAATATATACAGTGTGTCCACGTTAAGAACTTTCCACCCTTCTAAAATCTTTATTTTTTGACCGATTTTGATAATTTTTTTTTTGTTGGGTAGGTATTCAAAATGCGCATTCAGTAAATGGGTAACTTTATTTTTGGGCTGTAATCATGGCCAGCTACGACCACTTTTATGGGCTCAAATTTCAATTAGTACTATTAGGGATTTTTTTAGAAAAAAACTGATGACGGATTCTTTTTTAGGATCACTTAAAACATACCTGCACCAATTTTAATTATTCTAAAATTTAGGGTGTCCGAGAAAAAATGTATTACTTTTTAAAATTGTTGGAATTTATTATTTCGTTAACATTAGTAAAAATTGTTCTTAATGATGATGAAATTAGAACATAAAAAAGAAGTTTGTAAAGAAGTTAAATATTAGTCATTTCGATTAATTGACCAAATTCACTTATACACTTTTCAATCCGTCGACGGTTGTTGCGTATTACACTTCTTAGCTGCTGTCGAGTTATGCTCTGACAAGCTTCTCTAATACGATCACAAAGCTCTTCTCGGGTCTGGGGCCTTGTAGCATACACTTTATTTTTTATTGTCCCCCATAGAAAAAAATCAAGTGGTGTGATGTCTGGGGACCTCGGCGGCCAACGAATAAGGGGACTACTTCGTCCAATCCAGTGGTTTGGAAAATTCTCATTCAACCAGTTTCTTACATTGACAGCATTATGGATGGGTGCTCCATCAAGCTGTAAATGTAAATTGTAGCGATAATCAAGAGAAAGCTCATCAAGTGCGTCGGTAAGCTCATTTTCAAAAAATCTGAGAAAACTAGCGGCTTTCAAATTTTCATAAAAAAAAATATGGTCCAATAATTTTTTCATTTAAAATACCACAAAAAACATTTACCTTTGAGGAGTATCGTCTTTTACACTCATTTACCCAATGTGGATTATCTTCGCTTCACATTCTGGTATTCTGTGCCGATACAGTACCGTTTGTCGTGAATGTAGCTTCATCCGTGTATAAAATATTTTTAAAAAATTCAGGATTCTCCAGGTACATACCTTGCAGCTATAAACAGTATTCCATTCTTACCTCAGTATCTCCAGCTTCAAGTGTATGAAGAAATTTTGGTTTAAATTTAAAAGTTTTCTTACCGCTTTTTTTCAAACATTTCCAGATTTGACTTTTAGAAATATTTAAATTTCTACTAAAAATAATTAAGAATAATTTGGTTTGTTCTTCGCTCCCGATCACGATGTTTGTTTGGAAATTTCTTAACTGTTCCATGTCGGTCAAAAAATTTGTTAATATTTGCAACCGTTACATGATTAATATTGTGCTCTGGATATCGGTTAAACTCATTAGCTGCTTCACGAAAAGTACGTGTTGCGTCACCAACTAATCTTATTATTTCTACTTTTATGTCATGTTGTAATAGTAGAGTAAATAGCTGCTTCTATCGTGTCATCCCGTTTGCACTTTGTTGCTAAAATGTGAGACCCACTTTTTATCATTCGCCATCCGTTAACAATGCAAAATCGAGAGGTCGTCAAAAAATCGTACTGTACAGGGGGTGGCTAGGGGTGGTTTTTCAAAAATTATGATAATTTTTTTTGCGTTTTTTGCATCCATGCCACCTGGTCCATCATCTACTGAAGTTTTATGCCAATATTTTAATCAGAAATATTTTTTTTTTAATTTTAAAATCGTCATGTACAATGCTTTTATATGGAGCGCCTTATTATATAAAGTCTCGCCCTGAAATACCACAATTGTAATATCCTTTCTAACGTCCTAACTCGAAAACCTTTTGATTAATCAAAAAAATCATCTCTATAAACGTTGTAGGTCAAAGATCGAGGATAACATTACTTTTTTCAGATTCTAAATCCGATCGATAGTTTCGTTAAAAACTTACAAATTGTAAAGCCAAGGTTCACGTTACCAAGGCATGCCAGCCAAAAAACGAATCTAAGCTTCAGCGCGTTTGTAAAGTCGATATTCGCCTATTATCATGCAATTTTTGTGTTTTAGAAGCATTTTACATGTCTGGCGATATTATTTTATTAATAAATATTTAATTAAACAACTTCGATGTGATTTTTTTTGATAATATATAGTAATTTGATTTTTTCAATAATATATAGTAATTTTAAATAGCTACACAAAAATATAGGCAGGTAGGCGGTATCTTACACAAAAATATAGGGTAGGTACGAGGGTAGGTAGTAAGGTACCTACATAAATTAAATAGTCTAAAAGTTTTGTTGAATATATTAAGTTAAGTTTACAATGACAAAAGTAATGATAATAATTAATAATAATTGTACTACAAGTGTAACTAATTACAAACCCTTAAAGGGGAGCCATATATAAGAGACAGGGGTCCGATTGGGAAATATTTACTATTTTCGGTCATACATTTTTTGTTAATTCATATAATACAAAAGAAAACATGAAGTTATAATATGTTAAACTATAGGGAGAGTATAGTTTTGTGATTTGTGATCTGTTTATATACTTAGCCCAATCAATAGGTACTTTTACCTTGCAAAAGGTATAGGAAAGTTTATATTTGGTACGATTGTTTAATTCGAAAATTATTTAAAATCCCAAGTTTTCGACCTTGGGGGATGCCGCTCGCACCGCCCGCCTATTGGTTCTAAGGGGTGGAAAATCTCGGTATCGGTGCGAGATACGATTGAGGTCATGATAAAAATTGTGGAGGGTTTAATATATTTTTTTCGAAACTTTATTTGTAAGGTTCATAGTTTTAGCGCTGCAGCGCGTAGAAAGTAAGCATTTTCGTCAATTTCACGGAAAATTTTATTTTTGAACAAAATTTACAGCTGTTTATTAATTTTTTACCCTTATTTGTTACCCTTACCACACCACCACTGAGGTAGACTAATAGGGCGCGTTGTTTTTAACGTGATATCCCCAGTAGGCATAATTCTCGAAGCATCATGTCATTGAAGATGATTAACACTTTTTTGAACTTCTTATATTCATTGATGGGCTATGGGAAGACAATAACGAACAAAATAAAGATAAGATAGATAGGATTCGTGGGGTCAAATATAAATAAATAAGAAACTAAATCGTGCCATATACCCCAAAAGATGAAACTAGTGCAGCTACGGACACGTGTGCACGAATAGAGAGTCAAGACTTCTAGTCACTCAGTGATTTATTCAATTCAAATATTCAAAGATGATAATGTTAACAGTTAAGATATCATTTGTGCGGTGGGGAAATTTTTGGTTGAACTTTACAGAACAAATAATGATGACGTCACTTTAAATGACATTTTATTACATTTATTACAAAAAATTAATACTTATACATTGGCCTCTTTGCCTCCTACATGTTGCACGATATCATTCTTTACGGACCTACCATCAAGTTTAATTATGGTACAACAAATCGAAAAATGCAGAATGCAGTTGATTGGGGTTGGAAGAGTAGTAAATTTTGTCCTACTCCAATATTTATGATGAAAGATCCTGCACCTGAAATTTTATTAAAATGCATTTCATGTAAATGTAAAAAGGGATGTGGAACAACATGCAGTTATAGAAAGGCAGGCTTAAATTGTTCAATTATATTGCACAGGAATTTCATGTAACAATATTCCGGAAATAATCCCCGATTTCGACGATGAAGACGATGAACCACCTGAAATCAATCAATTTCTCACTTTACAAATACCAGATGATAATGGTGATGGTGATGATCCTGAAGAACAAGAGGAAAATTCTCAGGTAGGTAGAGTCCATAATCTCTGACGAACTAAATTCTTCAACATTAATTAATCCATTAAAGTCAAAGTTTGAATCATTTTCAACGACATGATGCTTCGTGGATTATGCCTACTGGGGATAACACGTTAAAAACAACGCGCCCTATTACCATTCTACCTCTATGGTGGTGTGGAAAAAAGTAACGATTAAGGGTAAAAAATTAATAAACAGCGAGAAATAAATAAAAAAATAAAATTCCTCGAGACATTGACGGAAACGCTTGCTTTCTAGGCGCTGCAGCTCTAAAACTATGAACCTTAGAAAAGAAAGTTTCGATAAAAAATTTAGAAAATCGTACGTTCTACATTTTTTATAATCGACGTATTTCGCACCGACATAGAGATAATCGCAAAAAAGCGATTTTCCACCACCTAATACCAATATGGATGCGCAAGCGGCATCCCCCCAAGGTCGAAAACTTGGGATTTTAAATGACTTCCTAATTAAACAATCGTACCAAATATAAACTTTCCTATACATTTTGCAAGGTAGAAGTACCTATTGATTGGGCTAAGTATATAAACAGATCACAAATCACAAAACTATACTCTCCCTATAGTTTAACATATTATAAGTTTATGTTTTATTCTTTTGTATTATATGAATTAACAAAAAATGTATGACCAAAAATAGTAAATATTTCCCAATCGGACCCATTTTTCTTATATATGGCTCCCTTTTAAGGGTTTGTAATTCGTTACACTTGTAGTACAATTATTATTAATTATTATCATTACTTTTGTCATTGTAAACTTAACTTAATATATTCAACAAAACTTTTAGACTATTTAATTTATGTAGGTACCTTACTACCTACCCTATATTTTTGTGTAAGATACCGGCTACCTGCCTATATTTTTGTGTAGCTATTTAAAATTACTTATCATTATTGAAAAAAATCAAAGGAAATTTTATTACCATTAAAAAAAATCACATCGAAGTTGTTTAATTAAATATTTATTAATAAAATAATATCGCCAGACATGTAAAATGCTTCTAAAACACAAAAATTGCACGATAATAGGCGAATATCGACTTTACAAACGCGCTGAAGCTTAGAGTCGTTTTTTGACTGCCACGTCATGGTGAAGTGAACCTTCGTAGCATCTCCAATGTCGGCCGTAACCGCCACGACATGGCTTTACAATTTGTAAGTTTTTAACGAAACTATCGATCGGATTTAGATCTTTGACCTACAACGTTTATAGAAATGATTTTTTTGATTAATCAAAAGGTTTTCGAGTTAGGACGTTAGAAAGGATATTACAATTGTGGTATTTCAGGGCGAGACTTTATATAATAAGGCGCTCCATATAAAAGCATTGTACATGACGATTTTAAAATTAAAAAAAAAATATTTCTGATTAAAATATTGGCATAAAACTTCAGTAGATGATGGACCAGGTGGCATGGATGTAAAAAACGCAAAAAAAAAATTTTCATAATTTTTGAAAAACCACCCCTAGCCACCCCCTGTACAGTACGATTTTTTGACGACCTCTCGATTTTGCATTGTTAACGGATGGGGAATGATAAAAAGAGGGTCTCACATTTTAGCAACAAAGTGCAAACGAAAATCTTTTCTAGAAGGCTTTTGCGGGCTGGCAAACTCTACTATAAAGAATACGACATTTTGTATGATTTTTACTTCTTATAGTATAATATAAACTACTTAACATGAGTAATTGACAGCTGGTAACTAAGAAACATTTTTTGTTTTCACAGCACACCTAGCTTTTTTTGCCAAACAGCAATCAAATTAAATATTGCTAGAAATTGTAAAAATCATGTGATATTTCGAGGTTCTGACAATTATTTTTTTTAAATAATTCTTTAAATTAGAATAAGTGTATTAAAGAAATAACAATTTTGAAATAAACCAGAAATAAGGTAAATTTTTTTCATAATTAAAAAAGGAATATTTTATTAACATTATAATTTTTTTCTCGCACACCCTAAATTTTAGAACAATGAAAATTGGTACAGGTATGTTTTAAGTGATCCTAAAAAAGAATCCGTCATCAGTTTTTTTTTTTTAAATCCCTAATAGTACTAATTGAAATTTGAGCCCATAAAAGTGGTCGTAGTTGGCCATAATTACAGCCCAAAAACAATGTTACCCATTTACTGAATGCGCATTTTGAATACCTACCCAACAAAAAAAAAGTTTATCAAAATCGGTCAAAAAATAAAGATTTTAGAAGGGTGGAAATTTCTTAACGTGGACAAACTGTAGATACTTCCGGGATATATATTTTTTTAAATTATTTAATTTGAATGGAAAGTATGTACATACTTGGATACATTTGCATCAAAACACGCATATATATATTTTTTTTTTGTGGTTAGTGAATAAGCTTATATATGAACGTAAGGTAATTATAACAACGAAAAAATATTAGAAGAAGAAGAAGAAAAAGTAAGATGTATTTTGTGTAACAGAGGATTAGCGGTGTTTTGATCATTGGCGAATTACTGCGATTCTTATTTTCTCAGAGTTTTAGTTAAGCTGTTTTTTGAAACATTTGGTAATTTGCACTATTATTAAATAAATTTGAAAAAATATAGAATAAGGGTATGTATCCCGTTATCAAATTGAAATAAGTGTAATAATATATAATATTTAATTATTTTCCCTTGTTATCGGTGAGTCGCTCGTTTATTTTGTCATCAGGCAGAAATAATGTCAAAAATTTAATGTATTTTTTTGTTGGTTTTGCGTTGTGTCATGTATTACAGTTAGTCTGTTCTTTTTTTAAATAATAACACCTTGTTATGAATTTTTAAACAAGGTTTTGTTTTTTCGAGATAAGGTACTTATTTTTGATAAATTCTGTTTGACTGTTGGATTAAAACGGCATTTTAATTCAAAGTGTCAATCGTTTATGCTTTTGTAATTCGTACTTTTCGTAGTCAAACTAGCGACATTCCGTCTTTTTCCACTCGTAATAAATATGGCACGGTTTGTAGGGTGTCAATTATTTTTCTCTTTCTTTTTTTAACTCGTGTGAGTTTTTATCCCCACTTTTCCATCACGAAGTGCAAATTGACACGACGACGCTAGGACAAGTTCCGTCCCTGTCGAATTATTGTGGTACAAATGGCCAATTTGTAACGCCTTTAATTTGTTTTTTTTCTGGCAATTTCGATTCTAATTCAAAATTAGTAAATCATAAATTTATCCAAAAAATAGCGATACACTCTGAATAAATAAAAAACACCGGAGTCAGCAATTGTTGTATTTATTAATGGTACATGGTACATATGTATTATTGCGACGTAATTAATCTAAATTGTTATAATAGAAGACAATAGCAAACATAAGCTAAAAATTTTGACTTAGGGTATTTACAAAACAATTGGATAAGTAGGTCAGCGGACTTAATAGGTCTCTTTAAGACAAGGCAAAATAAATTGATCGGGAAGGTTTCATCGAACGAGGAAATAAAATATTTTCAAAATAGTTTACAAGATTAGAGGACATATAGGTGTATAATTATGTATACGGGGTATACAAAAAGCAGCGTAATTTTTTGTTTCAGGAAGTGTTTGAATTTCATAAATAATATAATAGGCCTGCAGAAATAGAAAAAGCGGTGTAACTAATTTGTTTCAGATAGCCGTAGGTAAAAGCAGGTGTATTTAGTTATAAGGAATATACCTCTGCGATTCCTCCCAAATCAAATATACAGAACATTGTTTATAAGTCACTTGTATGTGAAAAAATCATGAAATTTGGAGTTTTTTAAAAATTGCAGTAAGACTGCAGTAGATTAATTTTTTTGAATGTTTCTCTTTACTAGGTAATTCCAAACCGGTTAATTTAAGCCCCGGTTGATTTCATTTCATTGATTATTTATTTAAATAATTGCCGAAAACCATCGAAATTTTCGAAAATTTCAAGCATTTTTTACTCTGAAAGGAAAAATGCTAGACTCTTGAAACTTTGGTGGAATATGTGTCTCATTACCCTCAACTTACAAAAAAAATTTCGTTTCAAAATGTTTATTAGTTTTCGAGAAATTCTATTTGTTTATTAAAAACGTCCCAAATGTTAATGAAAAATTGACCTATTAACGTTATCAAAAATAATTCAACCACAGCTCATTTTTTTCGTCAAGACGTCAATTTTACGAATCTGTTATGGGCGTATCGATTTTCAATAATTTTGACCGTCAAAATGGCGTTAACAACATTGCTACTTTTCGGAGCAGCGTTTTTTGCAAATAACTTTACAACAAATGAACGTATCTGCACAAATCTTTCATATTTGAGTTGCTGGTATTTTTCTACAAATTTATAAAAAAAAATTGTTGCTCTGGGATATGTAGGAGCCGAGATAATTTTTTAAATTGTTTAATGCGCCAAACGTTTATTTATTAATATTTATGGCCAAAATTGAAACTGGTTGTTAATAAGATCTTGAATTTTGTGAATTCATCACGTCCTATTGAAAACGGGCCCTTTTTGAGGTCAAAATATAATTTTTAATAATTAGTGATTTTAGAGCGTCTTCAATTTGTTTGGCTCAAGGGACAGGCGAATTTTTGATCAAACGAGTTTCAAATTGGGGAGCGAGAAAAATTCGTCATATCTCCGTTATTTTCCGGCCAATTTCGACGTTTTTTTTTTAAATTTGGGGTAGCTCACGAAAATAATAACAATGGGCACATTTGCAATATCCAAATAATAAACAAATAATTGTTATAAACAATTTTTTTTTTTTAATTTTTTCTTTTTTGGGCTTATAAGTTGCATAAGTTGCATAATGTGCTAATGTATTAAATATAAATTTATAAAGATTATATAATGGTAACAGTGCTGTAACATCGTATATTGTTTGATGGAGAAATAGTTTGTGCATACATTGTTACCATTATATAATCTTTATAAATTTATATTTAATACATTAGCACATTATAAGTTGCATAAGCCCAAAAAAGAAAAAATTAAAAAAAAAAAATAAATTGTTTATAGCAATTATTTGTTTATTATTTGGATATTGCAAATGTGCCCATTGTTATTATTTTCGTGAGCTACCCCAAATTAAAAAAAAAACGTCGAAATTGGCCGGAAAATAACGGAGATATGACGAATTTTTCTCGCTATCCCAATTTGAAAATCGTTTGATAAAAATTGCACTTGTCCTTTGAGCCAAACAAATTGAAAACGCTCTAAAATCACTAATTATTAAAAATTATATCTTGACCTCAAAAAGGGCCCGTTTTCAATAGGACTTGATGAATTCACAAAATTCAAGATCTTATTAACAACCAGTTTCAATTTTGGCCATAAATATTAATAAATAAACGTTTGGCGCATTAAACAATTTAAAAAATTATCTCGGCTCCTACATGTCCCAGAGCAACAATTTTTTTTTATAAATTTGTAGAAAAATACCAGCAACTCAAATATGAAAGATTTGTGCAGATACGTTCATTTGTTGTAAAGTTATTTGCAAAAAACGCTGCTCCGAAAAGTAGCAATGTTGTTAACGCCATTTTGACGGTCAAAATTATTGAAAATCGATACGCCCATAACAGATTCGTAAAATTGACGTCTTGACGAAAAAAATGAGCTGTGGTTGAATTATTTTTGATAACGTTAATAGGTCAGTTTTTCATTAAACATTTGGGACGTTTTTAATAAACAAATAGAATTTCTCGAAAACTAATAAACATTTTGAAACGAAATTTTTTTTGTAAGTTGAGGATAATGAGACACATATTCCACCAAGTTTCATGAGTCTAGCATTTTTCCTTTCAGAGTAAAAAATGCTTGAAATTTTCGAAAATTTCGATGGTTTTCGGCAATTATTTAAATAAATAATCAATGAAATGAAATCAACCGGGGCTTAAATTAACCGGTTTGGAATTACCTAGTAAACAGAAATATTAAAAAAAATTAATCTACTGCAGTCTTACTGCAATTTTTAAAAAACTCCAAATTTCATGATTTTTTCACATACAAGTGACTTATAAACAATGTTCTGTATATTTGATTTGGGAGGAATCGCAGAGGAATCCTTATAACTAAATACACCTGTTTTTACCTACGCCTATCTGAAACGAATTAGTTACAGATTTCCGTTCACATCGTCTAATTCTACAGGCCTATAAGTATTTGGGGAAGACCGTGAAATGATTAAGGTTAGAACGTGAAAGAGTGGTTATTAATTCTGGAAGTGGTGATATTTGAATGGTATTAAGTTTTTTTGTTGAATAATAGGAGTTTAACGGAGAATTAAGATGAGTCTTATAGAGGGTACCCAGGGTTGTTTTTTTTTATGTGTAATATGGTACCGAGTTATTTAGTGATAATGTGCAGGGAAATGTGATAGGGACCACATCACGTACGGATGTAGGCACCCACACATACTATTAGTAGTATGTGGAAAAGATGGTTGATGTCAGTTCTGAATACGTAATATATTTATATTTTTACGTATGCAATACGGTATGAAAGGGTACCACTAAGTTATCTCATATGCCAGAGAGGCAATACGTAATACGACCTCAGCCAGGAGACGTGTAGCTCTGCAGGCACCTGTCATATAAAGGGAGCATCTCTTGCCGTATAACTCCTGGAATGGGTAAAGGCCAATTAGGCTTGTCAACCATTAAACAATACGTTTCTCATAATGAGTTTGGAGAAGTATAAGTAATAGTTTATGATGATGCGCAAGGAGGGATAATAGGGGCAACACCACGCGCAAGTATAGGCATACACAAATACTATACTTGGGCCAAAAAGAGTAGTCAGTAGAGCCAGAGGCGTACGGATTTACGAATTTCATAAATTCCTTAATTCGAACAAATGAAAGCGGATTGTGTTAATTATGCATGAGTATGAGTTACCATGTCTTAAATTTTAAATAATATGCTTACATCTGGCAACATTATCTCCACGAATTAGGTATAGCAACGCAGTTGAACAATGCACATCCTTTGCGTTGCAGCATATGTGACGCCACTGAATGCGCTATCTAGACTCGCTGGACGACCTTTATAATAGTCGAACAAATTATTGGGTATAAAGGCGGAACGTTCAAGCATGTACTATATTTGGTTGACTATACCAATTAAACATAATGACCTAGTTGTGGTTTTCATCTCTGGTAGGCGGATAAAACTTGATATATTTCTCTGAATTATATGGGATTATATGGTAAAACGAGCTGCCGCTTCTGTATTCCATAACAGCTAAATACTTTGAAGAATTGCCGGTGAATTTTTTGCTCTACTGACTACTCTTTTTGGCTTTAGTATAGAAGTATGTGGAAAGATGGTTGACTCAGAGGTAAGGTCGTATACGTAACATTTTACGCATACACTACGGCACGACAGGATGTCACTAAATTCCTCCAATTTATGCTGGTATTAGGCAGAGAGATAATATAACCTACACAAGTCAGTCTGCAGAAGACGTGTAATTCTGCAGATGCCTGTCAAAGAAGGGAGAAATCCCTTACCGTAAAGAGCCTGCTATGGAAAATACTATAAAACAATATGTTTCTTCCTATTCATAATTCAATGTCCGTCGTGGCACATAGCCGGGGAAGTAGTTGTTGAAAGGAAGATGATACTTTGTGAGATTTTACGAGTTTTTTTTGGGAGTAATAAGAAGTTTATTGAGAGTTTAATAAAGGTACCGAGATCCCGTATAACCAAGCGATACAGGTTTCCGTGAACTGTATAGATTTGATAATATTCTATAAAGATATGTCGATAAAGATTATCACTGTATAGAATATTTATAGTATAACTAAATATTTCCGTTACAGATATATTCTGTATTTAATCTGTACAGCGATTATAAAGTATTATCTTTATATACTTTCCCTATACAGAATATATGGTTTACATTTACAGCACATATAAAGTATCGTTATACAGGGTGTTTCATGAGGAACTGTACATAGTCCGATGGTAGATAGGACCCATCAAGGTTAGTAACAAACCACTATTTAAAATCATTTTAGCCAAGTATTTAGGGTTATACAGGGTGATTTATGAATTTTTACCAAAAGTTGCTTTCGTTGCCTTTTAGAAACTAATTGTCCGATTCAATTTATTTTTGGTACACATTAAGTACTATCAAATACCAACAGTTCGCCATAATTACAAAACCAAAATTCCAGGTCCGTATTAGGAAAAATTTCATTTTATCTGTGCCCCCTAAAAAGTTCACCCTGTATATATTTTTTTTTAAATCTTATTACTGTAGTTTGAAAGTACATAAACTACCAACAAAAGTGGAATACTTCGTTTTCTTGTCACACTTTACAACAGATACAAAATAAAACACATTAAATTTAAACATTATCTTGTTAAAATTCAAACTTTCAGTAATTCAATGTTATTTGTCAAAGTTCCTATCAGTTTAAGCTTCTAAGTAATTATAACTATTATTGGTTAAAAATAGTATGAAATACCAACAGTTAGTCGCAATCAACAAGACTCCAGGACCGTATTAGGAAAAATCATCATCTCGTCGATTCCTCCCAAAAAACGTCCAACTACCGACACATAAGTTGTGTAGTAATTAAAGGGTAATCTAGTACATTCTGTTCTAATTTGTAATGTGTAATATTTTCATGTTCAGTTCTAGTTTTAAGAAATGAACTTATTTTATTTAGTGTGCAGCTAAAGACATTTGTGCAGGATTTCTGCGAAAGTTTGTCAATTCTTTCTACAGTAGGAATATAATAGACTTTTTATCTACTGACACTGTTAACAAATAAAGGAGTAGTCGGCTTTGACAATAGTTTGACAGGTATAATTGTTGATGAGGTATAACTTTTGTTTCTACGTTACTAATGCCATTAGTCCAACTTGAGAGCAGCAATTAATAGACCGAATTGAACAGTATTGTAACGTAATAAGATACTACCCGGACGTTATACGAAAATTTGTGGGACATTTAGTAGTAGTAGGTAATAAAATGCCGTGAAGAGGGGGGGGGTTTACATTTTGAAAATAAGGTATAGATTTTTACTTTTTATTTTGTTAATATGTATTCGAGTATGTATTATTTTGTTTTGTTACGTTGTTTTGTATTCATGTTGCGTTTTTTATTTTGCTTGTTCTGTTCTGTTACTATTAAATTGTTTTAAAATTCATTGAGTATTATATACAGACAGAATAGCTGCTCTAACTGAAACCAATTTATTGAAAATGTCAATTTTATCGAGATAAATTTTGTTGGTTGGTTTAAAACCTGTTGAAAGTGTAATAAGAAAACGGATCACACTACACTACTTGTTGATACTTTATGTACTTTTAAATTATAGCAAGTAAAGTTAAGAATAAGATATACAGGGTGAAAATTTTAGGAGGAATCGATGAGATGATGATTTTTCCTAATACGGTCCTGGAGTCTTGTCTGATTGCGACTAACTGTTGGTATTTCATACTATTTTTAACTAATAATAGTTATAATTACTTAGAAATTTAAACTGATAGGAACTTTGACAAATAACATTGAATTACTGAAAGTTTGAATTTTAACAAGATAATGTTTAAATTTAATGTGTTTATTTTGTATCTGTTGTAAGTGTGACAAGAAAACGAAGTATTCCACTTTTGTTGGTAGTTTATGTACTTTCAAACTACAGTAATAATATTTAAAATAAATATATACAGGGTGAACTTTTTAGGGGGCACAGATAAAATGAAATTTTTCCTAATACGGACCTGGAATTTTGGTTTTGTAATTATGGCGAACTGTTGGTATTTGATAGTACTTAATGTGTACCGAAAATAAATTGAATCGGACAATTAGTTTCTAAATGGCAACGAAAGCAAATTTTGGTACAAATTCATAAATCACCCTGTACAACCCTAAATACTTGGCTAAAATGATTTTAAATCGTGGTTTGTTAATAACCTTGATGGGCCCTATCTACCATTGGACTATGTACAGTTCCTCATGAAACACCCTGTATTATCGATAACTGATCAATATAGATCCTGCAAAGTTCTCTGATAATAGTATATTATGTTATAAGGAGTAGAAGGCGACCATTATTGTTGACTTCAGAAGTTTGCTCAGCCGAGGCGCAAGCCGAGGCAGCAAACTGGGCGAAACACATAATGAGCCTTCTACTCCGAGTGACATATTAATTCAGAATTATTATGCAGAATTACTACCGAAGAAGTCATTAGTATAATAACAAATATGAAAAACAAATATTGTGTCGGAATAGATGAAATACCTATACGTCTCCTAAAATTTTGCAAATACTCTATTTCAAATGCAATTGCAGCAATTATTAATTTTTCTTTGCAGTCGGGCCAATTTCCTAATGCCCTAAAAATAGGAAAAGTAACCCCTCTACATAAAAAGGATGATTCACAATTATTACAAAATTATAGACCAATAATACTACTTAGTTATTTATCGAAAATTGCTGAGAAAGCCGTATCCACCAGAATTTATTTTTATCTGGAAGCCAATATGCTATTTTCCAATTGTCAATACGGATATAGGGAGAATAGAACTACTGAATTCGCAAGCCTAGAGTTTACTCAAAAAATTTATAATTATTTGGATAACAGTAAAAAGGTTGCTGGACTATTTTTCGATTTAACAGCAGCCTTCGACTGTGTAAACACTAAATTCCTAAAATTTAAATTGAGTACAATAGGTATTAGAGGTAGCATTCTAAATTGGATTATGTCATATTTAGAGGACAGGAAAATTATGGTGTCATTGGACTCGCACATTTCAGATCTCTTCAACATCGACATAGGTGTTGGACAAGGATCAATAATTGGTCCACTTCTTTTTTTAATTTTTATAAATGATTTGCCAGCATACATTACTGAGGGGGAAATTTTTATGTACGCTGACGACACATCAATTATTATCAATGCAAATGACGTAGTAGAATTAGAAAATAAGGCCAATGTAGTGATAAATCAATTTGAAAATTGGTGCCAAAGAAACTCACTTATAATAAATAAAAATAAAACCGTATTTGTATATTTTTCTACTATAATGTATAAGACAATGCCAGATATAAATTATGTAAGCACTAGTACCAGTACAAGATTTTTAGGAACTATAATAGACTGCACTTTAACATTTACCAATCAAATTGATTATCTCTGTACCAAATTAGCAAAAACTACATTTGCTCTCTTAAATCTCAGAAATGAAATTGACAGCCAAGGTCTTTTAACTGCATATTATTCACTTGTTTACTTAGTTCTAAATTACAATATTATGATATGGGGCCAATCAGTCGATATAAATAGAATTTTCGTTATGCAAAAACGAATTATTAGAATAATTTATAAGCTATCATTTAGAGAATCCTGCCGTGATACATTCAAAAGAAAACAAATATTGACTGTTCCCTGTATTTATATATTTAGATTAGCTTGTTTTGTTTATAAAAATCCGGACTTATTTCGTTTAAACAATAATATCCATAATCATAATACCAGAAGTGCTCGGGAAATTCACATTAATAATTATAATTTAAGTAAATTTAAAAAATCACCTTACTATGCAGGTAGTTACATTTTTAATAAAATACCTCTTCGAATAAGAACAATAGACAAGTTGCATATATTTAAAAGGGAATTAAAAAAGTTTTTAACTGAACACTGCTTCTACAGTCTACAAGAATTTTATAATAATTCTGATGTTAACTAATTGATAATGTTATACTTTTTAAAATATAATTATTTACAACACTTACTATATGTTTGTTTGTCAAAAATATTTATGGGTATGTGATTTTACATCTTTTGTATACATGACGTATTTTCTTAAATTATCACCATCTTATATCTGTTTTTGTTTTTTTTTTTTACTTTTTACTGACAAAACCTATTTTGTACTTGTACTACTTATGGTGAATAAATTATCTTATATTATCTTATCTTATCTTATCTTATACTATTTTTTCTTCAAGCGTTAAAATCAAAAATATCAAAACTTTATTTTTGAAAAATTACATCAGGTCAAATGCGTTCAAACTTAGTAAAAAAAAATATATGTAATACCATTGTTTATAAAGTATATAGTTATTCAACCTCTTGTTAGTACTGGTGGATCATTGGTAGATGGCGTGCTGGATGATGTGTGCCCATTATTACGACCGTAGCCCCAGGTGTCGTTTACGTTACGACCATTGTTTATTATAAACAATGCTACGACGCATGCACGAATTTCGTACATCCGGTGCATCTACGTCACATGACATTCGACCATGGTTGAGATAAAACATGGTTAGTTTTATCTCGGCTCGATTTTCGTACTGTACTGCGCAAGTAGAAAAACTTGTTGAGTGCCACTAAATAGGTATATGTTTTCTGCAAAGTTGGAACTGTCAACTGTCAAATAACAAATTGTCAAATCTGCAAGAATGTTAAGTTTTGGTTATTTGAATTTATTAATTTAGTCTGGTGGTATCAGTTTTAATTGAAAAATGCACAAAGGTCATGGAGGACTCCTTTAACCACGGCGAGAAATTGAAGAGGATCAAATCTTTGACAATGTAGCAAAAGATGCTTGCCACTCTTGCCAGCTATGCTATTCATTCTCTCATTTGGGCAAGAACTTACTTACATTTATCTTTGTCTACGAGAAATCAACAGAAAAATACAAGATAACTCTAGAAAAACAAACAAGATCACAAAATTTATAGGATTCAAAAAATAGTTATACCTATTATGCTTTATATTATGTAGTTATTATTATGTTGTCCCATGTCCTTTTTAATAGTAAGTAGATTTCAACTTTGTTGAATATCCCTTCATTACTTTAAATTATATATTCTTTTAGTGAATATTATGAACAATTATGTAAATAACATTATCTAACATTCATAATATTCAATGAAACTATTTATTATTATTAATTATAATTATATTAAATTATTTTCAATTACTAAAGTCCACAACTGTGAAGTTACAACTTTTATTTATTAAAAATCATGATTAATTTCAAAGCTAATTTCATATTATGTCAAACACGTTCTAATTAAAAATGCAGGTAAACACCACGATAATAAGCACGGGCCATATATAAATAGGTAGATTTTCAATTTGTGGTACTTGATTTCAAGATTAGAAGAAACGGCAAAATCTGTCAAATTATTCTACTTTATATTTAAAATTCGCACCAAGATTTCTACTTGATGACGTAGTCCTAGCGGTAGTCAAAATGTGCGCCGTGACATACCATCTTATATCTCTACCATGACATTCGACGAGGAACTAAAGTCATAGATCGAAACTTGACCGTATATTAATAACTTTTGACAGTTTGTCAGTTTTCTATTTTTATTAAACTATTGGATTTTTTGTTCTAAAATGAATCATTTATACATCATATGACTATCATAACCTAAAATGTTTAGTTTTTGTAAATTTATTTTTACTTTAATTATAATTTTGTAGCTTAATCAGCTTGGATCCATAATAACATTTAAAAACTCTCTAATAAGACAGTAGATATATAAAGTTCCAATATTGTACCTACGTAGATTATTAAAAATGAATTGCTATTTATAGGTTGGATTTCCAGTCAACAAAGAGCATCCCATTTCATTAGATTAGGACAATTAAAACTTCATTAGTAATGCATCGAACAAGATTTTGGATGATAAGTACAGGAAACAAGCAGAAATTTTGATAAAAATGACATAATATACAAAAATTTTAAAAAGTGCATATTTTTGAGGTTAGTTGAAAGCTTCATAGTCGCGAAATTGTGAAAAGCGAAATGCGAAACGTGTTGCTATTGGTTCATTTTACATTAAAATTTGGAATTGACCAATAGCAACACGTCTCACATTTCGCTTTTCGCAATATCGCGACTATAAAAATCACGAATAGTGCTGTAGCTATGTGTAAAAATCATAATAAAAGTAAAAAAGGTATCAATATAAGATATTTCTACTAAAAGACAAAATAAATTTGAGGAATGGCAAGTAAGTGTAGGAACATGATGTATTGTATTTAAAATCTAGTTTTTATAATATATAAACACCTCAAATAATTATTTCATCTTTTAATCAGCGTTTATGTGAAAATAATCAATCACCGAACGTTTAAATTTATTACAATAGCCCTAAAGCCGTCAAATGGATCATGTGCATCATATAGCATATAGGACTGACATAACCTCAAATTTAGAGTTTTTTTAAAATTTATTTTCGATTTTAATTTTTGTAGTTTCAGCTTGAATCCATTATAATATGATTATAACATATAAAAATTATCTCAATAAGTTTCAATATTATAGATTATATTTAAAATAAACTGCTAATTATAGATTGGATTTCCAGCCAACAAAAATCATTTTATTTTATTAAATTACGCCAATCAAAACTTCATAGCCGCTTTCCAGTGACTTTCTTGAGTCACTCAGGAGCAGCTCAGGAGTACGCCTCAACTACTCTACGCCGTTCTAGTGCATCCGAATGCATCCGAAAGTAGCTGGCGCGTACTCCTGAGTTGCTCCTGAGTGACTCAAGAAAGTCACTGGAAAGCGGCTCATTAGTAATGCACTGAACAAGATTTTAATTGATAGTACAGGAACCAAGCACAGATTTTGATAAAAGCAGCTTAATATGTGAAAGTCTTTAAAAATGTATTTTTGCAATTGTATATCGAAATGGTGACTTTACGTATTTGTGCGCTGGTATTACTTTTTCTACTAACGCGTCATTTGATGACGTGCAAATCATATTTTTGAGGTTAGTTGCGATGTCACGTACACGACAGATTCATATTTTTCTCGAGCTCGACGTCACATCCGGCTGCGCAATGGCCGCATGTGTAAATGTATCGTGAAATGTATATTTTTTTAATGATAAAATATTTTAAAAACAAAAGTCAAAAAACTGTAAACGTAGTCATAGAAACTGACTAGTATGTAAATTACTCACAAGTTGGCAGCACATACTTAGAAATCAGGTTGAATAACTATAATACTTTATAAACAATGGTAATACTAACCATTTTATTTATCAATGAAACATGTCATAGGTGAATTTGCAATTTCAAGTATTTCAGGTGTTACGCACTGCATTTCTTCAGACATTTTCGCTTTTAAATTTAAAAAACGGCTCGACGCGCGACGTCAACTTGTAAAATGACAGTTTATGACAAGTCATAACTTATATTTTTAATTCGTTGCCATGGATACATTACTTCATTTTTGTACTAGGAAAAAAATGAGAAATATTTGTACTAATACAATTACGGCCATTCTCACCGATTACTGTTTAAGCAACCCTTAGTTAAGGTTGCTTAAATATTTAAATATGGTTTAACTTTGTTTGCATTGCACCGCAAAATATTAAAGTCCGCTTTAATAAGTATAGATTTTATTGTAATACACCTACTTTTAGGTCATTTGTAATTTGTTGGCAACTTCGTTACGTTCTTTGTTATGTCATATATGGCATCCATTATTTTATTCTGTCTGTACCTACATCACGTTTTGTATTTAGAAAATAAGAATAAAATGGAAAACCCGAGGAAGAGAGTGAGGTCCGCAAATTTTACAAACGATGAAAAGATCCTCCTCTTGAATATTATTAGTAAATATAACGATATAATTGAAAACAAAAAAACTAACTCTGTATCCTGCGAACAAAAATCTTACTTACGTACTGTACACTTAAATTATGGAAGGGAATATATTTTAACACATACATATCAGTCATATCACTGGGGAACTCCAAATTGGCTTTAATTAAAGTCAAAATATATAAAACAGTATCTTTACGTAATCTAAACCGCCTAAAGAAAGTTAGCTCATCTAATTCAGCAAAATAATTTCTTCTCACATAAATTCTTCTAGGAAACCCGAAATCGAACATTTCCAATATATCAATATCGTCCTCAAAGATATCTTCATCATCAGATTCCCTTTATTAATAAAATAGATAATTTAAAGATTGAAAATTGAAATTAAAATCAAATAAATGTCATTAATGACACGTAATTTGTAAAAATGCGCATGCTCAGAACTACACTTAAATTTAAACCAGCTTTAAGCCACCATTTTTCAGGGCTTAAATTTAAGGAACCTTTAAGGCGATTTAAGAACGCTTAAGCAACGGTGCAACGAAAAATTCAGATTTAAGCACGCCTTATCGCTAAACCTTCCTTTAAAACTACGGTGAGAATGGCCGTTATAGGCTCTTTCTACAGGACGTGTTGCATTATGTAATGTAAGTATTGTTATACGCTTGAAGAAAAAAAATATTTCCTATTTTGGAACATGTATTACTACTTTATTAAATCTATATATGTCATCTAATCGAATAGCTATGGGTATTCTATACTAAGTATAGGTATTGAATCTTTACGTGATCGATTCCGATATTTCTGCATTTGTGGCATATATGAAATATCGTTATATTATAGACTACATAACTCACCAGTATAGATTCTGTAAAGTTCTTCGATATAGATTTAATGAAGTGTTATATATTGTTTACATTATACGAAAACGATAAAATGAGTATTCGCAGTACTAAATATTTATTGAATCTTGACGTGTAGATACCGAACTGACCTGCCATACGTCAAACGTGGATTTAATACCTAACCTTACTATTTATTGAAAATAAGGAACACACCAAACTCTGTGTCTGTGTACACATATTTTAAAATAAATAATACAACTATTTACAATCATTTATTGAAAGGGACCGTCTAGTGTCTACTGAACCTCGCTTTTGCGGTGCAATATGTTCGACGGTTCGACGCATATTCGCCGCGCCGCGCCGATGTCGCTTTTATTTACCGATTGGCTTGAAGTTGTCCCTTTTTCAAGTTGCTACGATGGTGTATTGGAGCTTATGCAGTATTGGCATGCTGGAGGTTCCGGGTTCAATGCCCACACATTTCTGTTTTTTATTTTTATTACATATATCAGTTAGGTTTCAGGTGAAAATATGGTGAAAGATGTTCCTTCTTAAAAATAATAAAAACATATTTGAGGGAACAAAACTTCAACACTTACATTTCAAAGCTAGTCGGTTAATATAAGATCAGCGCCGGCGGTGCGGTATACCGCGTCGGCAATATTGAACCGTCGCGACCTCAGATCAAGAAAGAAACGTTGATCTGAGGTCGCGACGGTCCAGTAGACAATAATTCAATTAAACTAGTAACCACGTCTACGTAAACCACAGAACATAAAGAACGTAAACAGTCATACTACAAGCGAGAATCGTTTCACAACACAGAGACAGGTCGCCAACTGTCAACTGCCACAGCCATAGATAAAAAAGTCACAGCACAGTCACTGTTGTCAACTCTAGATCTGCATCTTATAATCCTTGGAGTAAGTATTTTATATACTAACTTCGTACCCTGCCAGCTGCAATCAACAAGGTAAAATCGTAAAAAAATGTTTTAAAGATATAAATGATTATCCAATATCTCTGTTTCACATAATGATTTATTACTGATATAACTAAATAACTTCCCGATGCAGCGCTACTACTTTTAACATCGAATGACGTGGACATAAGGATGGCTCAGTGGGAAAATCGTTAGAACACAAGGAGCGAAGACATGGGGTTTGCAGGTTCGAATCGTAGGGTAAGCATTATAACAATCAGTGTTATTCTGTAAGCCATTGAAAAGTATTCAATATTGGATATTTCCCAATAATTGGAAAGATTCCAATGACCTTGTCATTTTCTTATTCTGTAACCACAATGAATTCAATTTATTGAATCAATATCTTGAAAGTCTTAACAACCGATTTTTGCTCTTGTTATTAAGTTTCCAATAGAACATAACCTCAAACGTTTATTTTGAATAACTGATTTGTGCAACGATGGAAGGAGAAGGCGTTTGTAATTCATAATGAATAGATATATTTTCATTATAAATGCAGTCGAAAATATAATTGAAGTGTGAGTATTCAAAACAATGTGATAAATTAAAAATGAAAAAAAAAAACAATAAACATTTTAGCAATGAGTTTCGGTTACACAAAATACAGTTAAGAGATTCCAGTAACCCACTCTCCCTGCCTGAAGAATCGTTTTTAATTCATCTGGGCCAACCAAAGGCGTGAATTTGCCCGTTCCTAGAACAGGATACGTTTTAAATAACGAACATATATGGCAAATTGCTGTGGACTTGTTCTTTTAGCAGGGGCCATATCACCAAATTTTCGCGACCACAAATCACAATTCAAAATACACCGCAAAATGGCGCAAAAACAACAAAAGTGAGGTTAATCTTCTTCTTTCAAATTTATTACGCACTATTTGTCAATAATTGTACTAACCGTTTTAAATTTAGTGACTAAGATTGAATGTTCCCAATATGGTTTACAGAATTGCAAAATTTCTCAATATTGGAAACACTCTTGGAAATGTGATTGAAACATAAATTGGAATCTATTCAATATTGGGAACTTTTCAATGGCTTACACAATAACACTGATTGTAATTTAAATAACATTATAATAATTTGCAGGTGACTTTTTCTGAGGATATAATATTCATTGGAACACGGTAACGTTGGATTTACGGCGCGGTACGGCTGATGAGTAATTAAAAAATAGTAAATTTTTTCAATATTTTAATATGAAATAAATGTATGTTCTTTACAGGATCTTTATTCATCCTGTATATATAGCATTATAATAATATAGTCGGCCTGTATCGTTGTGATAGCGATACGATAAATTGAACTTTATTTAATCTAAATCCAAAATGTATCGCGGCGATAGAGAATCTGTAAATACCAACTTTATTCTATCTATAATCCAGGATGTATTTAAACCCGTATCGTCGCTGTACCAGATGAATACAGGCTATCCTTATCGAGTAAAGATTTTAATATAGAACCGGTACAGGTTATTTACAGTATGGTTATACGGGATATGTTATGTTAATGCGCAAAATAGGTATGAAAGAGGCCACACCACGCTCAGGTGTAGGCACACATACGAGAGGTATGTGAGTAAAGTAGTGTTAAAGTTAATCAATATCACCACAACATATCTAATCACACAAATGGTTCTTATAGAGAGTAAAGTGTCACTTAGGTAAATGCACAATAGTAAAATTGGTCGTAAATAAGTAAGGTGTCATAACATATGGAAAACAATTCATTTTCCAAATGCTCGGTAATGTGGACCTCTATTCGCTAAAACCAGGGCACAGTGTACAGTGTGTCCCATAAGGAATTGAGGATACCACGGGTGAGAGTTGTAGTAATAACTCGGGTGGGTAAATCAAATTAATTTTGGCGAAGTGTAGCTGGACTCGGGCAATTGATTGGGTTATGATGCAAAGTTGCTAGGCCATTTAAGCTAGTGGTACTAGCTTGGGCAACTAGATAAATTGCAGAGGAAATAGCTGACTATCTAACATAGCCTTCGTCCAAGTAAAAAGAAATGATTGATTTTCAATACATAATCTATATCATACTTATAAAATTTTAAAAGATACTATTAAATTTAAATTTGTTTCCCCAATCAACATACCGCATCTCCGGAAGAATAATGACGCAAGTGGAAATATTCAGTGTTATTCTGTAAGCCATTGAAAAGTATTCAATATTGGATATTCCCAATAATTGGAAAGATTCCAATGACGTTGTTCAGAAAACGCAATTATTTGGATTTAATTCTCTTGTTCAATTCTACTTTAATTTGTTAGTATCCATAGTAACAAGTAACAACTCTCGCTGGTATACAATAATTACAAAGGTGCGGTCGTGCTTTTCAATTTAAATAAAACCAAGTGCAAAAAAGTGTATCACCCTGGTCCTGGAATCTGCTGAGATTGTTGGGCCCAACACGAAGACAAGAAGCAAAATTCAAGGTATCTACCCCTATTTTAATATCGTACACGCAAACAAACATTCTGTCAGTCCGTTGGGCTGACTGGTCCTTCGTTCAACCTGCTTTCCAAACAATTTTTGGTTCTTCGATGCCGATTCTTTAAAATTAAATAAAACCAGCTTTGCCTCTCATTAATATTCAAACCGCTTAAAACCGTCATATATTTCAGTTAGAAAAGTGACATTTTCCAATTTTAATTTAGTTTGACAATTTTCACACCAGCCTCCTAATTGTGTAATACTGAACCTGCCGCTAATTCATTTTATTCTCACGTAAAAGTCTAGTAGTACTTTCTTGTAAATTTGTGTTATTGACATTCCAGTATTTAGTGATAACTGCTAAATAATAAAATTAAGTTACAATTTTATTTACATACAGTTAATACCATTATTTTACAAGTTTGCGATTCAAAATGAAGTTTGAGGACTTTGTGATAGAATGCAATTTGACAATTAAAAAACTGACCGCTGTGTCAGAATATTCATGTACTGTTTTGGCAGATCCTACAACGCACTCTATGTTTCACGCAAAATTTAGAAGATCTAATCTCATTTTCAATGATATACAAGAACAACGCAAATTATTGAAATTAAGCCAACTTTCGCCTGAAAATTTGGATCAACTAAACTCATTATTAGAAAAAATAGATGATTTGTATGATAGTATCCAAGCTGTTAATATACAATTAACTAATATGGAGTCAGCTGTTATTGCAGATCAAAAGAGTAATGCTGATAACCAAAATAATGTTCATTTACCACAAATTCAAATACCCAAATTTTCAGGGAATCCTATTGAATGGACTTCCTTTCACGAATTGTTTTTATCACTAATTCACAATAATACAAAATTATCAAACATAGAGAAATTTCAATATCTAATAAGTGCCTTGTCTGACGAACCACTAAAATTAGTTAAGCATTTGCCATTAACCTCTGATAATTATCATATTGCATTTACAACTCTAGAAGAAAGATATGAAAATAAACGTTTACTTATTTCGACATATTGGGGAAATATTTTCAATTCACCAAAAGCTGAATCCGATTCCGCAACCTCTCTTCGTACTCTCTTAAGTATATTTTCAGAAAATATTTTTGCTCTCAAAAAATATGAAATTGACTTGTGGGACTTTACTTTATTCAATTGGTTAATGCAGAAAATTGATTCCACTACTCGCAAACGGTTTGAAATGTATCATAGCAATACTGAAATACCTACATATGAAAATTTAAATACATTCTTGACCGATCAATGTACAGCGTTGGAATCTAGTATGATAACATCAAATCTTTATTCTAGTGCTTCTCAGCATTTAAACTCTAATACTAAAAGGTCTTCTCATTCTTCATTTACTCATAAACAATATACGCAGTCTCCCACAAAAGCAAGACAACAGTCTCTCGTGGCCGAGACAGTTTCTCAAAGTAATGTTACTTCAGCAAAACCTTGTCAAACATCTTGCTTTGTTTGCAAGGCTCAGCATTCTATTTTTAAATGTGATTCATTTTTTAATAAATCACCTCAGGATCGATATGATTTTGTTAAAGAATGCAAACGATGTGTGAACTGCTTTGGAACACATAGTCTCTCAACTTGTGCTTCCCAGTCCACTTGTCGTGTGTGTCAAAAACTCCATCATACGATGCTACATTTTCCCCGTGAAGCAACTACAAACTCTACTTCTAACTCTGCTTTAAACTCCACGTCTAACTTTAAAAATAATGCCGCCGCTCCTGACAGTTCTCAAGTTGTTGCCAGTGCTCTTGCTCCAGTTACAGTCCTCTTATCTACTGCCTTAGTATCTATCTGTGATGCTAGAGGTAATTTTCAGACCTGTCGTGCTCTTATTGACAATGGCAGTCAAATATCAATAATAACTGAGAAATGTCTAAACCGACTTAGTTTACCGCTAACTCAATCTATTCCTATTCAAGGAATTGGTCGAACTTCTTCACCCGCTTGTACCGGCTTGACTGCTTGTCAAGTCACTCCGCTATTTAGACATCATCGCAGTTTCATTATTCAGGCAATGGTCTTGCCAGTCATCTGCAATGATGTTCCGTCTAGTCACATTGCCACGCACAATTATAGACATTTAATTAACCTGCCTCTTGCTGATCCTGATTATAGGAAACCAAGCGAAATTGATATCTTGCTTGGTGCTGATGTCTATTCGCAAATAATACAACCCGGTATTAAATATGGCCGTCCTGGCGAACCAATTGCAATGAAAACCATCTTTGGTTGGATTTTATCTGGCAAAATTAATCATTCTACGCTCACTACTGTTAATCGTTCCATGTATCTGTTGAATCAGAACTCGATTCCACATTAAAGAAATTTTGGGAATTTGAAAGTGTACCTAACAAAATATTCAATTCACCGGAGGATATCAAATGCGAACAATACTTTATTGATTCTCATACTCGCGATGAATCCGGTAGATATACTGTTTCATTACCTTTTCGCGAAGAAATTCCTATTTTAGGTGATTCGTTTAACTCCGCAATGCGTCGTTTTCTGTCCTTGGAAAATCGCTTAAATAAAAATTCTGCATTAAAACAAAAATATTCCAATTTTATGCAGGATTATTTCGTCTCTGGCCATATGTCTCCTGTGAGTGGTCAAACTACTTCCAATCATAGAGATTCGTGTTACTATATCCCACACCACACCATTGTGTGCTAAAGCCAGAAAGTTCCACTACGAAATTACGTGTCGTCTTTGATGCCTCAGCGAAGACTTCAAATAATATTTCTCTAAATGATACGCTACTAACTGGCTCTAAATTACAGCAAGACATAGTATCCTTACTTTTACGTTTTCATATTCATTCTATTGTACTTATTGCAGATATTAAACAAATGTATAGGCAAGTTTTAGTGAAATCTGAACACAGAGCCTATCAACGCATACTGTGGCGCTTTTCTCCTGATGGTCCGGTTCGAGAATTTGAGCTAAATACTGTTACATACGGAGTATCATCTGCTCCATATCTTGCTATCCGCACTCTCCTACAACTTGCTTCAGATGAAAAACAGAATTTTCCTTATGCTGCTGTTCATCTCTTAAAGAAGCTATCACACTGCAATCTCAACTTCAAGGTCTTCTTAAAAGTGGCGGATTTGATTTAAGGAAATGGTCTAGTAATGATTCTGTCTTGTTAGAGTCCATACCTCCCTCTTTACGGCAAACTAATTGTCAATCATTCGACACTGTCGATTCCTTTCAAAAGGTATTGGGCTTGAACTGGAATCCAGCTTCTGATTCCTTAATTTACAAAATAGAAACTATTGAACGTTGTTGTACTAAGAGATCGATACTTTCTGAAGTTGCCCGCATATTCGATCCACTTGGATTATTGGCGCCGCTGACTCTTTTTGCCAAGCACTTAATTCAGGTGCTTTGGACACAAGGTTTGTCTTGGGATGAGGCACCTTCCGCTGAGATTTGTTCACGTTGGTCACAATACTGTTGGATATTACATAGTAGGTTTAATTTATAATAATTAACAAAATGTTAGATGTAACCTAGAGATAAAAAGAAGTTGTTGATTTTGAATGTACAATTGGACTTGAATAAAATTGCTACTTAATTCATTGATTCATATATTCATTTCTAAAGATATTGAATATAAAACATGGCGCAGTCGGTATAAAGCGAAGAAATAATAAATAATTAATAAAGTTTGTAAAAAGGTAGCATCGAAAATTAAAAATAATAAATAATAATTGAAGTGACAAGTTAAAAAACGAACTGACGTAACTATCCAGAAAAATGAGCAAACAGCAAGGTAAAACCTCGAAAACTGACCCAAAAACTAATTCAAGTCAAGCAACTTCGAGTAAGAGTGAAACAAATGATAAAATGGAATCTAAAAAAGAAAATAATGTTATAAATAATTTAAAAGTTCCACAAACATTGGAATTAAATTCAGGAAATCTAAGTGAAAATTGGAGAAAATTTCGACAAAGGTTTGATATATATATGAAGGCATCAAATTATGCAAGTTTGGATGATGACACTAAGATAAATATTCTATTAAACATTATTGGTGATGAAGCTTTGGATGTTTTTAATAATTTTAAATTAGAAGAAGATATTTCACTACAAATAGTAATACAAAATTTTGAAGAATATTGCAATCCACGTAAGAACATTGTTTATGAAAGATTTTTGTACATGCAACGACAGCAAAAAGAAGGTGAGCCGTTTGATAATTTTTTAAAGGATATTCAAAAACAAATTAAGCATTGTGAATATGGTGAACAAGAAGAGTCGATTTTAAGAGATCAAATTGTATTAAATATATCAGATAAAAAGCTCCAGAAGAGATTAATAAGCACAGAAGAATTAACATACAAAAAAACAGTGGAAGTATGTCGAACTTCAGAAATTACAAAAGAACAGGCGAGAAAAGTACAGAATAATTTAGAAATTGATGCTGTCAAGAAAGAAAATGTCAGTTACGATGTCAAGAGGGAAAACGTCAGATGTCCTGTCAAAACAGAAAATTATGGAAATAATTATGGTTCCAAGGTGGCAAACACTGGAAATTCATATGGGAGAAATAAGAAGCATAATCAAGAAATAAAAAATTGTTCAAGGTGTAGTTATTCACATGCGATCAATTCATGTCCAGCATATGGTAAAAAATGTCTTAAGTGTAATAAATTTAATCATTTCAGTAAAAGATGTAATGTAAAAATGTTAAAAAACGTTAATCAAATTACTGAGTCTGACGAGGAATTTGAAATAGATACTATTAAGAAAGTCGAGAATATAGATAATTATAATGATTCTGAATCTTGTTGGTATGAAAATATTTTAATTGAAGATGAAATGATTAATTTTAAAATAGATACAGGGGCTGAGGTTAATTTAATTCCATTAGATAAATTTCAGAAAATAAATAAAAATAAAAATATATTGGTAAATGAAAATAAAAGCAAATTAGAAGCATACGGTGGTTTTAAAATTGAAACTGTAGGCAAAGTAAATTTAATTTGTGAAGCTAATGATGAATGTTTTTTACAAGAATTTATATTGGTTGATAAAAATGTAAAACCTATTTTAGGATTGAAATCATGTGAATTATTAAAATTTATTAAACGTATTAATACTATAGAGTTAGAAAAAGAAAAATTTATAAAAAATAATGAGGATATATTTAATGGTATAGGAAAATTTAAAGGAAAAAGTAAATTATTTCTGAAAGAAGGAGCCAAACCGGTAATAAAAGGTGCAAGAAAATTTCCAAATAAAGTTAGGGATAAATTAAAGTCAACAATTAATGAATTAATTAAAAATAATATTATAGTTAAGGAGGATGGTCCTGTCGAGTGGATACATAATCTAGTTGTTGTTGAGAAACCAAATAATAAATTAAGAATTTGTCTAGATCCGAAGGAACTAAATTTAAATTTATTAGATGAAAATCATCCCCTACCAACTTTAGAGTCTATTTCACAAGGTTTAAAGAATAAAAAATTTTATTCTGTGTTTGATTTAAAAGAATCTTTTTGGCATGTTCAACTTGATGATAGTTCAAGTAAATTATGTTGTTTTAATTCACCACTAGGAGTTTATAGATTTAAAAGATTGCCATACGGTTTAAAGGTTGCTGCACAATTATTTCAAAAGGAAAATGAAAAAAATTTTGCAGATATACCTGGCATTAGTATTTATATTGATGATTTTTTACTTGCAACGGATACTGAAGAAGAACATGATAAATTAATAAAAATTTTGGTAGAAAGAGCTCGTAAAGTTAATGTAAAATTTAATAAAGAAAAACTGCAATATAAAGTAAATAAGGTAAAATATATGGGTCACAATTTTTCTGAAAAAGGTATAGAACCAGATCCAGAAAGAATTGAGGCAATAAATAATTTAAAAGAACCATCTAATAAAAAAGAACTTCAAAGCGTATTAGGAATGATAAATTATCTTCGTAATTGTTTTCCTAATATGGCAGAAGCTACAACTTCATTGAGAGAGTTACTGAAAAAAGACAAACATTGGTTGTGGACTGCAAGTCACACAAAAGAATTAGACAAAATCAAAAGTAACCTATGTAAGGCTCCAACATTGGGTATTTTTGATGAAAATAAATATATAACTTTACAAGCAAACAGCTCACAGAATGGTATAGGTGGCTGTATTATGCAGGAAGGGAAACCAATAGGGTATGTCTCTAGATCTTTGACTGAATGTGAAAAAAGATACGCACAGTGTGAAAAGGAATTGTTAAGTATAACTTATACTTGCCGTAAGTTTCATAATTATATATACGGTAGAAAATTTACTATGGAAACAGACCATCAACCATTAGTATCGTTATTTAAAAAAGATTTGTCTAAAGTTACTGCTTGTAGATTGTTAAGAATGCGCTTGAAATTAACAGTTTATGATATGAATTTAGTATATAAACCAAAATATAAAAAATAAATTAATTGAAAGGAACAAAATAATTAAACAAAAATATGATCGCAATGCATACAAATCTGTAGATTTTAAAACGGGAGATAACGTAGTATATAGAAAAAATGATGTTTGGCATAAAGGAAAGGTTGTGAAGGAAGCAGGTACTCCTAGATCGTATATTGTTAGTGATAATAATACTAAAAGAAATTTCAGACGAAATTCTAACCATTTAAAAAAATCTGGAAATGTTTAAATAGCTTATAAAGATATGTTACTGGAATAATATGTTACTGAAATAATTTTTATTTGTCTAATAAATTTAATGTAAATTTAAGGGGAAGATGTTGGATATTACATAGTAGGTTTAATTTATAATAATTAACAAAATGTTAGATGTAACCTAGAGATAAAAAGAAGTTGTTGATTTTGAATGTACAATTGGACTTGAATAAAATTGCTACTTAATTCATTGATTCATATATTCATTTCTAAAGATATTGAATATAAAACAATACAAACGTGAGTTACCATGTCTCGCTCAACTTGAGCTACCTCGTCGTATTATAACGGACAATTATCAAAGCTGCGAACTTCATGGTTTCTGTGATGCATCTTTGATTGGATATGCATGCGTGGTATATTTTAGAGTTACACTAAATGATGGCTTTATACGCATTTTTTTGATTTGTGCTAAGTCTAAGGTGTCTCCACTTAAGCGTATTACAGTTCCACGTCTTGAGTTATGTGCTGCTCTCCTACTTTCTGATTTGGTTCATTTTGTTTGTCAGACCTATGCCAACATTGTGTTTAATAAAATTTACGCTTGGTCCGACTCGACAGTCGCTTTGACCTGGATTAAATCCTCTCCACATCAATGGAAGACGTTTATTGCTAATCGAGTTACACAAATTCAAGAAAAAATTTCTCCGCAAAATTGGTATCACATTAATGGTACTGATAATCCTGCTGATTGCGCTTCGCGAGGTCCTCTTCCCTGTGACCTCTTGAACTGTTCCGCATGGTGGGCGGGTCCAATGTGGCTCAGTTCTTTACCTGAACGTTGGCCTATTTGTACCTCTTCTACTCCTTCTTCTGAAATAGACTTAGAAGCCAATACAATCTCTCTCGTTGTCACTAAACAACATGATTGCATAATGGACTTATTAGTTCGATTCTCTTCTTTGAGAAAAGTTCAAGGAAGTATAGCATATTTAATTCGATTTACCCAGTATTTAAAGAATAAGTCTAATTTAGTTCAAGGTCCTTTAGTAGAGTTGGAGTTACATAACTCATTGTTAATTATTATCAGACATGTTCAACGCTTAGTTTTTGCTAATGAAATAAAGCAAATTCGTTCAAATAGCCTTTGTTCTAAACCCATACGTAAACTTGCTCCTTTTCTAGATCCAGAGGGTATTCTCAGGGTGGGCGGACGACTTCGTCACTCTCAGGAATCCTTTCAAAGAAAACATCCAATTTTATTGCCACGAGATCACCGATTAACTAAACTTCTTATTAATCACTATTATAATAAGTATCTGCATCCTGGTGCAACCGCTCTTCAAGCTTTATTAGTTGAACAGTTTTGGATTTTGTCGGCTAGACGTGCAATTAATCATTGCATTTCCCATTGCTATCGTTGTTCTCGACACAATCCAAAATCTTACACACCTTTTATGAGTGATTTACCTACTTATCGAGTCTCTGAAGTTAAACCGTTTCTTCACACTGGAGTAGATTTCGCCGGGCCATTTACTCTTACTTTTGGTAGACGCCGAGGTGGTAAAACACAAAAGGCCTATCTATGCTTATTTGTATGTCTCGCCACAAAAGCACTTCATCTTGAACTTGCATCAGATCTTTCTTCTGACGCGTTTATTGCAGCATTACGACGCTTTGTTGCACGGCGAGGTCAATGTTCTGATCTTTATAGTGACAATGGAACAAATTTCGTTGGTGCTAATCGTCAGTTGAATGAACTTACACAAGGTGCCGCTGGAATCATGCAAATTAGGTGGCATTTCAACCCTCCTTCCTCTCCACACTTTGGCGGCTTGTGGGAAGCAGGAGTAAAATCGGTGAAACATCACATTTCTCGAGTTATTGGTGATCAAGTGCTGTCCTATGAAGAACTTATCACCATTTTCCACCAAATTGAAGTCATTCTAAATTCACGACCGTTATGCCAGCTTAGTAATGATCCGAATGATCTTCAGGCCCTGACTCCAGGTCACTTTTTAACATTATCCTCATTAACAGCTCCTCCTGACGAGGAGTTAACTTCCGTACCCTTAAATCATCTGTCCAGATGGCAACTGTTGCAACAAATTCAACAAAGTTTTTGGAAGCGCTGGCATAACGAATACCTCCATACTCTCCAGCAACGTTCTAAATGGACAGATCGTACAAAACCTCCCTCTATTGGCACAATAGTCATAATTAAACAGGACAATGTCCTTCCGCTAACCTGGCATCTCGGTCGGATTGCCGAATTACATGCTGGTCCTGATGGACAAATCCGTACAGCTACTGTACAAACAGCTAATGGTCAATTTAAGAGACCTCTTGTAAAATTATGTCCGATCCCTACTAATTACTAGTTTTACAACATGTTATTTTAACTTAGTTTTAATTTAATAATTAGATATATTACAATTACTTATAAAACTTTTAATCTGGAATTACTTTAATCATAAAACCTTCAAGTAAGTACTAAATTAGGATTGTTCCTATTACAAATGCTTCGTCATTTGGATGGGCGGTATGTTCAGAAAACGCAATTATTTGGATTTAATTATCTTGTTCAATTCTGCTTTAATTTGTTAGTATCCATAGTAACAAGTAACAACTCTCGCTGGTATACAATAATTACAAAAAGGTGCGGTCGTGCTTTTCAATTTAAATAAAACCAAGTGCAAAAAAGTGTATCACCCTGGTCCTGGAATCTGCTGAGATTGTTGGGCCCAACACGAAGACAAGAAGCAAAATTCAAGGTATCTACCCCTATTTTAATATCGTACACGCAAACAAACATTCTGTCAGTCCGTTGGGCTGACTGGTCCTTCGTTCAACCTGCTTTCCAAACAGACGTTGTCATTTTCGTATTCTGTAACCACAATGAATTCAATTTATTGAATCAAATCTTGAAAATCTTAACAACCGATTTTTGCTCTTGTTATTAAGTTTCCAATAGAACATAACCTCAAACGTTTATTTTGAATAACTGATTTATGCAACGATAGAAAGGCGTTTGTAATTCATAATGAATAGACAATTTATTTTTATTATAAATGCAGTCTAAAATATAATTGAAGTGTGAGTATTCAAAACAATGTGATAAATTAAAAATAAAATATTTCTAAATTAATCAAACAATAAATACCTACTTCAAATGCACGATAATTGTAATTGTCGCCCCAAATTATTTTTAATTCATCTGGGCCAACCAAAGACGTGAATTTGCCCGTTCGTAGAAGAGGATACTGTTTTAAATAACGAACATATATGGCAAATTGCTGTGGGCTTGTTCTTTTAGCAGGGGCCATATCACCAAATTTTCGCGACCACAAATCACAATTCAAAATACACCACAGAATGGCGCAAAAACAATAAAAGTGAGGTTAATCTTCTTCTTCTTTCAAATTTATTACGCACTATTTGTCAATAATTGTACTAACCGTTTTAAATTTAGTAACTAAGATTGAATGTTCCCAATATGAGTCAATTTCAAGCGATCTACCGGTAAATATCGGTTTTTACCAAAGCATTCAAGCGACACCGGTAATTACTAGTTGTGGCTCGAAGACGTCATCAATGAGCCCTTCATGACGTCATCATCGTGAAGAGTTATAACCGTTATTTACCCAACTCCTGAGCAGTTTTATTTGTGGTTATTTGAATGCCTGTCAGTCTTGTATCAAAGAATAGTACAGTATTCCGTGCTTGCATGTTGCTAACCTAACCTCTTTGTTCAGTGGTATGGAAAGTGGATGGTTCTATCAATATTTGCTATAAGATGTCTTTCGAAACGTATATTACTATAATCGGTAATTCCAATTATCTGCATTTAATTTCTTCGTCAACATCGAATTAATGCTCATAGTCATGAACAGCATTGGGAGTCAACTCTGGCCAACAGTAGCCTTCGAGGTAGCCTTATATTATTATTACTCTGTAATATGTCTATCACTTTATTCTCATCAAAAAATATTTCATAACCGAATCTGACTGAAAGTTTTAAATTTTTAGTTATTAATTGCTTCCATTATCGATTATATATTTCGTAAATATGTGAGGAAAAAACAAAACTTGAGAGTGTGGGGCAGAATTCAAAACTATTTTTTATTGTAACCGGTAAATACTGCTGCTTTTCAAGCGCTCACCCTCTTGTGACGTCATGAAATATAAAATTAGAGAAGGGATGAGACCTAGGGCATAACCAAAGTAATTACCGGTAGATCGCTTGATATTGCCTATGGTTTACAGAATTGCAAAATTTCTCAATATTGGAAACACCCTTGGAAATGTGATTGAAACATAAATTGGAATCTATTCAATATTGGGAACTTTTCAATGGCTTACAGAATAACACTGATTGGCATTTTTGAGTTGTGTATGTCAAAAGTTACAAAAAATGATTTTTCAAGGAAAAAATGGCATAATTGTAATACCTTTAGTTACCGCTAGAGGGCGGAAGCAACCGCGCATTCAGGAGAACGACGGCGTAACAGTCAGTTGTGCTTCAACTTCCGAGTGAGACGCATCTTATTTATTTCTACAACGTCGTAAGTGCTGTTGTTAACAGTTGTGGTGAATTTTGTGTCTAATTCTAGTGGAAACAACGACGTAAGTAACCATTGTGTCATTGTTTAACCGAATAATCTAAAATTTTCTGTCGCCACCTAGTGAAATAATGCCGTAAACGACCTGCAATGTTCACTTTTTACAAAGACTTAAATGCTCTTTATGTCATTGTTTACCCAAATATTTCTTATCTTTTTCGTAATTTGCGAGTTATATCATAGTTTAGCTTAGGCTGTTTGAAAGAAAATACAATAAATATTAATCTTTTTAGGCAATACTTATCATAAACAGTGAGTTTTTGATACAAAATGAAGCGAACAAAACTAATATTACAATTGGCCACTCAGAAACATGGAGTTTCTAGTAATATTTCAAAAGAACCGATGCCATCGAATCCAGTAGAGAAACCCAATTCTCCCAAATTGAATACCGAACCGACATTACACTTGGTATCGAATTCCGACAGTTTAACTACTAGTGGTAAATATTTCTCAATTATTCGGTAATTGTTGAGATAACGGAACCTCCGATTTTCGGAATTTTTTACTTTTAACATACGCATTTTTGCCTCCTGAACAATAAATTCTAATAAAAAAAACGCCGCTCGGCAACAGTTTTCGAGATATTTGGCACCAAAGTCTCTGAAAGTCGTATTTCTCCACTGCCATAATTTTATTTTCACCAAATTTTTCATTTTATGCTTATGAACACCTCTAATACAGACTTATTTAAACACTTTTAAATAGTTTCAACACATATATTAGTAGATAAGTAATGACAGAGCTCAGTGATCCGGATTTGTGATCAGTGATCATGTTCATGTTCAAGGTCATGGGTAACTACAGCAGCGCCACCTAGCAGGGAATCTTGGAACTACCCCCTCAAAAACTACCCCCTCAAAACCCACCCCCTCAAAAACTACCCCCTCAAAAACCACCCCCCTAAAAAACCACCCCCTCAAAAACTACCCCTCAAAACCCACCCCCTCAAAAACCACCCCCTCAAAAACCACCCCCTCAAAAACCACCCCCTCAAAAACTACCCCCTCAAAAACCACCCCCCTCAAAACCCACCCCCTAAAAACCACCCCCTCAAAACTACCCCCTAAAGCACCCCCTCAAAAACCACCCCCTCAAAAAGTACCCCATTAAAAGCCACCCCCTCAAAAACCACCCCCTCAAATCAACCCTTCAAAACTACCCTCTCAAAACTACCCCTCAAAACTACCCCCTCAAAAACCACCCCCTCAAAAACCACCCCCTAAAAACCACCCCCCTCAAAACCACCCCCCTCAAAACTACCTCACACCCCCTAACCCAACCCAACCATATCGGGTTACAACTTGTCGGGACACGTTTGTATACATGTCTAGACGACATCCGGTTTATGCACAAAGATGAATGACCTTTAATAATATCCATCCGGTGGTATCAAATGCGGGGTCAATGTATTTAGACATCTGGTGAACACGTGAGACCAAATGCAAACGTATATTCCCACGTAGATGTATAACATGTGTTCAACACGTGTGCGGGGTCAATGTATTTAGACATCTGGTGAACACGTGAGACCAAATGCAAACGTCTATTCCCATGATAACATGTGTTCAACACGTGTGCGGGGTCAATGTATTATACATGTCTAGACAGCATCTGGTGAGAACTGTAGCAAATGTTTATTCCCAGGGATCATATAACATGTGTTCAACACATCAAATGATCACGTGATCCCCCACCGCGATATATAATACAGCGGTAAGATAGTTCTTCAGTCTATGTTTAAACTTTATACAGCAATGAAGTGTGAGCATTGTGGAAACGGTTTCTCATGCCAAAGCAGTTTAGTTCGGCATATTCGTCAATATTGTTCTGTTCTTCATGACAACAAAAAACGGAAGGCTGATAGTATGCCTTCTACAAGTGGTGTTAACAAAAACATTTGTGAACATTGTGGAAATGATTTTTCATGTGAAAGCAATTTAGTTCGACATATCCGTCAATATTGTTCCGTTCTTCATAATAATAAACGAAAAAGTGATGATATGTCTTCATCAGGCAAAAAACAGAAGACTGATAGCGTACCTTCTACAAATGGTGGAAATTTTGATAGTGGTGAAAATAGAAACATTTGTAATCATTGCGGAAAAATCTTTTCATCATCACGCAACTTATTTCGACATATTCGTCAATACTGTCCCACTTTAAATAATCCAATTTCTTCTGGTAATAAGAAAATTCATCGACCAATTGTTCAAAGTGTGACAGATGGTGTGGACAAACTTCATCACGCATTTAAGAACAGGATATCTAGTTACCGCTTTACTAGCCCTAGAACTCATATCGACTATTCTGATTTTCTGGAAGAAGTGAAACAAAAAGTGCTTGGAATAATTAATGAATACCTGCTGAAATACAACACCCTCAAAATTAATTTCGAAGTGTTTGGGCTTTATATCATACCTGAAAAGGAGTTGTCTGACATTAAGTCATTTAATACAAAAAATAAAATAATCACTATTTCAACAAACCTGCAAGAGATTTTTGAGGATTTCGGGGAAGAGATGAAGCTGCAAGCATCTGAATTTCAAGAAAAGGACTCTGGTTGGACATTAAAACATGTTTCTTGATGTGAATATAAATAAATATACACCAATGTCTGCTTCATCATATATTAAGTTACCTAAAGCCGTAGAAGTAAAGAAAGCGGTTTTAAACATACAAAACACAGACAATGCATGTTTTGCTTGGTCAATTAATGCAGCTATTTTTCCTGCAGAAGGTGATCCAGTGAAAACAAGTTCATATCCACATTATAATACTTTGCTAAATTTTAATGGATTAGAATTTCCTATGAAATTGAAAGATATCCCTAAATTTGAAAAAATTAACAACATCTCCGTTAATGTGTTTGGCATTGAATCAGAATTCAAGGATGGAAAAATGATTACTGAAGTAGTTGGACCGCTACATTTTACATCATGTCGTCAAGCTACGCACATTAATTTGCTGCTTGTATCAGATAATACAGGTAGAAGTCATTATACTCTCATAAAACACCTATCAAAATTAGTTTCGAAGCAAAAATCGAACCATGATGGACGATTACATATTTGTGACGGATGTCTACAATTGTTTAGAAAAATGGAGCAGTTAAAAGCACACGAGAAAAATGACTGTAACCATACTTGCACGAAAATACCAACTACCGATTTGAAGATAAATAAATATGGAGAATCAGTTCCAGAAAATATTCTTAAATTTGTAAATTTTGAGAAACAGTTGCCGGTCCCATTCGTCATATATGCTGATTTCGAGAGTTTGCTGAAACCCATCCATCATAATGAACCTTGTACTCGAAAATTGTGACATATCGAGGTTCCGATGCTGCTGAAGTATTTTCTAAAAAATTGGATGAAACAGCTCTAGATTTATATAACACACACTTAAAACATGTTAAAGAGATGCTCCCCCTTTCAGACCTAGAGAAAATCGAATACGAAAATGCCGTATGCTGCCACATTTGTAAGAAAGACTTTAAGCTTAGTGATATAAAAGTACGTGATCACTGTCATTTAACGGGTTGCTTCCGTGGAGCCGCACATTCTATTTGCAATTTGAATTATAAAGTTCCGAAATTCATACCAGTGTTCTTCCACAACCTGACAAATTACGACAGCCATCTGTTTATAAAAAAGTTGGCCTGTAAAAAGGAGAGTGTTTCCGTCATAGCCCAAACCAAAGAAAAGTATATATCATTCTCCAAATCAATTCTTGTCGAAAAATCTACAGATAAGAAGATGCCTGACACATATTTGAAACTAAAATTTGTAGACTCTTTTCGGTTTTTACCAAAGTCCTTAGACACATTGAGTCAGAGTTTAGAGTCCCATCAGTGTGATGAAACTAGAAAGCACTTTGAAAAGGATGATGAGTTTAATTTAATCAGGCGGAAAGGGGTCTTTCCTTATAATTATGTGAATTCTCTTGAAAAACTAGAAGAACCGCAATTACCGTCAAAAGATAAATTTTACAATGATTTAACAAACGAATCTATTTCTGATAAGGATTATAAGCGAGCTAATAAAACATGGAACACCTTCAAATGCAAAACGTTGGGAGAGTATGCGAATATTTATCTGAAATCGGATATTCTATTATTAGCCGATGTGTTTGAGAACTTTAGAAAATTGTGTTTGGAACATTACAAATTAGATCCGGCTCATTATTTAACAGCTCCTTCTTTGAGTTGGGATGCCATGTTACGTAGTACCGAAGTCGAACTCCAACTTTTGACTGATGTAGACATGATACATTTTTTTAGAAAAGGTATTCGAGGTGGAGTGGCCCAATGCAGTAAAAGAAAAGCTGTGGCTAATAATAGTTCTTACCAAACTATGATCCTACGAACCCAACATCATATATTATGTACCTGGATGCAACCAATTTATACGGAGCAGCAATGAAAGAATACCTACCCACCGGCGATTTTAAGTGGCTTGAAAAAGAGGAAATTGAAAACTTCGACTGTTCAGCCATTAAAGATGATTCACCAAAAGGCTATGTTTTAGAAGTTGACTTGGAATATCCACCACTCTTGCACAATGACCACAACGATTTACCTTTTTGTCCAGAGCAAATGACCCCTCCGAAAAGTAAAACTGCCAAATTAATCCCGAATTTGTGTAATAAAGAAAAATATATTATTCACTACAAAAACTTGAAGCAGTGTTTAAAATATGGATTAAAACTAAAAAAAATACACAGGATATTAGAATTTTCTCAATCGACTTGGCTGGGGTCATATATTGATTTGAATACAAAACTTCGAAATTCTGCAAAAAACGAGTTTGAGAAGGATCTATTCAAGTTGATGGTAAATTCAATATTTGGCAAGACAATGGAAAACGTTGATAAAAGACAAAATATTAAACTATGTTCGTGCTGGGAGAATAAAAAAGGTCTGTTGGGTGCAAGAGCGTTAATAGCCATGCCACATTTTAAATCCTGTTCAGTATTTGATGAAAACTTAGTAGCAGTTCAATTGAAGAAATTGAAAGTTGTTTATGATAAGCCACTCTATGCAGGTTTTTCAATTTTGGATATTTCAAAGACTATCATCTATGAATTTCTATATGGGTACATCAAATCCATGTATGGGAATAAAGCAACTGTTTTGTATACTGATACCGAATCACTAATTTTGGAGATATTCACAGACAATGTTTATGATGACATCAAAGAGAACATTCAATATTTTGATACGTCGAATTATAGTATTGACAACATCCATAACATGCCCAAAACAAAGTCTGTAGTCGGAAAAATGAAGGATGAGTATGCTGGAAGACCTATTGAGGCCTTTTATGGTACCGGTGCTAAAGCATACTGTGTTAAAGCTGGTGATGTCATGAAAAAGGCAAAAGGGGTTTCCAAAAGCGTTGTTAAACATCAAATACATTTTTCTGATTATGTCCAGATTGTTGAAAAGGGTGGTATAATATTTCGTAAAATGTCTATATTTACCTCCAATTTGCACACCATTCACACCGAATTAAAAAATAAAGTAGCGCTATCTTCTGCTGATGACAAAAGATATGTCTTACCTGGAGATGTTAGGACCTTGGCTTGGGGGCATCATCATCTAATTACTGGAAGTAGTGATAGAAAATTAGAGGTTTTACTAAAATATGCTGACCGTTTGATGGAAATGGAAGAGCCTGAAGAAGGATGGGATAGTATTGATTTGGATTCATTAGATTTGTAATTTATAAAATAAAAAACATATACATTATAAATTGTTTTATTTGTTTTACATACAATGGTAATATAATAAATATAACATTAAAATTAACCACATCTTTCCAATCCCCACTCACATATGTGGCATTTAGATTGTCTGCATGGAGGACCATCTACATGACTATGCCATTCGGGACGATTGTGATGTACAAAACAAGGTAGTTGAATTTCAAGTTCGAAATTTTGTCTATGTTCTCGTGGTAGCTTATGCCATGAATACAGAAGCTCAATTGGACCAACTATTTCAATTAGATACTGCAGTGGAAAATTGCGAAGTTCTTCCTCAGTAAAATCATACAAATTTTTACCATTCCTATGCTTATCTATCAACTCCCTCGTTAGACAATTCGAACAGGTCAGATGTTGAGCCATTTTAAAACACTTGTAAGTATTAAGTTAAGCACGAGCGATGAACAACAAACTGCTATATACCAAATTACAAACTGATTTGTGTCATGATTCATTTCAGTATTTGTACTATTATTAATAGTGGTGGGGGGTTTGCTATAGAGTTCCAGCCATTCCGAATCTTGAGTGAGATCATTGCCTTTTCTTAGTTTTAGTTTATACATAGTACTGTTGATGGGTATTGGATATCTGAGGGTTGCTGCATTAGTAGCTGCATATGGTTCCATTCTACCACATTTAGAAGGCCAGCTCTCATTTCGGCTTCCATTACTATCGAAGCATATAAACACTTCTTTTGCGCTGTGAGGGTATTGTATAAAAAGAAAACTTTGAAAAATTGCTTGTAAAGCTATGAATTGTGAAGCTATCATCGTAATATCTATAAACACACTAATGTATTTTTAAATCGTTATGAATTTATATTCTATTATTGATGAGGGAGAGGGGGTAAACATTTAATGTATAGTGTTTTACTGAATCAATGAATAAGTCCCATAACTGATTTATACATCTGATTCCCTGTGGAGAAGGAGAGGGGCATATATATTTAATATAAAAAGTTTTTACTGAATCTATAAGTCAGGTTAATGCATCAAACTTAAGATTTGATTCCGAAACGGGAGAGTATAAACCATTCTTCTTCCCCATCACCACAATCACAATCCCCGTAACATCCTAATATTTTAATGTAAGAATAGTTATCTTTTAGATTAAATGTTTCTTTAACACATTGAAGCTTATAACTCTCCATACATTCTTGACCAATAAGTTTATCGTTTTCATCATAAAACTTGATTACAATAAAGAATGAGTAACCCATGCTTCTAATTATAATTATAATCTTCTCACTGTAACATCTGGCGAGCAACTGAATGATGACTCACAACATATGCCTAATTAACTTGTCTAGACAAGATATATCCGGCGACATGTACATAAATGTTACACGTGATAACATCTGGTGAACAGATGGTGACGTTGAGGTTAATGACTCTCGTCTGGTTTCGTTAAATGTCTAGACTTGATAATAAATAAAAATACAATAAATATGTTTCATTTTTTATTATGACATTATAAAATTTTCATAAAGATAAAATACATTTGACAAAGAACACATACATTTAGATTTTAAATGATAAAAACATCGAGGTTCAGAAAACTGGAGCGGTGGATGGTCTTCTAACTCGTATACAGGTTTAGATGAATATTTTCTTATGTACGAGGCCTTTTCTCCTCCCTTTACATGGATTATTTCTTCAGTATCGGTTAACTCTCGGACAATTTTCCCAAGCTTGAAAAATGGAGTACACCCTTCATTCCAATTAATACAGTGATAATTATGTGTTAACCACTTCACTTGCTTCTCCAAATCTGGTGGTAGGAGCTTTATAGAAAATGGAGGTTTAAAAATATAATGTGCTGTTTTATAACCATTGTAGGCTGCCAGTTCCTTGACAATAAACTTATTCTTCTCCACTTTAAACCCTTGCACATCCAAAATTAAGGGCATATTTTTATGTTTGCTAGTTTTCTAATCACATAAACTTTTAAACTATATATTTCAACTGCTTTTTTTAAGTCTGCAAGTTTTTTCTGGTGTTCTCGCAACGACTTTCTATACTTTGAGATCATCATGAACTAACTTGGTAGTCTGCATCGTTTTCCTTAAATAAGTTAGGCCTGTCTAACTATTTTTGTCATTGGATTATACCGGAATACACGATCATGCAAAATTAAGCAGTATGCTGTAGTATCTTTTGGAATATTTTCGCTTGTTTCAAATTCGATGCGCATGACAACTGATCCTGACTGCACAGTCTCCTTTTGACGAGAACAGTCGATGTGAGTTATGGGTGAAATAGATTTGAATTCTTTAGGTGTAAATATAGGTTCGTTTCCAGTTTCATAGTACTAGTGGCGGAAATTTGAAAACATTTCATATAAAGTCGCATATTTGTTATTTTTGAAATCCAAATATAAATCACTGTAAGGATATCTCTCCGAATTTAAGAAAACTCTAACGTTACTAATATTACAATTATCAAATGTACTCATGTTGGAAGTTAGTTTATTTTTTTTATCAGTTTGTAACGCGAGAATTAAGTGTCGTGCAGTTTCTAACTTTATACTACTCTTCAAAGTAAAATTATGTCTGGTGGTTTGTGGAAGTAAGGTGTATTCTATAATTTCCCAACTTCTAAATGCAATAAAAATTTCCAAGTTTTTATCTAATATTTTCGTTAGCGCCAATTGTTGTGGTATTCCTACGGAAACATGTGGCACTCTCCAATAAAGCTTATCAATAGTAATTTTGGGTTTTTCCGTATCATCGACACTAGTTACCGCATCTAAGTCGTTACTACTCCGAATTAAAACTAATTCTTGCTTCATATTTAATATAATTTTTCTGTAATCCTCAAAAAATCCCATTAACATTTTAAGTGGGATGCAAACATTAAATTTATCAGTATCGGGTATAATACTATCTTTAGGAAACCATCCGGCATTTTGAAGTTTGATGCTTTCGCTTTCATTGAAAGACAAATATCCTTTAAGAGTAGAAGTCACTCCTACATTTCGAACCGAATCAAGTACAATACCGCTGAGTTCATATCGAATTTCTCTAATTAATTTTAACTTTGTAACTGGTTTCCCATCATCTTTCCTTAGATTTCCCTCTAAATATAGAAGACTTTCACTTGGTAAGGTGTAGGCGTCCAGTTCTTGGATTGGAATTCTAATTTCATCATTATAATTAAATTCAGTGGCTACGAAAGGCTGATAGTTGTGGTATTCGAAGTCAATAATTGAATTATTGACTAGAGGTTGCTGCGTAACATTTAAAATGTCCATTATATGAGTACTTCAAAACCAAGAGACTGCAGAAAAATTTTGTTCTGAGGTGTTACTGGGCTAACGCTCTTCTTATTACTGAGTAAAAATTCATCCTTAGATTTTCTTTTATAACTCCGTTTAGATATTTTTGGAACATTGTATTTAGAATTATAGCGGACTACCATCGTTTAGGATTTCTTCAAATGAAGTCTGACTGTAATGGTCTCTTGACGGAAATTGACAACATTCGAATCTTGATCGACTATTTTAACGGTAATCGAGTTGATTGTCTTAACGCTTACTGGAAAATATAGGACGTTTAAAGGTGATTCTACTATTTTATAGCCTGGAGCCACTGTTGGAAAGAACTGGTGGATTATGTGAACAGGGCTACCATTAGAATAAGATCCAGTAGCAATATTGCAATCAATACATAAAGCATTCACCTTAATTATTTGTACTGGAAAGTCGGATTCATTTAGTTCATTAGCTTTAAGAACCCTTTTCTCAAATCCCAAGAGATGCCCTATGGAATTTTCAGATGAGAAATCAATATCAACATTTGATTTTATTTTAACTGTTGACGTATTGCGATTACCAATAACATGAATAATATTGGGACGTTCAATGATTTTTTGAAGTTAATCGTTAAGGTCATCAATTTCATAAGCCCCAACACGAATAGTTGTGGTTATATCCCCGTAAGTAAATTTGTTGTTTGTTTCATCAATGTTTGGTATTACATTGAAAGTTTCAAAATTCACCAAGCCAATAACGTAATCAAAATCGTCCTCTAAATATATTGGTGGATTGAAATCGGCGCTCAAAACGGAGGAATTTCCGGTAAGTGAAAATGTTAGAGACATGTTACACAATTCAAATGTATTTACGTAATAAATGGATTTTCCTTATTTACATACATTATATAAAAATTTTATACATAAATGTCCACAATTATTTGAATTATATGTTTGCATCTGATCATGATTATAGTTAACTTTATTCAAGCTACCATCACTAAAGAAATAACTTGTTACTTCATTTGGTGGTCTTAAGTTTCCATAACTATCAAAATAGATTATTGAGTTATTATTCTTCACATATGCTGTCCAGTGAGTACCCGGACCTGATGATATATCCAAATTAATAATACCACATTCATTTTTTCTTATCTTTACTGGTAAAGTATTTCTCATATATATTCCACGAAAATTTGGGATACGTAATTTTTTTGCGTATCTCATTAAATCTATGTTTGTTAGTGCTCGACGAGGTAGCTTTATAGGGAGTTTTTTGAATATGGGGCTAGATATAATCCCATGCCTTTTTTGTATGGTCTTAAGTATAAACCTTTTCCTACTGCAACTTGCTCCATAGCTAAGTTATGTCTTTTATCCTCCTCAAGCTTTTGTTTTGCAGCCTTTGCGTCGTTAACAGCCTTCGCAATTCCCGCTGCGCCTCCACCAATACTTCCAAGAGCTCCTAATGCAGCAAATAAAGGAATAAGGAAAGGTAGAAAACCACCTGTTTTTGGAATGGGAATTATTCGTTTCCTTGGTGAAGAGAGTTTCTTTGTTCCTATTGATGATAAAGCTTGTTGTGCGACTTTAATAAGATTATTAGAATTACTTCCTTGAATACCACGTCGTGCTCGTTGTACTGCGTTATTAAAACTTATCTTACGTAGCCCTCTACCACGCTTCTGCTTTTTTCTACGCATACCCATTCCCAGTTTAGTTTTAGCCTTCATAATGCCTGTTATACCTAAGGCGGCAATTTTTTCTCCAATTGAAGAATCACCCGCTTTTAGCCGTTGATATGCCTTTTCTGCTAATACTTTATCAGCTTGATGTCTATTGCTTATATCTTTTGAACGGGAATAAGCAATGTCGTGCTCTTTGCAAAATTCGTCTAATGGATTAACACCAGTATCACCTCTCGCAATTCTCTTAGATAGTTTTGTTCCTGGGCCACAATAATTGTAGCCTGGTATATGCAATTCAAAAGGGAGTTTATCAATAAGCTTATTAATAAATCCTGACCCTCTCTTTGCAGACTTTAGTTTACGATTAACTAAGGATGGGTTGTGTACAATCTTTATATAACTTGTTAAAAGTCTTATACAGAACTAAGTTTTTAACGATGTACAATCTTATATATAGTCAAGATAATGATTTATAACACAGTTCGTTAGATTTAGTTTTACAATGAAGATCGAAAAACAAAATGTTACATTACCTGTTATTAACCAAGATGAGTGTTTGTTAGAAAATAATTATCAAAAACATGGCGAACTATTTGGGGGTTCATCCAAGCGTGCATTGATTGTTGGATGTTCGGGTTGTGGCAAGACTAATTTACTTGTCACGTTACTAATACACCCTAATGGACTCAGATTTGAGAATGTTTACCTCTACTCAAAGTCCCTATACCAACCAAAATATGAATATCTGAGAAAGTTATTTAAACCAATGAAAGAAATAGGTTATTTTGAATTTAGTGATGGAGAATATGTTATACCAACTCAAGAGATCAGACCCAATTCAATTATTATCTTCGATGATGTAGCTTCATGTAATCAAAATATTATGCGAGATTATTTTTGTTTTGGGCGTCACAAAAATACAGACTGTTTTTATTTATGTCAGACGTACTCATCGATCCAAAAGCAACTCATTCGAGACAATAGTAATGTAATAGTAATTTTTCAGCAGGATAATACAAATCTGAAACATATTTATAATGACCACGTCAATGTCGATATGTCGTTTCAATTATTCAAAGATCTTTGCTCTCTATGTTGGAAAGAGCCATTCGGATTTGTTGTTATAGATAAAGATTGTACAATAAATAATGGAAGGTATAGGAAATGTTTTGATAATTACATCAAGTTGTAATAGTATATTAATACATAATGAGCTGAGCGAAATGTAGTGCTTATTAATAATCCGAAGCGTAAAGATGGATAAAAAGTTAGCTAAGGAACTAATAAAAACCAGAAAATCAGTGAGGCAGAAATATCAGTCTCTAAAATCCGATGTCGCACAATCACAAGTTCATTTGGAGAAAAGCTTCAAACCCATTACTGAGCCATTGCAGAAATTATTACAAAACATAAAATCAGAGGTCTCAATTAAAAAAGAACCTGATGAATTTAAGTCAGAGCAAAGTAGAACTTCTACCCCTAGAAAATCCCCAGTAAATATTTTAGACAAATATATGCCCACATTGCCTATGACTGGACTTAGTTTCTTGGAGGATACTTATCAATTTGACCCAACCCAACATTCAATCGTGGATGAGCAGAATAGTAGCGATTTAGTTAATGAAGAAGTTGATAAAAGTCGTGCGTATATGCAAGAATTATCAAAATCAAGGGCTTATACAGATTATTTGGAAGCATATGAACCTTTACCAAGAACGTATATTGATGAATCTATAACAGGGGATGAATCAGAATATGATCGTACATATGGTATAACACACGATGTTGAAACTGAAAAATTTAAAATAGGTGATTCCGAATTAAAAATTGTTGGTAAAGACGTAAAAGTGAAGGACATAGTATATCCTGGTACCGTTGGGCTGTATGAATTACTGTTTAAGAAAAATCCTAAAGCTTATAATAAATCAGAATTAGATCATTATATGGATATATTAAAACGTACTAATACCTATCGCAGAAATTTTGATTCTACAGAGCAAATTCAAAGCAATAATACTATTAAGTATAGAAGTATCATAAGACCTTATTTAATAGATAAAGGTTTATTGAAATCTACTACGGTTCCAAGATCATCTTCATTTAGTAAACCACTACCACCCAATACTAGATCTCAAACTAGTACTCGCCCCAGATCTAAATCATTTAAGCAAAGTGGTGGAATGTTGAACTTATCTGACAACAAAATTGATTATGTATATTTTGATAATCCGAATGAGCTCGTGAATAGATTAAGGCTTTTAGTAGCTTCCCAAATGGCTGGAAATAATGGACATAATAATGAAATTGCCTCAATACTCGAAGAATTGAGAGAATTAAAAATTATTAAATAATGGTCACACATCTATCTCCCTCACAGTATACATCTAGCGCTCACGATGCCTATTGATAAATTTGGTAGACATATGCTTGCTTATCGGTCAACACCTTACCCCATAACATCACCTCTTTTAACTGCAACTGAAGATTTTGCTACCAGTCTATCCAGTCTTTGTCTTATACAAATTCGAGGTGTGGCAAAGAAAACATTAAACCATAAAACGTTAATTTATTACGTGTTAGATAGTGATACTACAACATATACATTACCTATTTCGGGTACAATTGAAAGCATAAACTTACCTTTGAATGTCACCATGTTTTTAAACAATGGTAATTATGATCAGGATAATAAAACGCTCAGTAAAGGAGATAATCTATCATTTCCACTTCCAAGTGTAGACCCAAAACCACCTCTTTTCGTTGAAATTGTACTGCGTTGCCCCTTAGTAAGAAATGAGTAAGATTAAAGAGGATGTAGTTAATGAATTACATAAATCAGCCAGGAAAAATTTTCGAAGGAGACATGTCATTGTTAAAGGCCTAAACGACCTTATACAAGCGGATCTTGTAGAGATGATCCCATATTCTAAAATCAACAAGGGATACAAATATATTCTGGTTGTTATTAATGTATTTTCAAAGTTTGTTTGGTGTGAAGCTGTGAAAAATAATACTGGGAAAGAAGTAACTCACGCAATGGAAAAAATTTTATCCCAGAATAAAATAAAGCCTAAAAATTTACAAACCGATATGGGTAAAGAATTTTACAACAAAGAATTTAAAGAACTAATGAATAAATTTAAAATTAACCACTACAGTACATATTCCAATTTAAAAGCTAGTGTAGTGGAACGTGTAAATCGCACTCTAAAAAATTTAATGTGGCGACAATTTAGTTTACAAGGAAACTACAAGTGGTTAAATATTTTATCGGACATTGTAGAAAAATATAATAACACTAAACACAAAACTACTGGTATGAAACCTGTAGACGTAATGAAGAACGATGAACAGCATTTGCTACAACATGTGTATAGCTATCTAAAAACAGTAGATCCACAGAAACAAAAATTTAAAGAAGGCGACTCGGTAAGAATAAGTAAATACCGAGAAGCTTTTTCAAAGGGGTATACTCCCAATTGGTCAAATGAAGTTTTTAAGATACGGAAAGTGCGAAATACAAACCCCACTACTTATATTTTAGAAGATCAGGAAGGTAAAGAAATTCAAGGAGGATTTTACGAGTATGAAATTCAGAAAGAAAAGCACCCCGATATATATCTTGTGGAGAAGATTTTACGAAGAAAACAGAACAAACTCTACGTCAAGTGGCTTGGCTTAAGCGGAAGATTTAATTCCTGGATTAATAAAAATGAATTAGTATAATATTATGTAAACATATTCTAATTAAATAAAACAAATTTTATTTGATATATGTTGTTTTTATTTCAAATCTTTCATTAAATATATTACATCTGTGATTTGTATCTAATATAGGATCAAGTAACTTTGAGGCTGCCTCGATTCTTCTACAAAAGCGAAATCTGTCCACTGCCAAAAATTCCCAATATTTCTTCCTAGTCATACTATAAGCAAAACTCCATGTAACTAGATGATGTAGTTCATTATACTTTTCATTAAACGTTACTTTCTTCATTACACTGTTGTACTACATACACTTTCAAAGACATCAGGATAAGTATAAATTAATTCCAGAATCATGCAGATATTTTCACTTTTTGGATTATCTTCAGGTTTAAGTATATTTAGAGCATTTTCAATAATGTCACCGCTCTGACTTTGTAATCCTCTACGTAAAATCTTGAAATAGTTTTCAAATTGTAGATTTTTTATCATCTCGATTCCGTACTTCACTAGGGGTAGTAATTCTATTACACAACATACCGTTTCATATGCCAAATATATGTAGTTATCACCCTTTGAAATCCTGATTACTCGAGCATTTGAAAACTGATCGAAATGTATGCAAATGTTTCCCTCTTGTACTGCATCTGGTTTTTCATTGTAATACAGGAAATTCATTATAGTACCTTGATGAGTTAGAAATTTCTTCCAATCAGCTTCATTGAAAGTCACTTGGTCACCTTTGTTTCCAGATAACATTACACAAGGTACATAACCAAAATCACATGAAATTCCCACCGAAACAAACTTGCACTTGGATTTATTTAACTTATATTTTTTCTCACCGATTACTTTCGGACTATCTTCTTTCTTGTACTCGGGTAAACTTAGTGGAGAATCCAGCAGAGGCATACAGTGAGAGAAGAAGTTTAAAGGTGGTGACATTTTGAAGACATGCTAGGAATATGTCATGAGTTATATATGCAGTTCCCCCCACCACTTGCTGCCCCCCCCACCACTTGCTGTCCCCCCACCGATCTAACAATTCGTTGTAACAGCTGTTCCACACGTGTGCACATGCTAATTGTTTAGACAAGTTAGTGATGAGTCATATCTGCTTGCCAGATGTTGACTGAGGTCATCGACCACCTGCTCGTCAGATGTTGTTGTGGGAATAGTTGTCTGCTCTGGTTCCCATAGTCACAACGTGATAACCACATAAATCTATTTTTAGATAGAACATATGTGGCGTTTTTTGAATTGATCCCCCACCCATATTTAAAAATCTTTAAGCACTATAAAACACTTGCTGTATATCATTTATTTAAGTCTTTCATAAAACATCTACAGGATGGATGATATGTACGAATCAGATTTTGAATTCGACAGCGAATGTAAAATAGAAAAAAGCTATGGGATAAACAGTTTAAAATTTGTACGCAACTCACATCACCAATTTATTTGTTTAATATCGCATTATTATATTATAAATATATTGACAGATAATACGATGAAGTTCTGTTTGAGTTTCTATTTCGAGGCTGTTGCAAATTGGAATATAAACATTGAAAGTGTCCAAATTTCTCAACATAAAACTGGCTATCCTGCTGACTTAATCGATGACTGCTTTAAGTGCTACACCTGTGATGATGTGCTTTATACAAGCTCCGTTACAGATTTTTGTCTATTATGCAATCATTTATGAATATTAAAATAATTTGATATTATTTTATTAGGGGTTGCTTATATTATATTTCAATAAATATCTACAAATTATATTTTAAACCTTTTATTTTCCCGCCCAAAAATAATATAAAATTAAACTGGTAATATATTAATTTTGTTTATCTGCCATTATAAACGCTTCTGGCTGTTTTATTAGTTTACAAACTGAATTGATATGCCATCTGCAGTTATATTATTGCATTTAAAGAGAATAGCATCTGTTGAAACTTACAAACAAAACAAGCTGTAAGACTAGGATATGATTCGTTTGAGGCTATTTATAGAACACTTGTATGCGATGCATTAAAAATTCTCGCTACAGTTTTAATTTTCAACAATACGGACTTGGTTATTTCGAAGCGGATAATTTAATTGTTTTTGGTAGTGTTTTACCGTGATATCTTTATTAATTTACCTGTACCTGTGAAGTTAAGCATTTATTGTAAAACTAAGTGCCTTTCACCTGAATTATTTGTTTTGAAGCTGTCCACTGGAATTAGGTGTTGTGAAGTGATTAACCTGTATTCTAAGGTGTTTTTTGTGAAATTGATGTCTACATATTGGATTACCTTATATTATTTCAGTCATTAACTTACAGACTGATTTAATTGTTTTTGGTGGTATTGTTTTACCGTGAAATCGTTATTAATTTACCTGCGAACACAGTTATTGTAAAACTAAGTGTCTTTCACCTGAATTATGTGTTTTGAAGCTGTCCACTGGAATTAGGTGTTGTGAAGTGATTCCACAGGTGTTATTGTGAAATTGATGTCTACATATTGGATTACCTTATATTATTTCATAATTGTTTTTGGTGGTATTGTTTTACCGTGAAATCGTTATTAATTTACCTGCGAACACATTTATTGTAAAACTAAGTGTCTTTCACCTGAATTATGTGCTTTGAGCCGTTCTCTGGAATCAGGTGTTGTGAAGTGATTCTACAGGTGTTTTTGTGAAATTGATGTGTACATATTGGATTATCTTAATTGGATTACCATAATTGGATTACCTTATATTATTTTTCGTAAGTAGACCACTTTGATTATTTTTTAGTTTTTTCGTTACTAGGATTTTTAGTTTCATTTTAATTGCATATTCCTTCAAATGTTTTTGAACCGAATTTGTTGACGGATATTTATTATATCGTAGTTTGACGCAAATTCTAACCCTCTGTACAGATATTATTGCATTGGTTCTCACGTATTCAAAATACATTAATTTGATGCTATGAATTACAGGATGTTAATTTTATGTTGAACACATGTTTTATGACGCATTATATCTGCCGTGGAAATTTGTCTCGGTTCGCATTCACATTGACCCCGCACTATGAATTACAGGATGTTAATTTTATGTTGAACACATGTTATATGACGCATTATATCTTTCGTGGAAATAAACATTGCTTTGGTTCGCACGTATTCACCGGATGTCGTCTAGACATGTACACAAACTTGTCCCAACAAGTTGTAACCCGATATGGATTTTGAGTGGGCGGAGGGGCTTGGAGGGGTGACCTTGACCTTGAACATGAACATGATCACTGATCACAAATCCGGATCACTGAGCTCTGTCATTACTTATCTACTTATATTCCAATCAATAACTATTTTTTTAACCTTCTTATGAAAGCCATGAAAACATAACCTAAAATTTCAAACAACACATTACGATTATTCCATGATACAACAATTTATTGTATCATGCGATCATCCGAGATTATGGTAGTGCCGTGAGATCTAGGGTACGTATAAAACGAATTTAACGACGTCGGCGGGCGGGTGCAGTATATTTTTTATGTCAAAGAAGGAACATATTCGTTAAATTCGCGGCACTATCGTAATGTTTGAAATTTAGGATACATATAAAACTAATGTTCCTTCCTTCGCTACAATAATAATCCCCCCCACATCCTGATATTTTAAAATAAGAATAGTTCATATCTATTGGATTAAATGTTTCTTTAACACATTGATGCTTATAACTCTCAATACATTTTTCTTTGATGAGTCTATCGCTTTCATCATAAAACTTGACTACTATATAGTAAGAGTAACCCATACTTCTAATTAAAACTATGATCTCACACTGTGAAAAATCCCTCTCACAGTATTTTCTATTGCCACGACCGGGATTCGAACCCGGGACTTTTGGGTGAGAGGCAGGTACTCTACCATCTCGACCATCAGTCATACTCGACCATCAGTCATAATTGTAATACCTTTAGTTACCGCTAGAGGGTGGAAGCAACCGCGCATTCAGGAGAACGACGGCGTAACAGTCAGTTGTGCTTCAACTTCCGAGTGAGACGCATCTTATTTATTTCTACAACGTCGTAAGTGCTGTTGTTAACAGTTGTGGTGAATTTTGTGTCTAATTCTAGTGGAAACAACGACGTAAGTAACCATTGTGTCATTGTTTAACCGAATAATCTAAAATTTTCTGTCGCCACCTAGTGAAATAATGCCGTAAACGACCTGCAATGTTCACTTTTTACAAAGACTTAAATGCTCTTTATGTCATTGTTTACCCAAATATTTCTTATCTTTTTCGTAATTTGCGAGTTATATCATAGTTTAGCTTAGGCTGTTTGAAAGAAAATACAATAAATATTAATCTTTTTAGGCAATACTTATCATAAACAGTGAGTTTTTGATACAAAATGAAGCGAACAAAACTAATATTACAATTGGCCACTCAGAAACATGGAGTTTCTAGTAATATTTCAAAAGAACCGATGCCATCGAATCCAGTAGAGAAACCCAATTCTCCCAAATTGAATACCGAACCGACATTACACTTGGTATCGAATTCCGACAGTTTAACTACTAGTGGTAAATATTTCTCAATTATTCGGTAATTGTTGAGATAACGGAACCTCCGATTTTCGGAATTTTTTACTTTTAACATACGCATTTTTGCCTCCTGAACAATAAATTCTAATAAAAAAAACGCCGCTCGGCAACAGTTTTCGAGATATTTGACACCAAAGTCTCTGAAAGTCGTATTTCTCCACTGCCATAATTTTATTTTCACCAAATTTTTCATTTTATGCTTATGAACACCTTATATAATACAGACGTATTTAAACACTTTTAAATAGTTTCAACACATATATTCCAATCAATAACTATTTTTTTAACCTTCTTATGAAAGCCATGAAAACATAAACCTAAAATTTCAAACAACACAACATTACGATTATCCCATGATACAACAATTTATTGTATCATGCAATCATCCGAGATTATGGTAGTGCCGTGAGATCTAGGGTACGTATAAAACGAATTTAACGACGTCGGCGGGCGGGTGCAGTATATTTTTATGTCAAAGAAGGAACATATTCGTTAAATTCGCGGCACTATCGTAATGTTTGAAATTTAGGATACACATAAAACTAATGTTCCTTCCTTCGCACAATAATAATCCCCCCCACATCCTGATATTTTAAAATAAGAATAGTTCATATCTGTTGGATTAAATGTTTCTTTAACACATTGATGCTTATAACTCTCAATACATTTTTCTTTGATGAGTCTATCGCTTTCATCATAAAACTTGGCTACTATATAGTAAGAGTAACCCATGCTTCTAATTAAAACTATGATCTCACACTGTGAAAAATCCCTCTCACAGTATTTTCCATTGCCACGACCGGGATTCGAACCCGGGACTTTTGGGTGAGAGGCAGGTACTCTACCATCTCGACCATCAGTCATACTCGACCATCAGTCATACTATTAAAACTCATCAATACTAAGAGTCTTCATATGGAAAATTTACATTAAGGACAGGTATCAAACATATGAAAACCTATAAAGACTTTTATTTACATATTATACTACAAAAACTCGTTGGTACTAATTCACTACATATGAATAGTTGTTTCTTCTAATCCTGCACTGACCACCAGAGGGATACACTTATACCTCACCACTTCTGTCTTGTTTATTGTTGCCTTATACCACGGTGTAAGACAATTAGGTGATGAAACACCTCAATGTATCGTATGGTTAGTGTCGCCAAACTGTTAACGCAAGAGGGCCGCGCGGGCTGCGCCTTGCATGTACCGAAACTGTGGTAGGTATGCACTCATTTACCGGGAAACCCGGAAACCGAGTAATATTTGTAAATTAGGAAAACAGTGTGTGCATCTAATATATAATTTTACCAGCTATAGCCGAATTTGTAAGTGTGAAATCTAGGGGAGGTCTAAATTATTCAAATAGAACTATATTCAATTACATCCTTACCTTGGAAAACATTTTATTCAAGCATATCAACTTAGTAACTGTGAGAGATAAGTACATCCCTCTGGTGGTCAGTTGCTACTACCAGTCAAGACATCGAAGATGTCTAGTGACCGATAGCGGCTTGCCAAGCAAGCACCAAGAGCGGCGACCTCTAGCCCTGATGGACTAAAACATGCTTAATAAATAGGATTATAGGAAACAACTACTGGACGGGCAAAGGCCCCGACTCCCATTAAAGAGTTCGAAACCGGTCTGTGTCTGGTGGAGAAAAGACAAATAACAAATTTGGCTACCAATTTTGGATTTATAGGTATAATTCAATGGGAGTCGGGGCCTTTGCCCGTCCAGTAGTTGTTTCCTATAATCCTATTTATTAATCATATCAACTTAGTTGACGTATTTGAAGAGACCATTGACGAATTCTTATGTATTAATCAGAGCAAAACACTAGAATTTCCCTGTGAATCCCACTCTTAAAGTCAAAACATAATTACAAAACTAATTTTATTTTACATAACAATGCGGGTAATAGTTATTTATGCATCAAGGCATTAAAGTTTGCAGCGACACTTCCAATTGTATTGGCCCAATTAAAAGTGCAACTTAACAATTAGCTCCAGCTAGCTACAGCGAGGTAGTGAATTCGGTGAAGCCTTGTTTTAAACACTGAGATTATATTAAAAGCAATAGATGGGCGCCAGAGTATTTTTTAACTAAATACACAAAAGTTTAAGTAAACACAATTAGGTATTTACTACACATAAATTAGAAAGAAAGCAAGTTTAGATTTAACAAGTTTAATATTACAAATTCTGTACAAATGAAAATTGAACAATTATAATTGAAATAGTGACAATGTGAAAAAAATAGAATAACATTTATGATTTAACAAATTTCTCTGTCTGTCTGTTCTGTTGTAAAGGCTTACTCGACGGGAATGAAGTGAGACGGAAGGGGTTCTCCTGAGATCGATGAATCCTACCAGTACTCGAGGTGATGAAAGGTTGTGAGATCCTGTCTGCACACTCCTGCTCAATCCAGAGTGTCCAGGTTCCAACCAAATTTGTGATTTTTCGGGAACACCCAATATCTCCTTACTTCAGTTGTTGTTAACTCGGTACAGATTTCCAGTGAGTTAAATTTCCAGAAAGCCAGATGTCATGAAATAAATACAGAACAGTTGAGAAAAGGAACAGAGAAATTAACACTAGGTTGAAAATTCTTTCAACTAGGGGTAGATAAAAATTTACAAAGTTTAGGCAATATAGTTTATTACTACAAGTCACAAAATTAATAGTTCTTAATATTACAAAAAAATTGTCAAAATGACACAACAAAATATTAGAATTTGTAAAAGGAATAAAATTACGTAAAAATATGGTATCTGACACCAATTACTAAAAAATGAATTATTAACAGAATAATGCTAGAATTTGAATGCAAAAATTTAGTAAAGGGGCAAATTTCACTATCCGTTCATTAACCAATAATCTAACTTGATTAATTAATCCTATAGGTTAAAAACCAGGAGGAGACTGTACTTTTTTTCAAGGACTATAATTTAAGGTGAGATTATCGAACAATAAAAATTTAGGAACGTTAATGAAATGATAACTTTAAAAATTCAGATATTTAATATTAACAACAAAATAATTAGTAACAATAATATTGAATTAAATTCGAAATTTTAACACAAATAAAAGATTTCAAGTAAATCTTTTATTAATAATTGAACGGTAAAGATAGCAAAATTTAATATATGAAATAACGACAATTAAGAGAACAAAGGTCTTTCGCTTTTCGACGAAAAAAAAATTATGACTTATGCCTAATTCAAAATGGCAGAAAATGCTTAAAACCAAGGTAATTAATTAATTAATTAATTTTCATATACTCTTGTAACTTACACGATAATTACGGAATGAACTTATAATAATAATTTGTCAATAATAAATTAATTGTATATGACGTATATATGATGAAAAAAGGAAACCAGAAAATCGGACTTCTGTCACATCCGAAGCAAGTGATCAAATGTACTACAAATTGATTAATTCAAAGAGAATAAAAAAATACTTTAGATCACTTACCTCGTTTGCTTTGGAAGTTCCTGGACAGAAATCTGTAGCTTTGGACAGTAACTAAATTCGGCAAAAACCCAAGTCTCAGATGGACTTTCTTACTATCCCAAAACCAGTTTAATCTCCTTTTTTCCAGCTCATATGGATCACAGTAGAAAAACCTAATAACAATAAAAATCCACACAGAAAATGTTCTATGCACGAAATACGATAATCTGCAAGTTTCACTTACAGCGATAATTTATACAATTTAAATATTGTATAACACGTGTCAATTACTAAAATTGAACCACGAACAACGTCTACTTTAGACAAGATACGGTAAAACGGAAATGGGAATACCCATCCACGTGTTAAAAAAACAGTGCTACTAGGTAATTATCTGAAATTAATCCAAAATATGGAAATAATACGAAATACAGTAATTATTCTGACAAATTATTATTTTTATTATTGCACAGTAAATAAAGCAAGAAATCAAAAGCAAAATTTTATAAATAAGCGGTATTTCAAGAATGTACAACTTACCCCAATGAAATTCGAACGGCAAAAGACAATTTCTCTCGCCTGAAACAAGGCTCGTCCACCGCGTTGAATCGCTGTGGCGTTTTTTGTTGCATTTTTTCTACCACATACCGATCATGTACGCATATACAGGGTTATCCAGTATTGAGGAATCGTATTTTAATACGCAAAATAGAAATTATTATCTGTTGTAACGAATTACAACTTAAATCGTTACAAGTTTAACTTTTTATCATGAAGGTGGAGTTTAGTAGTAGTAAATAAACCACATAAATGATAAAAAGGATCTTTAATGCTGAGGTGCATATTAATTTTTTTTTTAATCCAGAAACTGTGAAATTAAGATTAATTAACTCTATATTTTAAATAATTTTCAGTGACATTAAGAAATGTCATATTTATTTAAAATGTTAAGTGACATTAGGAAATGTTACATTTATTTTTAAAATGTCAAATCGGAATAATTTTTTGTAAGAAAATCATTATTTTTAGCAATTATAATAGTGATAATACAATTCTGAATGTAAAAAACTGTATTTATTTACCTTTTATTACAACACAATTATTGTCACAAGCAATGAAAAATTAATGTTTACATTTATCTGTCACCTCGGCCAACTACAAAAATCGTACAATAATGGATTACTTTAATGACTATTTCTATCACTTTAATGCCGATTTTGGATTACTTTAATCCCGATTTAAAAAAAACAGTTTTATAAAAGAGAATCCCAGACAAAAACAAAGTCTTTTTCCAATAAAAAGAAGGAATCTAGATTGCAATTAACCTGATACGCTATTATGGTTGATTCAATTTACCACATTAAATTCCTGAGCACATTGCAAGAGATTTATTAAATTAAAATTTAAGAATCAATATCAAATGTGATTAATAGTTTTTCTCTTTTTTTTTTATTTTGGACAATAAAAATATCTAAGTGCTTTATGTTGATTTAACTTGAATAGTTATTTAATTTTTGAATAAATAAATAAACATTTTTTGGTATACATTATTTATTTCACTCACATATCCCTTATTATTTATTCGTTATCACATCAAAATATACTACTATTTTTACTTTATTTACAGTATTAAAAAATTATCTTTAAATAAATACTGTATTGCAATCAATAAATGATTCTTTCGATTAATGACATAATATAAAATCATTACTTACTACAGCTGTTTTAATTAAATTCTATAGGTATAGTGTAAAAATATTGTTTCGTTTTTAATGAGTGAAGTTAATTATTTAGATATACAGTAAGGTCCAAAAGTCAGTTACCCCCCTACTAACTTTTGAGTGGTTTCAAATATTTTTTGGAGTCTTAGGGGTTATACTCCCAGACAGATTTGCCATTGTTTGACGCTAAATAAAAAAATTGATATTCCAAAATGGCGTCTGGCCGCCATATTGGATATTTCTCTATTGTCGGACCAAGGTGTGTGACACCTTAAATTAAAGGTCTATTCGTCCATAGTAACTTGCCCAAAATTCGAGGTATTTAGTTAATTTTGAAAAATCCTAATAAATAATAAAAAAATTTATTTCAAACATGATTTTACATGTTTTATTGACAGAATTTTTAATATGTTCAATTCAAATGCTTACTGGGATTAATAGTCGGACATCATTATGTCAAAAAACCAGGCAAAGAATTGAGCACGCTTTGTGAACATCGAATTTGTTTTAATGCTGCCATTTTGTTATACGTCATCGGATTACCTTGAAATTTGGGCAAGTTACTACGAACAAATATACCTTTAATTTAAGGTGTCACACACCTTGGTCCGATAATAGAGAAATATCCAATATGGCGACCAGGCGCCATTTTGGAATATCAAATTTTTTACTCATCGTCAAACAATCGCAAATCTGTCTGGGAGTATAACCCCTTAGACTCCAAAAAATATTTGAATCCACTCAAAAGTTAGTAGGGGGGTAACTGACTTTTGGACCTTACTGTATAATACTAGAATATTTAAAAAGAATTGCTTTAGATTTTAAACAGCTACATCCATGCAATGAGCCCGATTCACGGTAAAATATGCGGCCCTAGTTCTACCATCTCTCTCTATTTCCAGCGTTAACAGATTGTCGACGCGGTCGGCCGGCTTCTGGCATCACCTAATTGTCTTACACCGGTATACTAAGGAGAACATAACAAGTTCGAAATCGGTCTATGGCTGGTGGTGAGGAAAAGACAAATGAGATGGGCTTTTACCAATCAGGATTTGTAGGGTGTAATCCAATGCAGGTCGGGTACCAAGACCGCCAGAGGGATACACTATACACTTTATTCCTCACTACCCATGTAAGGAATTTGCATATCAACTCCATCAAAACCTACTTGTTTACCTACACTACAAAAACTTATCGGTACCTACTTATAGACTTTATATTTGAAATTTACACTAAAAACGCATCAACACCTATAAAAACCTTTGAAGACTTCTTATTTACATATGCTATATAGAAACTCGCCAATACTAATGAATTTACATTAAAAACACATTTCAAATACACACATCAAAACCCATAAAGACTTCTTATTTTCATATACTATAGAATCCAATACTAATGAACATCGTATGGGTAATTTACATTAAAAACACATTTCAAATACACACATCAAAAATTATAAAGTTTCTATAAGAATTTTTTGACAGGGTACAAGAATATATTGAAAGGACAAAAAATAATCGCTCCCCAGAGAACGATAGTCTAATACTAATCATAAAAAACCCATCCATGCAGCCTCGGCTCAAACAATAAGTAACTGGATAAAAAAAAGTATTAGAACAACGTGGAATAGATACTCAGTTATACTCAGGTTATTCGTGCAGACATGCATCCACCTGTGCAGATTACAGAGGAGGTACAAATATAGAGTCAATCAGAAGAGCCGCCGGTGAACTCTAAAATCCACAACCTTCAGTAAATTTTATAATAAACCCATATTATCTAATCAAGACTCTTTTGCAGTAGGAATGTTAAGAGGATCAAAAGTACGGAATTCCTAACTGAAGGAAATTTAAAACTATTTAAAAAAGTTAAAAACATTATGGGTAAAGCTGTCTGGACATACCGTGGCATGGTATATGCGGGAAATAAGCATAATCGAATAGTGTTAAAATCCGAGGATGATCTTAGTAAGTTAAACAACATTAGACACTTAAGTACCATTCCGAGTGGTGTAAATGAATAAAAAAAAAAGAAGATTGGAATCAGGGATCCTACGCTATCATGTGGATTATGGAAAATTATGTTTTTTGTATGTGCAATTGGCCAGTGTCATGATGAAGTTTTAACAGAAGAATTATTTTGGAAAACTCATTTCTCTTTTTTCTTCTAACTGTGTTATATTGTCATAAGCGATTATCATTTAATCAGCCGTATATACTTTTATATAATAAGATAAGCAGTATTATTTTTTTAATTTTACAATTCTTTTTTATCTCTTGTTACTTGAGAATTATGTATCTAAATAAACATCTGAATTTCTTAATATTATAGTAATGTTTGAAATCTTAGGATTGGCAAATTAATATTTCTGTTTGTATTTTGTAACATTTATTATAGCATAATTTATGCATTTATTTATTATCAGTTTTAAGGAATAAGAGTTTTTTTCACATAAGATAATATGTTGTTTTCTGCGAGTCTCTGCTGGTTAAAAAAAAAATATATTATTTGATGATAATGTAATATTAGGTTGGGTACTTATATGTTTATTTTGGTATTATTGTATGTATGTATGGGGTTTGCTGTTAATCTGCCCCTATTTTCTATAGTTTTCTTTATTTGGGACCAAGTGTCCTGTGGGTAATTGATTTTACTGTGTCTTATCAGTCTCTTATTAGTTTATTAACTTGCTTGAAATAATTGCTTAATTAGTTTTGTTCTTTTTTTTTATATTCCCATACGTCTTCTAATATTTACTGCTCGATTTGGATTTAGTTTTTTAGATACTTTTATATTTACATAAATTATTTACAAACCTTTTTTTTTTTTTTTTTGATACTGCCATTTTATAGATAAATCATAAGAAGAACAATAACGTATTGTTACACAATGATTGCATAATTTCTTATTATCTTATCAATTACTGTAAATTTGTGATATTAAAAAAAATGGTATTTTAATATGCGAATTGGGCATCTTAACATCAGGTCTATTTTCCGCAGTTCCAATTCGACCTTTAAACGATACACGTGCGAGATCGGTAGTGAACTAATAAACGTGAAATCTAATAGAAAATCTAATTATTTTGTGTGGAAAATTTGAATATAAAGTGCTAACGACATAGTGTAAATAATAAGTGATGTTTCCCTCCCCGGAAGGGGGAGGTAATGCTCCTGGGACGGTCAATATCGCCCAAGTTGTTGGAAGAGTTGAGGAAGAGTTTTATAGTAAAACAGATAATCAAAAAGAAGTGGATACGAATGCGATGGATTTTCACACAGAGAAGTCTAATATCACAAGTGAAACGGGCCGCTTCGACAAGATACCGGCAGGCGCTAAGGAGAAAAACAATCAACCCAAACTTTTTAACCTATTATCAGATAAGTACAATAGTAGCAACATTTATGTGTATATAGAAAAAACTAACGAGCAACATATTGGACGTCTGCACCCTTTATTAGTCGGACATATCCTTCACAAAAAATTATTTGTTAGAAATATTATTAACATTAAAAGTTCTGGTAAAAACAGAATAAAAGTCCAAGTCAAATCGGCGAAGGACGCGAACGAATTAGTAAACAATAAGTCTTTAAAATCTGAAAACCTTAGAGCATTTATCCCAAACCATATCTTAGAGAAAAAGGGCCTAATAAGAGGTGTTGATACATCTTTTGATACTGATTATTTAAAAGAAAATACAATATCTGATTATAAGGTATTTGACATTTATAGAACGCAACGCAAAGTAGAAAGAGACAATAAAACCGTTTTTATCCCAAAACAGACTGTTATAATCACTTTTGAAGGTAATACATTGCCAAATAAAATTGAAATAAACAGTGTAATCTTTCCAGTAGAGCCATTTGTTGGCAGAGTTACACAATGCTTTAAGTGTTTGAGATACGGTCATGTCTCCGGACAGTGTCGTGCTACTGACTTCTTATGTATTAATTGCGGTAAAATAAAATCAGACGATCATACATGTTTAGAAACAGAATCATATTGCATACACTGTAAAGTAAATGGACATAAATCTAATTCACGGGATTGCCCATTTTACGAAGAGCAAAGGAAAATTAAAAAAGTGATGGCCGAAAATAATATTACATTCATTGAGGCTAAAGAATATTGTAACAACTCATTTGCAAGTTATGTAACTTCTAATAAATATAGTGTTTTGTCTAATGATAACTATGAATTGGAATTTCCTAGACTTCCTAATAACAAAGCATATTTTACTCAACCTTGTGAACAGAATAGATTAACAAGTAATAGAAATACTGCAAATCTCTCCCAACCTAGCACTAGTCGTGGAAATGTAACTTCTTACCAAAATAAAAAAAGAAAAATTGCCCCCTCTTCGCCAAGATGCTCTACCCCTCCCCCTATGTTTCCATTTAGATTTGGTTCCTCGTCCCAGGGTAATGTAAAGAAGAATACCCCCATGCATCACTTAGAGTCTCAAAAGTCAAATACTTGAATTAGTTACGTCTTGTTTCTTTAAATTTGTTCAAAAAATAAAAACATTGGATGATATTAAAAATCTTGATATAGAGTCTATTAAACAAGAAATAAACATGGTACTGGAGGATACCTTACCCAGTAAATAACATTCGCAAATACTAACAATAAAATAATCATTATGCAGTGGAACGCACGTTCTGCTGTAAGCAATAAACATAGTCTTGTTCATTTTCTGTCCCAATACAAAGTTGATATTGCTCTTATAAGCGAAACATGGTTTAAACCAAACACGAATATCAACTTTAGTGGTTATCACATAATAAGAAAAGACAGGGTTGATGGTAAAGCCGGTGTAGCTATTTTAATCAATAAAAAATTTCCCTTTAAAGAAATTAATCTGATAAATAATTTTAATGAAGACATTTGTGTCTGTGGAGCAAATATCCACATATATAAAAAGAAAATATCATTTTTATCCGTATATAGACCCCTAACGTGAGCACCAGCTCCAGTGATTGGAATAATATTCTTAGTCAGTTATCGTCTTCGTGTATTATAGGTGGCGATTTTAACGCCCACAATAGCTTATGGGGTTCATCCAGAAATGATAATTTTGGTAATCAAATTTTAAATATTGTAGATGACCTTGGACTTATAATATTGAATAATGGATCCAGTACAAGAAGGTCATACCCAGGGCAAAAAAAATCGGTTGTAGATATAAGCATATGTTCAAGTGATGTTGCTAGTAAAATAACATGGACAGTAAGCGGAGATACACTTGGATCGGATCATTTTCCAATAACCATGAATCTGCTCGTTCATAATGACTCTAATGAAAAAAAAATTTTTCCCAAGTCTAAGTGGAACACTGAGAAGGCAAATTGGTCCTTATACACAACTTTAATTGAACAAGATTTTAGTAACCTACCTTCTTTTACCGATACCCAAGAAAAATACAATTATCTGATAGAATCGATAAATAAAGCGGCAACGCAGTGCATTCCTATTTTCAAGCCTTTAAAAAAAAATCGCGCCCCCCACCGCCTTGGTGGGATGCCAATTGTGATGCAGCAATTCTTGATAGGAAAAAAGCTTTAAAAAGTTATCAACAAAATCCAACTGAAAATAATTATATTAAATGTAAAGAAATTGACGCTCGAATAAAAAAATTCTTAAAACAAACAGCTAAAAATAGTTGGATAAAATGGTGTTCTAATCTCAACAAAAACACTCCCGCATCTCTTTTATGGACTCAAGCAAAGAGGATGCAAAGATCCTCTATCAACCAACCAGTGGCGGACAATGACCTTTGGTTACAAATCATTTTCTCTATAATCCTTTTAATATATACGAGTTAGAATCATCGCTTAAAATTTCCTCAAATACTTCACCAGGATATGACGACATTAAATATCCTATGCTTACTCACTTACCTAATAACGCCAAAAAATTTTTACTACAAATTTTCAATGACATTTATATATACAGGCAGGACATTCAACAATTAAAAAATGTAATCGTTGTCCCAATACCCAAACCAGGAAAGGATCCTAACAACCCTGAGTCGTATCGCCCAATCTCCTTGTTATCATGCATTCTTAAAACTCTTGAAAGAATGATCAAATTTAGACTAGAATGGTGGCTTTTACACCAAAAATTGTTACCAGACAAACAGTTTGGATTCAGAAAAGGTTTTGGTACTATCGATGCTGCAGCCACTTTATCAGTAGACATTCAAAATTGTTTCTCCCGAAATAATTATCTATGTGGCTTATTTTTAGATGTCAAAGGAGCGTATGACTCCGTCGATTTAATAAAGTTGGAAAAAAAAATGAGGGAATATTTTTTTATTCCTAGGGGAATTGCCAGATCTATTATAAAACTTTACACATGTCGTATAATATATTTAAGAAATGGTAGAAACGAAAAGGTTGGCCCACGTACAAACAACCATGGACTTCCTCAGGGCTATGTGTTGAGTCCTTTACTTTTTAATTTGTATACAGCGGATCTTCACCAAATCCATAACTTAAACCTAAATATTGTTCAATACGCAGATGACTTCTGCCTATACGTAGAAAATAGGAAGTATAACAAAGCAATAGAATTGTTAGGCATAGGTGTCGATAATGTGAGTCAATGGCTTACTTCTAATGGCTTCGAGCTTTCCCAAGAGAAATCTGTGTACTCTGTTTTTTCACGTCATAACATACCAAATATCTCTGATATCCAATTAGGAAATTTCACTTTTTCGTTTAAACCTCACGTGAAATATTTGGGAGTAATTTTTTATAAAAAACTGACATGGAAACCCTTTATAGAATCAATCACAGCAAAATGCAACAAACGATTAAATTTTCTAAAAATGGTAACAAAAACCTGGTGGGGTTCTGATGTCAAAACGGCTTTATTTTTTTATAAATCATACATAGGATCCATAATTGATTATGGCTCTGTTATATATGGATCCGCGAGTGTATCTACTTTAAAAGGATTGGACATCGTACAACATAAGGCTCTTAGAATTTGCCTTGGTGCAATGAAATCCTCTCCAATTGATGCTCTACATGTTGAAGCCCTAGAACCGCCCCTTTCGTTACGAAGAGAAATGATAAGTGGAAAATTCATTCTTAAACAGTTTTTCTATTCTACCGCTCTATTGACTAAAATATCAAAGCTAAATACAAAGGATTTAGCCAACAATTTTTGGATTAAAAAAAATTCGCCTCCCCTTTGTACAGCTTTTCGAGATCATAGTGAAATGATCCAGATGACCGACAGCGCATACATGGCTGAAATTGATTACCTTAGTCTATTAACTATTAACTATTAACATAACCATTATTATACCAAATTATTGCGAGAGTATCCACATCAGCTCTAACATTTTGTTAAGTGTGCTAAATCAATTTCAGGCACCAGAACCAGTGGCGTAGCTGAAAATCTCGGGCCCCCCCCGCAAAATATATGATGAGGGCCCCCACAAAATAATAAATCACCTCCAATTTCGTAAGATTTCGTCACTTTTAATTTCGACGATATTTTTGCGTCAAAAATTCCTAGACTCGGAGGCCCCCAAGAGCTGGAGGCCGCCCTGCACCGCGGGCCCTGCGGGCCCGTCCGCTACGCCACTGACCAGAACTTATCTATACAGACGCCTCGAAATCTATTACTGGTACTGGTGGAGCTTTTATTGTCCCATCCCGAAACATCGAATTCAAGTTTAAGCCAAATTCACTTTGCTCTATTTTTACTGCAGAAGCCATGGCAATCTACCACGCCTTAAAGTATGTCAAATCGTCCAATTCCAGTGTGTCAATAGTTTTATCAGATTCGCTCTCTGTCCTTAAAAGTCTTAAAGTCACCCTCCATCCTTGTCACAAAACAAACCCATACCTATTAAAAATAAAACATTTGGTTTCCCAAATAAAATCTTCAGGAAGGGATGTTATTTTTGTTTGGGTGAAGGCCCATATTGGTCTACAATATAATGAGCAAGTTGATCTACTAGCTAAAGAAGCCACTAACTCAGGTCAGCCTTTGAACGAGGCTTTATGTTTAAGTGACAGACAGGTAACCTTGAAATTAAATATTAAACATAAGTGGTCCTGTTTGTGGAGACAATTTTGTTTCACAAACCCTACTAGGTACACCTTTATCCATAATGACGTCCCCAACCAATTTTGGCATAAAGATTTCTCCTGTTCAAGGAAATATATTACAACCTTGATACGTTTGAAACTGGGACATGCATGCTATCCTGCGCATCTGTTTAAAATAGGAGTTTTTACTTCAAATACCTGTGAAGAGTGTGACACCCTAGGTGATCTTGATCACATTTTCTTTGGCTGTGCAAAATATAAAGTAGCCTCTGACAGGCTAATACAAAGAATTGTTAAAGAGTGCAATATGCTTGCTCCATTCAATTTACTAAGCTTACTCTCAATTGGAACAAGGCAAATACATAACAACATCATTAATTTTATTAACGAAACTAATATTAAGCTGTAGGTTAATCTCGTAATCCCTGTGTTTTTCCGCACGTTTTTTTTTTCCTTAGTTACCGTGGTCTACCTTGTATTGTGTAAGTTATAAAAATGTCCTGATCGACCCCAGGACGAGAAGTGTGTGTCCCCGTCTTTCCCGGCGCTCCTTTAATTTTCTTTTCATTTTTCAATCTTCGACCTTTTGGTGACTGGCTGCATGGTCAATGACCTAATGCCATTAATAATAAAAAAAAAAAAAAAGTTCTATTTTCACGAGATTTAATGAATTTGTAAATTTGGTACAGGAAAAGGATTTTTGTGTTATGATGCTTACAGAAACGTGGTTGTCAGATGATGTGAATTCAGAGGGGATTATTATACCAGGTTATGACATTATTCGAAAGGATAGAATAGGTAGAGGTGGAGGAGTCGCTGCCTATATTAAAACTACATATTCTTATCAAGTAATTTCATGTAATGTAACGGTGAGTAATAATTTAGAGTACATGTTTATTAAAATTAAAATTAAATCAAAGAATTTGGCTATTGGCACCTTCTATAGACCACCGCAAACTAATATGAATAGTTTTATTGATGATGTTGATAATATTCTTGCTTACATATGCCCCACTGTTGACGAGGTCATATGTTTTTTGCAATTCTCTTTCTTTGCTTGATATGCATTGTTTATAAATGACTTTATTTAGGCTTTACACAAGCATAATAACAAAAACCTATCCAATTTGATATAATCACATTGATGTTTCATCTCTAAACATACAATTATTAAGTTTATTGAATCTTCTTTAATGCATGATAAAAATTGGATTAAAAATTACAAAATTCAAAACTTCTAAAAATAAAATATTGAAAAACATTTTTTTATCTTACCACAAAATTCATTTATTATGGATACCAACCAAAAGCGATGTCCCCAAGAAGATGTACTATTGCGAGCAATAAATTTTCAACGGTTCATTTTAGCTTTGTAAATAGGAGAAAACGCAGTGGCGACGGACGTCACTCTATTTTGTTAGTGACTGTCAGTGTCACTTTTATATTGATTGTCTCATGAAGTATTTTTTAAATTTTAAAACATGTCGAACCACAAGCTTACAGACGTCCAATTTAGGGATTGTAATGGCCAAATTAAAAGCTGAATAGTGCTTACAACGTATGGCAGATGAGTTACATTGTCACAAAACAACAATATTTTACCTAAAGCGCAAGTGGACACAAAATGGAAATCTAGCTCGTATGCCGGGGTCTGGTCGTCCGCGTCTTCTAATGTGGAAGATGCTGCTTTGGTGGAATATAACACAAATTATTTCTTTTCGACAGCATTAAAGGCTAAGGAAGAAACACATTTTCCAGCATCTAATTCAACTGCCCCATAGAAGCCGTAGAAGAATTCAGCAACATTGGTTTTTAAGTTTTACATATTGCTAATTTTATGTTAGATTATAGTGTTGTATTTTTTCGCTTCAGCTTCAGGATTGTCATCTATGTTTAGTGCTACTGGAAGGTATTCGTAATTCGGCTGCATAGCCCTAAATATTGTAGATAATACTGTAGTTATTGGCAAAAAGATACAACACTAAAATCTCGAAACCTTGACAGTTGCGCCTCTTTATTATTATTTACTTAATGGTTATATAGAAATTTAATAAATAAATTTAATGCTTCCTTTATAGATTTCTCTTTTGATACGTCAATGTATTCTGTCAAAGATTTTATAAAATGTCAAATATGACTTTAAAACCATTTTTACAAAGACTAATTTTACAAAAACCAATATCACTTGATTAAATATCGTTGAAAATTTATTGCTCGCAATAGTACATGTTCTTTCGCCATTATCTGGCTCTTCAGGGAGACAAAATCACGTCATATTCAAATTCTACCGTTATCTTGAAAACTTATACTTAAAATTGTATTCATTGACATTAATAAAACATTTTGTAACCATAACAAACAAATTTTTCATTTCTATAATAGGTAACTGATATGTGTTCTATATTTTCACATCCCTTTGCAATCTACTCTACTCTACTTTCTCTTTTGAGACTCATTGCTTATAAACAAACTTATTTAAGTTTTATACTGGCCCTATTATAACAAAATTATCTAATATATTTATTGATGTTCCACTTCTGAACATGCAAATATAAATCATGTTGAATTCAAAGAAAATCATTGAAAACATTTTAGAACGTTATTATTGTCGAATAATGTGAAAACAAAATACTCTGCAGGACTATATGTCATACAGCATTGAATTAAATCACAAAATCCATAACATTCAAATAAAAAAATAAAACATTTAAATAAAAATTATTAATCTCCATAAAAAATTAATACAATCTGGTTTTAATTTGATTGTGACATTATGACGCTAAAAATTCCCTATTTTTAATTTTATTCTGACATTGACGTTCAAAAAATAACATAACCTCTTAATGTCAAACTGACATTAATGAAAAAATCGATATAACCTAAAACCAATGTCAGTCTAACATTGACATTGATGTCAAAATTAATCAAAATAAACTAGTTACATTCTACCATGACATTGACATAAAAAAATTAATTAGTAACAAGAATATCACTTTCTTTTTGGTAAGGCCTATTCCTTTCTATCTTTTTTACAATTCTCTTTCTTTGCTTGATATGCATTGTTTATAAATGACTTTATTTAGGCTTTACACAAGCATAATAACAAAAACCTATCCAATTTGATATACTCACATTGATGTTTCATCTCTAAACATACAATTATTAAGTTTATTGAATCTTCTTTAATGCATGATAAAAATTGGATTAAAAATTACAAAATTCAAAACTTCTAAAAATAAAATATTGAAAAAATTTTTTTTATCTTACCACAAAATTCATTTATTATGGATACCAACGAAACATAGAACACATATCAGTTACCTATTATAGAAGTGAAAAATTTGTTTGTTATGGTTACAAAATGTTTTATTAATGTCAATGAATACAATTTTAAGTATAAGTTTTCAAGATAAAGGAAGAATTTGAATATGACGTGATTTTGTCTCCCTGAAGAGCCAGATAATGGCGAAAGAACATGTACATCTTCTTGGGGACATCGCTTTTGGTTGGTATCCATAATAAATGAATTTTGTGGTAAGATAAAAAAAAAATTTTCAATATTTTATTTTTAGAAGTTTTGAATTTTGTAATTTTTAATCCAATTTTTATCATGCATTAAAGAAGATTCAATAACTTAATAATTGTATGTTTAGAGATGAAACATCAATGTGAGTATATCAAATTGGATAGGTTTTTGTTATTATGCTTGTGTAAAGCCTAAATAAAGTCATTTATAAGAGGTCATATGTGTTGGGGATTTTAATGTAAACTTTTTTAATGTTGATAATCCCATTGTCTCATGTTTTCAGTCATACAATTTTACACAAATATTAAATGAGCCGACGAGAATTACAAATCACTCTAGCACACTGATAGATCCCATTCTCATAACGAACAATGAACTTGTTAATTTGTTTGGTACTTTTTCTGCGGACAATATATCTGACCATAGAATGGTGTTCTGTGACCTAAACATTAAAAAGAACAAAACTGAACCTAAAATAATAAAATACCGTTGTTTTAAAAATTTTAACTTGGATAATTTTGTGCAGGATTTGCAGGAACTTTCCTGGTTTGACATTATAAGGGAAAATAATATTGATAATAAAATAATTTTATTTAATGATATGGTTTTATCGATTTTTAATAAACACGCTCCTATTAAAGTGAGAAAAATCACGAAGCCAAGAGCACCATGGATGACGGGCGGTTTAAAAATAAGCATGAGAGAAAGAGATTTAGCTTTGCAAAAATTCAAGAGAACGCGGTTAGATACTGACTGGGTAATTTATAAACAGTGGAGAAATAGTACACTTTCTATGGTCAGAAGGGAAAAGAGGGCATATCTTGACTCGTTAAGCTTAAATAACCATCCCAGAGAGACATGGGCAGCATTAAAAAATCTAAATGTGCGCTCTAATAAATCCACTAATATCCCTGTAATGCTTTCGGATCCAGATAAATTAAATGATTATTTTGGGGCAATCTTACAAAGAAATTCTAACTGTAATAATATATGTAACTTTTACGAGGGTCAGTTATTTAATAATAATATTAATTTCAGTTTCACATTAACTTCGCCTGAAGAAATACATAATATTTTAAATGGTCTTAAGTCAAATGCTGTTGGGGTTGATGGAATATCAGCATTAATGTTGAAATATTGTAGCCCATTTATTGATAAATATTTAACACATATAATAAACTGTTGCCTTGAAATAAATTATTTTCCTGATATGTGGAAAATTGCAATTGGGAAACCATTACCGAAAAACTCAAATCCTGTATCATTTTCTGACTTAGATTAATAAGTATATTGCCTGCGACTTCTAAAATTTTAGAAAAAGTTATGTATTCTCAGATTTACAATTATGTTATACCGAACAAAATAATTCCAGATATTCAATGTGGATTCAGAAAGGGTTTTAGTACGGCTACGGCACTTGCAAATGTTACGAGCGATATTATAAAAAATTGGGACAGAGGGATGGTCAGTGTGCTGGTGTTATTGGATTTTTCGAAAGCCTTTGATACCATTAACCATCAGCTACTTTGTGCAAAACTAAAATATTACGGATTTAGTGATTTAAGTGTTCAATTATTAACTTCGTACTAAAGTGGTAGATCACAAAAAATTCAGAGTAATAATAAATTATCATCTAATACATATATCCATATCATCGGGAGTACCCCAAGGTTCGATATTAGGACCGTTACTATTTCTAATATACACATCGGATATCATAACATCTCTAAGATATTGTAAAATTCAGGCATACGCTGACGATATTCAGACTTACTTACATTTTCCTTTTGATGATTATCGTCTTGCAAATGATAAAATAAATAGGGACATTCAAATTATAAATCAACTATCGTGTAACGTCTTTTCTAACGCCAAACTATGTGACTCTGTTTGGGCGTTAAAACAGGTAACGTCTTTTGCTTACGGGTAGCTGGTTTGGAGAAGTTATCCAGGTTTCATGTATTAGTAATAAATAGAAAGTCCACAGTATAAATGAAACAGTTTATTTCTTCACACAAATAGTCAAGTATCGGAATATATCAGGTACAGGTAATCTCTTTACATATTCATACATAAAATAATTTATGTCTTGAACAAACAGTCAAGTATCGGAAAGTATCAGGTACAGGTAATCTTTTTACAGGCTAGATATGTTATACATATAATATCGTAATATAATCGGCGGAGTGTAATGTCAGGACGGTAAGCTCTACAATATTATTATATAACATGCGGAGTGTAATAACGGAGTGATAAACGGTTGCTTCAGCTTCACGTGCTGCGGTGTAGTACGGTACCTATTTACTAACGGCAGGACCAGCTCAACACGCTGAAGGCCTACAGTCAACAAATAGACCGACGGAGAGACGACGGCGGTTCGGTACCTATTTACCGACGGCAGGACCAGCTCAACACGCTGAAGGCCTACAGTCAACAAATAGACCGACGGAGAGACGACGGCGGTTCGGTACCTATTTACCGACGGCAGGACCAGCTCAACACGCTGAAGGCCTACAGTCGTCAAATAGACCGACGGTGACGGCGGACGCTTCGGTAACTATTTACTAACGGCAGGACCAGCTCAACACGCTGAAGCCCTACGGTCAACAAACAGACCGACGGACGTCGGGGCGGCGGAACAGACAGGTCGACTGACTACCGTACACCAGGAGGTCTAGCTCAACACGCTACAAACCCCAAGGCAACAATAGACATTCGGCCGGGCGGCTACGTCGTTGGATTCGATATTCTACTAACCGTGGTCAAGCTCAGCACGCTTAAGACCCCCTATCACCCAGCTCAGCTCGCTGTAGGTGACTGTCAGTGAAATACTGAATACATTAGTAGTTTTCGGCTTGGTATTTATACCAAAATATGACCCTGGTTCGCGTGACGTATGGCTCGGTATTTGCCTACGCATGAGAACGTCCGTTAAGCGGAGATTTCAATAACTAATTTCGAATTTATTACACTCTGCATTGACGCGGTGACTTCAATTTTGTGGCAGTCTATGCTTAGCAGCTCTGGTTAAACGGATATTCTAGTAATGAATTTATAATTCATTACAATCGGAAGAACATAACCTGAAATTAAATCCATCAAAGTCCTTCATTATGTTATTTGGGAACATAGAGCACGTCAATTCATTAAAAATTAATTTAAATATTAATATCGATGGGGTAAATTTGCCAATTGTAAATTCTGCAAAAAATTTGGGCGTTATCTTAGACAGTAGCCTGAGATTTAAAGGACATGTCACCAAAATGCTACAAAAAACTTTCTTGTCATTAAAATTATTATATTCCAATCGTCAAATTTTAAATTTTAAATTAAGAAAAAATCTTTCTGAATCTCTTGTTCTCTCAAATTTTAATTATTGTGACTTTATTTATGGTCCTTGTCTTAATATGCATGAAAAAAATCGTATACAAAAAAATTCAAAACTCATGCTGTCGTTTAATATTTGGACTTCGTAAATTTGATCATATATCACATACGTATAATGAATTAAACTGGTTACGAATGGAATCACGCCGAACTTTACACCTTGGAAGTTTTGTTATCAGTATGATTAATAGACAGGACTCCTCTACCCCAATAAAAGAAAAACTTATTCCGAGATCTTCAGTTCATTCGCGAAATATTCGTAATACAAATAAACTAACAACGCCCCGTCACAGTACAGCTATATTTCAGAGATCATTTTTATATAATGCTATAAAATTTTATAATTCATTAAGTCCTGAGCATATTAATTTAGTTCCTAAAAAATTTAAAGTAAAATATAAAGAGTATATATTAAGCAATCTAAACGAGCATTAAATATAAATAGAATTTCTTAATATTTGCAATTATTTCTAGCAAGCAATAATCTTATTTTACATATATAAGTTTAATTATAGTTATTATTGTCACAAATTATTATTGTATTTCTTTGTTTTATTTTGTGGTATGTATTTACTTGTGATACCATTTTTTATTGTTTATTTGTAGCTACCATTATGTGGTTAAGTAGAGTAGCTACTAAGCTAGACTTCGCCACGTTTCGGTAGCCTTCTTGATATTAATTATAAAAAAAAACTCTGATGTAGGTATATGTTATCATTACACAATAAAGACGATTATTTATTTATTTATTTATTTATTTATTTATTTATTATCTTAAAATAATTGTAAATTTAAGATAAGTTATTTAAGTATTATTATGGCTAAAGCCGTTGTTAAATATTTATGGTTACCCCTTATTATTTATTATTCAGATTTTATATTGTTAGTGTTATTACAGTGAGCCTTGCAAGATATAAGATATTTATTTAAGTAATGACAATAATTGTCTATTACAAAATGTTAAAATTTTGCACAAGTAAAATTTATACTTACGCTCTAGATGGAATTTTACTTTAAACATCTACATGGTGTTTATAATCTGAGATGAGACTACGAAATATAATTAGAAGATCAATCGACTTACCTTGTAAGGAAGGATGATCCTAATTATATGAGTAGTCTCGTCGAAAGATTATAAAAATCCCTCCCCGGTTCATGATATACCCAACCCTGAGCGATTTAGAGGATACTTTGAACCAAGTGAATACCAGTTGCCGCGCGGAGAGCGGCATGAATCTAATATACTATATAGATGGCACAGAAAATTAGCATATTTGAACGTCGCACGGATAGTGCAGCAAACCGCTACTACATGGTGTTTATAATCTTTCGACGAGACTACTCATATAATTAGGATCACCCTTCCTTACAAGGTAAGTCGATTGATCTTGAATTTTTTCAGTCTGCAATTTTATGTTTGTTTTACCGTTTGATCTTGTCGACCCTGAAACACCGTTTATTTGAATTTTCCTTGATCGGTCAATTCTTTCGTTCTTATTCAAATATTTTTCAAAAATTATACTTACTGACGCACCTGTGTCTAATAAAAATATAAATAGAGTTCCTCTATAGTTAAGTGTAATAAAATTTAGGCCATTCGGCTTAATTTTTACACGATCTTTGATATTACTTATTTGAAACACGAAAAAACTGATCTGTCTTACTGGACGAATGATACTAGTTTTCCATATCTAAAGGTCCACTTGAGGTATTCGCAAAAAACCCTTCACCTGTTTATTTCCGGAAAAGTTGCCTCTACTAAAACCCTTATTGTTGTAATTACCCTGATTTAGGTTTCTACTATTGGTACTAGAAAATTTTGTGTTACCCCTGTTAGGATTCGCCGAGCGATTATCTAAATTATTACCTCTGAAAAATCTAGATCTAATATTTTGACGCCCCCGAATGTGAAAAACTTGAGCGTCGCGTTTTGGTAACTCTTCGTCTTTAGCACTCTGTATAGCCTCATTTAATTTATTATAGTTTCGCACTTTTATAATGGTTCTTAAGTCGTGATTTTGCAACCCATTTGCAAAAGAATGTATGGCTATTCTTTCATTTACTTCTCTTAAAATGGTGACAGAATTTCATTACCGTCAACTTGCGTGATTGTGAGATCAACCAGCAATTCCTCGATTGTTTTACCGAACTCTTCGATCGATTTTCCGTTTTGTTTGGCACTATTTAATTGCACCGACAGAAATGGAATAGATTTTTTAGTTATAAAATAATTTCTAAGATTGTCAACTAAATTTACGTTTGTGGTATATGCCGACTTAAGTCTAATTTTCGCATTTTGAGAAAGTCGCGTTTTTAAAACATACGACATTAACAATTTTTTACCCGCAGCATCCAACAATGCATCGTATAACTCAATGGCGGCTATTAGCTGTTTTGTTGAATTTTCTACACCATCCATGAGTGGCAGTAACCCTGCTGCAGTATTATGTCAAATTTCTCCGACATATTTTCGCTTTCGTCTGAACAATATGAATCAATAAAGTCTGTTTTTATGTCTGAATTTATAGAATTCAAATTACCCTCACTGTGTTCAGCTTGCTCCATACGAATTTTAACTAACCTACTTTCTAAATTATATTTAATGCCCTCAAAATATTTATTAATTGAAATAGTATACGCTTTTATTTCCTCCCGGATCTTAGAATCAGCATCGGATCTATTAAATAATTCTACTAACTGCTTATAACTATCTTTAAACTTATCTAGTTTTCTTAACTACGACTAGTAACTTTTTCGCTTGTCTTTCTTCCAACATTATCATTCAAATTCCTGTGGAACACCCTTACTTCCTCTAGAGATATCTAAACTCATTTCCTTGCGACATGACATTTTATATGGGTTAACATTTTTCACTTCTTCCACTTCGTTTTATTAAATATTATATAATTTCTTCTTTTCGGCTTCCAATATCAACCACCATATTACAACTTATTATACAAGGTGTTTCTAAATTGACTACCATAAATTTAAGAGCTTGTAGAGAAAGCTAAAATAAAACTAAAACCTCTATACAGTTTCGTCGGAAAACGCTGTGATTTCAAAATACAGAGTGTTATAGTGTCGATCAGTTATTTAGCTATATCTCTAAACAGAGTAGGCAGAGGAATCTAAATTTTTGTGAGCGAGTGTTACATAAGACTACCGATGACTGTATAATATTTTAAATCTGATACCACCATTCAGTGGCGTAGAAAAAGGGGTATTCTAACACTTCTTTGTTAATAAAAAATTTGCTGTCAGATATTTTGAAAATATCGCCTCATTTCCAAATTCCCCAATCAAAATGCTATAATAAAGATGCTCTTATTAAATATCTCCAGAGGCGTTCGTTTTCGAGATATTCTCGGTTTTATGTGGTACCTACTTAATTTGCGAAAAACATTAAAAAGGGGCAATCATCACAAGGTAGATAAAAATAAAAACAAATGCAACTCAAACCTGCTTAACTGTCAAGATATTACATTTTATTCTCAAAGGTGCACTTCTTAACAAATTCATATTGGAAATTTCCTTTTTTTGATTAATCGTTCAGTAGCAATATTTTATAAAAAGCAGTAAAATGGTAAATTACACATGTGCGGAAGTTTTTATTTACCTTGTACATTATTAAAATATTCTACCTTTGCTTTGCTATTTTATTAAGAGAGAGAGATGGGATATAAATACACCACATGTAATTACGACCCCCTTTATCCCAGAAGGCTGAGCCTTGTGCGGGAGGGGGCTACACATTTATAGACAAGGGACACACATCCAATATCCGTGTATAATGGAAAAATCCCTCTCACAGTATTTTAATCCCTCTCACAGTATTGACTAAGTACATTAAAAACTTTTTATTAAACACAGGAGTATTGCCACATAAAACCCTCTCTCAATTTTTAAAATCGTTTCAGACAATTTAGACTGAAAACGACCAAAGATGATAAAGACCCTTTTTTTTATTTCGGGGTTTTTGAGTAGGTATGGGGACACTTGAGCCAGACAGTGACGTCACAAGCATGGCGCCAGTCACGTCATCATCGTTAAGTATGGCATCTACATTACCGGCCGAAACTCCGTAGGGGCTTACCTCACCAGTGGGTTCCCAGTAGGGCTTACCTCACCAATGGGTTCCCAGTAGGGCTTACCTCACCAGTGGGTTCCCAATAGGGCTTCCCTCACCAATGGGTTCCCAGTAGGGCTTACCTCACCAATGGGTTCCCAGTAGGGCTTACCTCACCAATGGGTTCCTAGTAGGGCTTCCCTCACCAATGGGCCCCCAGTAGGGCTTACCTCACCAATTCGTTCCCAGTAGGGCTTACCTCACCAATGGGTTCCCAGTAGGGCTTACCTCACCAATGAGTTCCCAGTAGGGCTTACCTCACCAATTGGTCCCCACTAGGGCTTACCTCACCTATGGGTCCCCCGTAGGGCTCCTCTAACCAATGTAGGGGCTCCTCTCACCAATGGTTCCCCAGTAGGGCCCCTCTAATCAATGTAGGGGACTTCCCTCACTAATGTAGGGGGCTCCTCTCACCACTGGGCCACGTAGGGGCTTCGCATCTCCATAGGGGGCAGTCAAAAATTCACCTCAGCCGTCAAAAATTCGTCGTTCACAGCTGTCAAAAATTCGTAATCGTCTAGGGGCCCCCCTTTGCGCTGTCAGAAAAATCTATAACCTCATAAGAAAAGCATGCGCAGCAGATTTCAAATATGTTTATCAAAGATGGTTTAAAAATTTTTTTTTCTCGAGATATTTTTTGTAGTGCCTTTTTGGTTCTGAAATTTTTATCGGTGCGTAGATTTTTGTAATGAAAGAAGTTGGAGTCGGTGGTGTGATTCGAACCGCTGTGACCCTACAACATTTCAGCGCTTTAACAGCTGAGTCCATCAGGTAATTTCTAAAACTATACTATAATGTGTGCATAATAAAATTATTTTAAAAGCGTCACGTTACCTATATGTGAGAACAGCGCCTCTACTGACTGTTTCATGAACTAATTCAGATCACTGGATTACTGCAAACGATTAACACATGCAAATATGCTACGACGAATATAGGCATTCTAAAAATAACTATTTATCTTAAAAAGAAGGCTGGGTTATATATTAGCAGAAAAACACAACTGAATTAATAATTGAATAGAATGCAGTGCGAAATCTCTTAAGTAGGTTAACGAGTTCAATCTTATCACAAGGCGCATGGAATTCCTCTTATCTACAGCGGTCACAGGTTAGTATGCATTTAGGTGTGATTTTAAATTATTAATTTCTCAATGTAATTATTTAACAAAAATATCAATATTTATGAATTAAAAATACCTATGTCAAAGAGTTACTGTCACCCAAAAACGAAAGTATTGCATCAAATTCATAGTGATGTACCGCTTTCCTTATTTTAATACGACAAAAATACAAGTACCCTATAATTTATTACTACAATTGAGTTATAGAAAACTGTAGCCGGGCAAATAAACGTTAAGTATTTTCAGAAAGTAATATACAATTTACCAAACAGTGTATTACAATGGTATTCACAGGTGTTTGTAAGGTGTTATCGCGCGCGAGACAATTTTCTAAGAATTCTGGAATGTTCTTAATTATCTGGGAGGCTATAAATAGATAGAGGGCAAAGGGTATTCATTTTAGTGTCATCTAAATAGTTTATTAATTGTTTTCATATCAGTGAAGCGTGCTAACATAAAAAGGTGAGTATTTAATTTGTGGAGTATTAAATCCATTAAAGCTCTCGTTTTTATCTATTAACAATTTGATAAATTTATATAATAGAAGCCTATTTTTAATTTCTTATATATCATTTTTTACAAATATTACATAATATATAACTAATCATTATATTAACGTAAAAATTTGTATAAAAACAATTTGATTGAAAAAATACACATTGCTTAATGCATAATTGCATATTTTAATATTCTGATATATTTTAAACAATTTGTACATCATTTTTAAGAGATTCACTAACTTTGCACAATATTACACAATTATTGGTAATATACATGTATGCAGGTGTTATCTTGAGCTACGAGACAATTTTCTAAGAATTCTGGAATGTTCTTATCTGGGAGGCTATAAATAGAAGAAAAAGATAGAAATTTATTCATTTTAGTTCATCGGTAACAAACTTATTGCAACCTGTGCCATCTAAATAGTTTATTAATTATTAATTAATTGTTTTTCATATCAGTGAAGCAAGATCGGAGAGTACCTACTTCAGTTTTAAGAAAAAAATTACCCCAATCCTTTAATTAAAAAATCGTGTCTTACATTAAAGTAAGTACCTTATAGCATCTTCATACGAAATCTAGACAATTCAGATCGGAGAGTAGGCGCTTTAATTTTGAGAAAAATTACCCCCACTTCCTTAATTTAAAAAAAAATCGCTGTGTCTAACATTAGAATAAAGTATCATATTATAGCAGTGCAGTTCATCCGAAATCTAGTCAATAGGATTCAGATTGGGTACATAATTATCACAACAACGTATGAAGGTGGAAATATTTAGGTAATAGCGAGAAAGGTAGGTATGTATGTAACTTATAAAAATGTCTAATGACGCATACTGGAGGTACTCTCAGAGAAGTTTGTCATCTAGGTAAATTTTAATTAAGCATCCCCACCCAGTATAACCTGTATGAATCAGCTTCCCCCAAGTATTCAATAGCAACCATCATCCTAATGTAATGATAAAATTTTCAAAATCCTAGTGGGCTACAGTTTTGACTAGTAGTGCAAAAAAGTGTAGGTAAATGCAAGCATTTTTAATTTCAAAAGACAAATTATTATTAAGTTCGTATAAGATACGTAATACGAAATCGTCTTTTGTGATAAATTTTAAAAAAAAGTCATTCGTATAGAAGAATAGAAATCGATTCGTAATCATTTTTCAAGGTCAAGTTGCACGGATCCACTTTGTAATTGCATTGAATTAAATATTCGCCAACGTAAAGTGCAGGGCTATTATTAAGTTATAATCATCGTAAAACGTTTATTAATTTATTGTGTAGTATATATATACAGTACAAAAATAATTGAAACATTTTTTCATAGGATATATCTATACTTAAGTATGGTTTTAAAATAATGCCTTATAATAAGTGTGAAAAATAGCGATCAGTACAGGGTAAGTAAATATCTATTATTAAATTTAAAAATAAAACATCGGTAACTCAGTAAGGGCATGCTATTTAGTTCATTTTCTGTTAATTTTACACTCGATTTTTCTAAAATGCTAAAATGATTATATACTGTATAAAATTCCCGTTACTTTGTAAATTAATTTACGTACAAGACAAACTTACACTACATTACATTAATAAAAAAAATTGCCTATTTTCTCAAATTATAATGAAATTGCGTTCGCTTACTTACTCAGCAAAAATTTTTACACGTATAATCACTTGGTGTCAAAAAGTAAATAAACTAATTATTCTATAGCAACTTGGGATTTTTTCTTTGAGGGTTCTTAAACTTTAGGGTACCTATCGAAATATAAAAAAGGAATGCCTTTACCCCTACTAGGTGAAAACAACCCCTGAATTTCGAAACTTAATACGGACTCAAGTAGTTATTGAAAAAGTTCATGTTTTTGATGTTGCCAATTACGAATTTGAAGGCAGATTTTTAAAATTCGCTATTGCACCCCTAATATAACCTATATAATAGGAGTATCTGACAGCTCTCGGAGGGAATGATATGTATAAGTCCGCAACAGAGAGTTAGTGAAGTGGGTGATCGGTATTTTGAAACAGTAAAAAGCATGTCAGAAATTTAAAATTAGCGATTGTACCCCTAATATTATAATGGAAAAATTAGTTATATTTTTTGTTTTAGAGCAAGTATAACTTTTTTTTTTGCAAGCTCTTATATTTATATCCTAATAAGAAAATTAATTGCTCCTACCCTCGCTCCTACCCTAAGAGGATGAAAACACCCCTATAATGTCAAAAATATAAGAAATAAATTAATGAAACTCATTTATTTTTTAATTTGATTGGCGCTAAAAAGAAAATGAATACTTTTTGCGTAAATGATCAAAATTTTGCCTTTATTTCCCTTGTATCATTTTTTTTGTTTAGTAAATATCAAAATTTGTCAAAAAAAAAGAAAAAATTTGGAACTCATGTCCAATGAAAAAGCAACCTTATTAATTTTTTTTTTTTTTTTAATAGAATATATTTAACCAATTTGAATCAAACTATCCAAAAATATTTGAATTTTAAACTATTTAGAAGTCCGAAGTGAGATCACCATTACTGTACCATAATTACTTAGTCTGTTTTAAATTTTGTAAAAGTGGTTATTAACAATAATTATAATACAAAGTAGGGTATCCTCTTTAAAATAGGCTAAATTGGGTTTCAGTAATAAAATCAATTTATCTTTCAATACCTATACTTATAATTTTGTACCTATTAGGTAGCTTACTTTTGTTAAATGAAGTCGATTTACCTAAATAAATAGTGACAGGTAAGGTAGACATCATATCTCTGCATCAAAATACTCAGCAATTATTGTATTATTATATTATTATAATTTTTAATTTTGCTACAAATAAAAAAAAATATTATCTTAATTTTGCTAATTTAAATCGATTTATTTTAATAATCAGTGATAGGTAGGTACCAAAGTATACATTACTGAAGTGACAAAAAAAAAAAAATATGATTTGACCATTTTTACACAAAAAAAAAGACATTTAAACTCATCCGCCAACTATTATAAATTTTCACTGTACTGTATATGAAGGACAGCCTAAAAATGGTTTTATGATATTTAGGCAAAGAGAGTTTAGCTCTAACAACTTATCACCCCGAAATGTAAAGACAGAGCTCACATTTACAACTAAATATATGAATTTGATTCATTTTTACAGAGGATTTAACGTTTCTTACCTTTTTAAATGTATATCATGAGTCCTTCAAATGTAGATACTCAGTGCATGGAACATATTATATTTTTCATATATAATGGAATATGTATGTATTGTAAATTTTACTACGTTCCTACAAGCAAGAACAGAAACAGAGGCCTTTTTTACTTTATGTAAATTATAGATAATAAGGTATGCGTATTTATGAGATTTTTAATTAAAAGTGGTTATAAAAGATAGTTAACGCTATAAAAATGGATTAACAATAAAACTTTATCAACAATGTACACTATATATTTATATATTTGTTAATTAAAATGTATATTATTTTTGAGTTTGCGAACACCGGCCGAGGACAAACGATGGAATTCGAATATCACCGATCTGGGAGTGATGTAGTTACTGTCATTTTTATGATAGAGTTTTAGATTCTTTTATGTTCGTCGTGCGTGTACGTTTCAATTTGTGATTTCAGTGTTAAATATTAACATTTCTCACGGAAAAATGAGTGGAACAGATTTTGTAAAAGCCCAGAGCGATAATTTGTCCGATGTTGCTCTCTTTGTTACTTTAGATGGAGGCGTCTTTTTCTATCAGCTTGGCAAGCAAATTACATGACCTTTTAAATATATGTATGTAACTAACCTTTAATTTAAACATAATATAGTTTTCCTTACCTTTCTCTGACTCTAACTGATGCTTAATATCAATAATACCCTTCTTTTTCATTGTAAAATATTGCATTAAACGCTATTTTAACATGCTTTACACATTTAACATCAATCATTGAACGGAAATGACGACTGACGTCACAATACCACATCAGCCATTTGTATGACGGCACAGCCGTTTCTGCGACTGTTTAAAATAATCATATTTGTTAATTTTTTGGACAATGGGTTACATTTTAGCAGATATTTATTATAGCGATAGCCATTTAGTCAGTTAATTTACAAAATTGCATTTAATTAAAAAAAATCATGCGCATATCTTATTGAATCGAGAAAATGTACAAAAGTTTAACTTTGAAGATTAGCTAATAAAAACAAATTTTTTTATCATAGTTGTACTTAGTAAAATTATTTCATTTGAGGAGTAGTAAAAAATGTATATCAGAACCCGGTTTCGAACCAAGCAAGGGTAGGTTTTCAGTATAATACGCTCTCTCAACATTCTGAATAAATAATTTCTTTTTAAAAAACACGTTTAGAGTAATGAATCTTTGAAAAGATATAGGTAATTCTTCAGTCTGATTATATATTTTCAGTGTATACTCTAAGTGACCAAAACGAATGAGGATTAATTAACAATTTCTAAAAAGAAAACACTGCATTAGAGTGAATTCGAACATTTTGCTTATTTGTATTCATGATAAATCTGTTATAAGTACAGGATCTATTAAGGATTTAAATATGCAGAATGTCCCTTTATTACACCGTAGGTACGCAATAGAGTGAAATTGAACAGGTGTAAAAATCAATTATCTACAGTTTTTCAATCAGCTATTGGGAGCTGGATTAAATATACAGGGTGATGTAATGCGGAAACCTTTTTATAAATTCTACAGACAAAGGCTATGAAAAACACTCTTCCACAATTTTATTTAATCAAATATTTTACATCTTAGCTGTACAAACTTTTTTTATATATATAAATTCTACAGAGTCTATGAATAACACTGTTTCGTTATTATTTAATTAGATGTTTTATATTTAGAAGGAGCTTTATCTGTACGGTGTATTTTCTGGAAAAAGAATACCTCTGCTCTTGTATTATAATACTTCTTATAGGAAAACCTAATATACAGGGTCTTTATTATGAAACTAAAATTATCAGAAATTATTAATTTAAAAAACTCAATGTGCTCTGTTTTTAGTGAAAGACAGCCTCATGTCTTTTTCATAAATGCCAAAATATGATGATAGGACTGACAAAAAAAATATCCGGTTTATTAATTTTAGTGTTTTTTTAAACAGAATATTCTATTTTTTAATATATTTATATACAGGAGCTCCTCTGTAAGCAATTCTAGTACCCTATTTTTAAGAATATCCTAGAGCAGTAAGAGGTGGTAAACAAACCTTTAATATGTTTTACAACCTTAGCTTGGGTTAACAATTTTATTTACTTCATAATGTATGTTCTTCCCTATACCTACTTCAAAGCACCTGAGAAAAACATTGTGTTGTAGATTTTACATCGTCCATTTTCGTAAAACACTATATCATATTTAAATTCCTCAGATTTTTCAGTTTTGACTCGACCCTTCATATTAGTATATTTGAAATATCTATCTCTGGCATATGGTGTTTAGTTATCTTCATTGTCGGATCATACATATGAACGTTATACTGCTCGTTCAAAAATGATTTTTTTCTTTTCGCTGGAAAACAATTTGGAATATTTCAAGAGTAGGTTTTACTCAAAGTACGTTATCATTTTTCCTCTTGCGCACGTTTGTAAACCATCATTTTCAAAATGGTTCTCATTCTTGGTTAATAATTCAGTTGTCTAATAGAGGACATTTCCTCTGATATCATCGAAACAGGTGTTTTACATGTCTTAGTCCGTAGCTATTAGACTTAATATTTAATAGAAAGGACATATTGATACCACGAGAATCTTTAGGATTACCTCAGTTATACCCCCAAATACTCTTTATGTTGAACAGTGAGGTTACATAAAAATTAAATAGTTAGGTGAAGTTGGGGAATGCGCAGAATGAGTACATGTAACCAAATATTAAATATGTTGGGTTAGGTTAGGGAAGATACGTGAAAAATTAAGTATTTGGTATGTTAGGTTAGGTTCGCGACTGTCCGAACCTAACCTAACATACCAAATACTTAACCTAACATACCAAAAAATTAAGTATTTGGTATGTTAGGTTAGGTTCGGACAGTCGCGAGCGTCTTCCCGAACCTAACCTAACATACCAAATACTTAATTTTTCACGTATCTTCCCTAACCTAACCCAACATATTTAATATTTGGTTACATGTACTCATTCTGCGCATTCCCCAACTTCACCTAACTGTTTAATTTTTATGTAACCTCACTGTTCAACATAAAGAGTATTTGGGGGTATAACTGAGGTAATCCTAAAGATTCTTGTGGTATCAATATGTCCTTTCTATTAAATATTAAGTCTAATAGCTACGGACTAAGACATGTAAAACACCTGTTTCGATGATATCAGAGGAAATGTCCTCTATTAGACAACTGAATTATTAACCAAGAATGAGAACCATTTTGAAAATGATGGTTTACAAACGTGCGCAAGAGGAAAAATGATAACGTACTTTGAGTAAAACCTACTCTTGAAATATTCCAAATTGTTTTCCAGCGAAAAGAAAAAATCATTTTTGAACGAGCAGTATAACGTTCATATGTATGATCCGACAATGAAGATAACTAAACACCATATGCCAGAGATAGATATTTCAAATATACTAATATGAAGGGGCGAGTCAAAACTGAAAAATCTGAGGAATTTAAATATGATATAGTGTTTTACGAAAATGAACGATGTAAAATCTACAACACAATGTTTTTCTCAGGTGCTTTGAAGTAGGTATAGGGAAGAACATACATTATGAAGTAAATACAATTGTTAACCCAAGCTAAGGTTGTAAAACATATTAAAGGTTTGTTTACCACCTCTTACTGCTCTAGGATATTCTTAAAAATAGGGTACTAGAATTGCTTACAGAGGAGCTCCTGTATATAAATATATTAAAAAATAGAATATTCTGTTTAAAAAAACACTAAAATTAATAAACCGGATATTTTTTTTTGTCAGTCCTATCATCATATTTTGGCATTTATGAAAAAGACATGAGGCTGTCTTTCACTAAAAACAGAGCACATTGAGTTTTTTAAATTAATAATTTCTGATAATTTTAGTTTCATAATAAAGACCCTGTATATTAGGTTTCCCTATAAGAAGTATTATAATACAAGAGCAGAGGTATTCTTTTTCCAGAAAATACACCGTACAGATAAAGCTCCTTCTAAATATAAAACATCTAATTAAATAATAACGAAACAGTGTTATTCATAGACTCTGTAGAATTTATATATATAAAAAAAGTTTGTACAGCTAAGATGTAAAATATTTGATTAAATAAAATTGTGGAAGAGTGTTTTTCATAGCCTTTGTCTGTAGAATTTATAAAAAGGTTTCCGCATTACATCACCCTGTATATTTAATCCAGCTCCCAATAGCTGATTGAAAAACTGTAGATAATTGATTTTTACACCTGTTCAATTTCACTCTATTGCGTACCTACGGTGTAATAAAGGGACATTCTGCATATTTAAATCCTTAATAGATCCTGTACTTATAACAGATTTATCATGAATACAAATAAGCAAAATGTTCGAATTCACTCTAATGCAGTGTTTTCTTTTTAGAAATTGTTAATTAATCCTCATTCGTTTTGGTCACTTAGAGTATACACTGAAAATATATAATCAGACTGAAGAATTACCTATATCTTTTCAAAGATTCATTACTCTAAACGTGTTTTTTAAAAAGAAATTATTTATTCAGAATGTTGAGAGAGCGTATTATACTGAAAACCTACCCTTGCTTGGTTCGAAACCGGGTTCTGATATACATTTTTTACTACTCCTCAAATGAAATAATTTTACTAAGTACAACTATGATAAAAAAATTTGTTTTTATTAGCTAATCTTCAAAGTTAAACTTTTGTACATTTTCTCGATTCAATAAGATATGCGCATGATTTTTTTTAATTAAATGCAATTTTGTAAATTAACTGACTAAATGGCTATCGCTATAATAAATATCTGCTAAAATGTAACCCATTGTCCAAAAAATTAACAAATATGATTATTTTAAACAGTCGCAGAAACGGCTGTGCCGTCATACAAATGGCTGATGTGGTATTGTGACGTCAGTCGTCATTTCCGTTCAATGATTGATGTTAAATGTGTAAAGCATGTTAAAATAGCGTTTAATGCAATATTTTACAATGAAAAAGAAGGGTATTATTGATATTAAGCATCAGTTAGAGTCAGAGAAAGGTAAGGAAAACTATATTATGTTTAAATTAAAGGTTAGTTACATACATATATTTAAAAGGTCATGTAATTTGCTTGCCAAGCTGATAGAAAAAGACGCCTCCATCTAAAGTAACAAAGAGAGCAACATCGGACAAATTATCGCTCTGGGCTTTTACAAAATCTGTTCCACTCATTTTTCCGTGAGAAATGTTAATATTTAACACTGAAATCACAAATTGAAACGTACACGCACGACGAACATAAAAGAATCTAAAACTCTATCATAAAAATGACAGTAACTACATCACTCCCAGATCGGTGATATTCGAATTCCATCGTTTGTCCTCGGCCGGTGTTCGCAAACTCAAAAATAATATACATTTTAATTAACAAATATATAAATATATAGTGTACATTGTTGATAAAGTTTTATTGTTAATCCATTTTTATAGCGTTAACTATCTTTTATAACCACTTTTAATTAAAAATCTCATAAATACGCATACCTTATTATCTATAATTTACATAAAGTAAAAAAGGCCTCTGTTTCTGTTCTTGCTTGTAGGAACGTAGTAAAATTTACAATACATACATATTCCATTATATATGAAAAATATAATATGTTCCATGCACTGAGTATCTACATTTGAAGGACTCATGATATACATTTAAAAAGGTAAGAAACGTTAAATCCTCTGTAAAAATGAATCAAATTCATATATTTAGTTGTAAATGTGAGCTCTGTCTTTACATTTCGGGGTGATAAGTTGTTAGAGCTAAACTCTCTTTGCCTAAATATCATAAAACCATTTTTAGGCTGTCCTTCATATACAGTACAGTGAAAATTTATAATAGTTGGCGGATGAGTTTAAATGTCTTTTTTTTGTGTAAAAATGGTCAAATCATATTTTTTTTTTGTCACTTCAGTAATGTATACTTTGGTACCTACCTATCACTGATTATTAAAATAAATCGATTTAAATTAGCAAAATTAAGATAATACAAAATTACTAAGTTTTTATGTGGTACTGGTAAATAATTAAGAAATATCGATTTTTTTTTATTTGTAGCAAAATTAAGAAATTATAATAATATAATAATACAATAATTGCTGAGTATTTTGATGCAGAGATATGATGTCTACCTTACCTGTCACTATTTATTTAGGTAAATCGACTTCATTTAACAAAAGTAAGCTACCTAATAGGTACAAAATTATAAGTATAGGTATTAAAAGATAAATTGATTTTATTACTGAAACCCAATTTAGCCTATTTTAAAGAGGATACCCTACTTTGTATTATAATTATTGTTAATAACCACTTTTACAAAATTTAAAACAGACTAAGTAATTATGGTACAGTAATGGTGATCTCACTTCGGACTTCTAAATAGTTTAAAATTCAAATATTTTTGGATAGTTTGATTCAAATTGGTTAAATATATTCTATTAAAAAAAAAAAAAATTAATAAGGTTGCTTTTTCATTGGACATGAGTTCCAAATTTTTTCTTTTTTTTTGACAAATTTTGATATTTACTAAACAAAAAAAAATGATACAAGGGAAATAAAGGCAAAATTTTGATCATTTACGCAAAAAGTATTCATTTTCTTTTTAGCGCCAATCAAATTAAAAAATAAATGAGTTTCATTAATTTATTTCTTATATTTTTGACATTATAGGGGTGTTTTCATCCTCTTAGGGTAGGAGCGAGGGTAGGAGCAATTAATTTTCTTATTAGGATATAAATATAAGAGCTTGCAAAAAAAAAAGTTATACTTGCTCTAAAACAAAAAATATAACTAATTTTTCCATTATAATATTAGGGGTACAATCGCTAATTTTAAATTTCTGACATGCTTTTTACTGTTTCAAAATACCGATCACCCACTTCACTCACTCTCTGTTGCGGCCTTATACATATCATTCCCTCCGAGAGCTGTCAGATACTCCTATTATATAGGTTATATTAGGGGTGCAATAGCGAATTTTAAAAATCTGCCTTCAAATTCGTAATTGGCAACATCAAAAACATGAATTTTTTCAATAACTACTTGAGTCCGTATTAAGTTTTGAAATTCAGGGGTTGTTTTCACCTAGTAGGGGTAAAGGCATTCCTTTTTTATATTTCGATGGGTACCCTAAAGTTTAAGAACCCTCAAAGAAAAAATCCCAAGTTGCTATAGAATAATTAGTTTATTTACTTTTTGACACCAAGTGATTATACGTGTAAAAATTTTTGCTGAGTAAGTAAGCGAACGCAATTTCATTATAATTTGAGAAAATAGGCAATTTTTTTTTATTAATGTAATGTAGTGTAAGTTTGTCTTGTACGTAAATTAATTTACAAAGTAACGGGAATTTTATACAGTATATAATCATTTTAGCATTTTAGAAAAATCGAGTGTAAAATTAACAGAAAATGAACTAAATAGCATGCCCTTACTGAGTTACCGATGTTTTATTTTTTAAATTTAATAATAGATATTTACTTACCCTGTACTGATCGCTATTTTTCACACTTATTATAAGGCATTATTTTAAAACCATACTTAAGTATAGATATATCCTATGAAAAAATGTTTCAATTATTTTTGTACTGTATATATATACTACACAATAAATTAATAAACGTTTTACGATGATTATAACTTAATAATAGCCCTGCACTTTACGTTGGCGAATATTTAATTCAATGCAATTACAAAGTGGATCCGTGCAACTTGACCTTGAAAAATGATTACGAATCGATTTCTATTCTTCTATACGAATGACTTTTTTTTAAAATTTATCACAAAAGACGATTTCGTATTACGTATCTTATACGAACTTAATAATAATTTGTCTTTTGAAATTAAAAATGCTTGCATTTACCTACACTTTTTTGCACTACTAGTCAAAACTGTAGCCCACTAGGATTTTGAAAATTTTATCATTACATTAGGATGATGGTTGCTATTGAATACTTGGGGGAAGCTGATTCATACAAAGGTTATACTGGGTGGGGATGCTTAATTAAAATTTACCTAGATGACAAACTTCTCTGAGAGTACCTCCAGTATGCGTCATTAGACATTTTTATAAGTTACATACATACCTACCTTTCTCGCTATTACCTAAATATTTCCACCTTCATACGTTGTTGTGATAATTATGTACCCAATCTGAATCCTATTGACTAGATTTCGGATGAACTGCACTGCTATAATATGATACTTTATTCTAATGTTAGACACAGCGATTTTTTTTTAAATTAAGGAAGTGGGGGTAATTTTTCTCAAAATTAAAGCGCCTACTCTCCGATCTGAATTGTCTAGATTTCGTATGAAGATGCTATAAGGTACTTACTTTAATGTAAGACACGATTTTTTAATTAAAGGATTGGGGTAATTTTTTTCTTAAAACTGAAGTAGGTACTCTCCGATCTTGCTTCACTGATATGAAAAACAATTAATTAATAATTATTAAACTATTTAGATGGCACAGGTTGCAATAAGTTACCGATGAACTAAAATGAATAAATTTCTATCTTTTTCTTCTATTTATAGCCTCCCAGATAAGAACATTCCAGAATTCTTAGAAAATTGTCTCGTAGCTCAAGATAACACCTGCATACATGTATATTACCAATAATTGTGTAATATTGTGCAAAGTTAGTGAATCTCTTAAAAATGATGTACAAATTGTTTAAAATATATCAGAATATTAAAATATGCAATTATGCATTAAGCAATGTGTATTTTTTCAATCAAATTGTTTTTATACAAATTTTTAGTTATATATTATGTAATATTTGTAAAAAATGATATATAAGAAATTAAAAATAGGCTTCTATTATATAAATTTATCAAATTGTTAATAGATAAAAACGAGAGCTTTAATGGATTTAATACTCCACAAATTAAATACTCACCTTTTTATGTTAGCACGCTTCACTGATATGAAAACAATTAATAAACTATTTAGATGACACTAAAATGAATACCCTTTGCCCTCTATCTATTTATAGCCTCCCAGATAATTAAGAACATTCCAGAATTCTTAGAAAATTGTCTCGCGCGCGATAACACCTTACAAACACCTGTGAATACCATTGTAATACACTGTTTGGTAAATTGTATATTACTTTCTGAAAATACTTAACGTTTATTTGCCCGGCTACAGTTTTCTATAACTCAATTGTAGTAATAAATTATAGGGTACTTGTATTTTTGTCGTATTAAAATAAGGAAAGCGGTACATCACTATGAATTTGATGCAATACTTTCGTTTTTGGGTGACAGTAACTCTTTGACATAGGTATTTTTAATTCATAAATATTGATATTTTTGTTAAATAATTACATTGATAATAATAATTTATAATCACACCTAAATGCATACTAACCTGTGACCGCTGTAGATAAGAGGAATTCCATGCGCCTTGTGATAAGATTGAACTCGTTAACCTACTTAAGAGATTTCGCACTGCATTCTATTCAATTATTAATTCAGTTGTGTTTTTCTGCTAATATATAACCCAGCCTTCTTTTTAAGATAAATAGTTATTTTTAGAATGCCTATATTCGTCGTAGCATATTTGCATGTGTTAATCGTTTGCAGTAATCCAGTGATCTGAATTAGTTCATGAAACAGTCAGTAGAGGCGCTGCTCTCACATATAGGTAACGTGACGCTTTTAAAATAATTTTATTATGCACACATTATAGTATAGTTTTAGAAATTACCTGATGGACTCAGCTGTTAAAGCGCTGAAATGTTGTAGGGTCACAGCGGTTCGAATCACACCACCGACTCCAACTTCTTTCATTACAAAAATCTACGCACCGATAAAAATTTCAGAACCAAAAAGGCACTACAAAAAATATCTCGAGAAAAAAAAATTTTTAAACCATCTTTGATAAACATATTTGAAATCTGCTGCGCATGCTTTTTTTATGAGGTTATAGATTTTTCTGACAGCGCAAAGGGGGGCCCCTAGACGATTACGAATTTTTGACAGCTGTGAACGACGAATTTTTGACGGCTGAGGTGAATTTTTGACTGCCCCCTATGGAGATGCGAAGCCCCTACGGGGCCCAGTGGTGAGAGGAGCCCCCTACATTAGTGAGGGAAGTCCCCTACATTGATTAGAGGGGCCCTACTGGGGAACCATTGGTGAGAGGAGCCCCTACATTGGTTAGAGGAGCCCTACGGGGGACCCATAGGTGAGGTAAGCCCTAGTGGGGACCAATTGGTGAGGTAAGCCCTACTGGGAACTCATTGGTGAGGTAAGCCCTACTGGGAACCCATTGGTGAGGTAAGCCCTACTGGGAACCCATTGGTGAGGTAAGCCCTACTGGGGACCCATTGGTGAGGGAAGCCCTACTAGGAACTCATTGGTGAGGTAAGCCCTACTGGGAACCCATTGGTGAGGTAAGCCCTACTGGGAACCCATTGGTGAGGGAAGCCCTATTGGGAACCCACTGGTGAGGTAAGCCCTACTGGGAACCCATTGGTGAGGTAAGCCCTACTGGGAACCCACTGGTGAGGTAAGCCCCTACGGAGTTTCGGCCGGTAATGTAGATGCCATACTTAACGATGATGACGTGACTGGCGCCATGCTTGTGACGTCACTGTCTGGCTCAAGTGTCCCCATACCTACTTTTTTGGCTTTGTTATGTTACCATTAGCACAGGGCCATGTATTTTTAATATTTATTATGAGACAACGGCACGCGGTCTTCCCGAGCGGTGACCCATTCAGTACTAGTCGCGTCCAACGCTGCTTTACCTCGGTGATCGGCCGAGAGCCGTTTCACTAACGTGTTTAGCCGTTGCCCATAAAGACCCTTTGAAACGATTTTACGTAATAGCAGACACCGGCTCCATTGGCAAATAAAATAAACATTAGGGAGCATTGCAATAAACCATTTGACCTCAATTAACCAGAAGACTATCAAAAATTGCGAAAATTTACTAAAGACATTTTATGTTCAGAAAATATCAGAGAATCAAAAAATCATATCCATTTTTTGAGACGACCATAGGCGTAGAAGTTCTTTTTTAAAAAGTGGTCCGTAGTAAAGTGGTAATGGCGGAGCTGGGTCTCCCCCCACCCTTTTTTTGTGGTGGGGGTAATTAGGGTAATTAGAGTATTGTCGGTAATTAGACTGATGTAATTGCAATAGAGGTAATTAGAGTATTGTCGGTAATTAGACTAATGTAGTTGCAATAGAGGTAATTAGAGTAATGTGCAGTAATTAGACTGATGTAATTGCAATAGAGATAATTGGAGTGGTGCAATGCAATTGTAGTTGTAATTAGTGTATGTACCGATATGTGTATGAGTACTCCAAGTAGTGATGGTGGGGTAGCTCAGCTAGACTACTATAAAGAAGATGTAGTCGCAACACAAAATCATTTCTATCGTGAACCATCTACAGCTAACAAATCAGCCTAGTGCAGTCAGTGACTTCAGTTATTTCAAGTGAACAATATCTTATATTACTCTTTATAATTCTTTCATTATATTCATTTTAAATATGGCAATTTCCGAAGTTGACTTATTAGCACTTAATGAGCTAATAAATCAAGATATGCAGGTTATAGAGCAAAGATCCATTTCAGCGTTAATTTTAAATAAACCTTATATCATTAAAAAAAATGTCTTTGGTTAATACAAGATTTGGAAAATCAATCATAGTAACTTTGTTTGAGGAAAGTTCAATTACGACTTTTAAATCATTTTTACCGAAACGGTTTGTGGAAATTATATGTGAGAACACTATCGATAAAATAATTTCGTCAAATGGTAAAATTACATTGACATATTTAGGACAAAGTTCTCCAGCTTATCCTGGAGCAAAATCTAGTCCATTAATAAGTTTCGGTGTTTAATTCTCAAACAAAAATAATCGTAAAAGTATTTAAGTTAGCCAAGTTTAAGTATTAAGTAGAAATGGAATATTGTAGAAGAATGCTAGGAGTATTATAGAATAGTATCACTTGTTAGCCTATAAAGATTCTGATATATCTAAATTGACATTTGTCCACTATATTTCTACTTCATGTATACCAATAGCTCAAACGTAAGTCCATTTAGTCCTGTTTTTTATATATTTTTTTACATTTCATTTTTTTATTTGTAGGTACGCAGCAAAGATGTGGATGCAATATTCAACCCAAACATGGACCCCTGCAGAAGACATTAAATCTGCCATTGAGAGATTGTCTTGTAAACTAGATGACTTAATAACTGATGCATTGGTTTCATTAAATTATGATATGAATATCTGCTTCGATGCTGAAGAAGTTCGACGGGTTAAAGAAGCTTCTAAAGCGTATAGCATTGGTGTAAATCTATGTGGTAGATATTCCCATGGCTTCTTAAATTTGGATGAGTTTTGTGAGCATATGGACAGAGTGGAACTAAAACATTTTCTATACGAGATAATGGAGTACCTACCTAAGAATATTATTGAAAAATATCAACTCAACAAGACTGATGTAGAAGATAGTGATAACAATGTAGATACATAAATAATATTCATCTTATTTCTATTGCCATATTTATTACACCAAATATTGTATATATCTGTAGTAAACAATATTCTGTATTTTATATTATATTATAAAACTAAATAAAGATTACATTCATTTTATTTCACATTTCTTATTACACAACAAAAAATATATTAGTATAATTAGAACAGTTTTTATTTTAATTTTATATTTAAATCTACAATTACATTCTGAGAAAATAAACATTTGCAAGTACATCATGATTATTGTTGATAAAATTATCCAGATATCTTGATAGAAATAGGTTGCACTACTTAATTCCACCATAATAAATATATTTTTTTTTACTTGACATCGAGAAAGCCATTCTGAACCGAGCCATCTAATGCGTTATAACTTAAATATGTATCATGAAGTATAAGTGCATACACTCGAGTTTGTTCTGGAAATTTCGCTTTTCGTGTTTTAAATTCTATTTTTATGTCGACAGTAGATGATTTCACTGCAACAGGTTGGTGTGAACAATCAAAACGAACAAAGGATTCTTTCTGAATTCCCCAAGATCCATCATAGGTTCACTCATATTTTTATCATAGTAATTGCGTTGGAAGTTCTCATACGCATAATATGCTGCAGAATCGAGCTTCTTATCGAAATCTAAATTCCAACGTTCATATGGGTATACTTCAGAATTTAGAAATAGTCGAATATTATTTATGTCTGCATGTTTGAACTGTGTAACATCTTTTGTCCTATTGTTGGCCTGATCAGTGTCTTGAAAGCCAAGAAGGATGAAAAGTGGACTCTCAAGACGGCTGGAGAGTTTAAGAGCCCATATGTCATAAGCTGTATCACGTAGACAGGGAAGCTCATAAATCTCACACGTACGGTAGGCCATCTTAACCTTGGGATTATTACCACTTTTATTAATTCGATTCAATAACTTTAACTTTTGTCGATCTTCAGGTATAATATGTCTTATCTTCCACTCAATTTTGCTGATTTGCAACTCTGCATCAACCTCTCCGATATAGGGGTCTTTAAATGAGCGTGCAATTATCAAAATTAGTTCTTGCTTCACATTCAAAATACCTTTGCTATAATCTTCTGCAAAACCCATAAGGAATTTAAGGGGTAGTTTGCCACTAAACACGTGACTGGTGGTATCTAATATATCTTGTCTCTTTTGAGTGAGACCCCAACCTGTTGTTATTAATGACCGTGCATGCGTTTGCCCATATGACACCATAGTTTTCATTGTGGTCTTCTACTGCTACTTGTTCATCACCCATTTCCAGACGTATCTCTTCAAATAGAAATGCGAGTGCATTATTGGATAAATAACAACGCTTTGTGGTGTCACTTGGAGTAAATTTTCCCTCTATGTATATATAACTTTCTTAAAGTACAACATCTTGAAAATTGATGGGAATATGTATTTCATCTGTTAGTTAGTTAGTTAGTTTCTGTAATGTGGGGAACCATATGGTTTATATGTATGCTAATGTAGGCTAATTAGAGAATAATCAAATACAGGTTCATCAAACACCTCAAGTTTTTCACTAGTTGCAGTAGCTACCATTATTATGATCAATCTTTTCGCAGCTTTAATCCAATGGATTTTAAAAAGGTTCGATCCTCAGCTGACAATCTATTTCTCAACTGTTTAAGGTATAGTCTTTGAATGAATCGCTTTCCACATCTGCTTTGCTTTTTACTCATACTATTGCCCACTAAAGTATCATACTGGTGGTGATGTACTTGCTGTCGCTGATTGTATCGAAAACCCATTTGGTTGTGGGTAGTATCAGACTTTTTTCAATTCTAGCCTTACAATAATTTTCTCACCTCGAAAATCGATTAAATCACCGTAGTCGTCCAATATGCGTAATGTTGTCTATCAACTGACACTTTTCAGGTCTAACAGGTAAATATATGATATTAGTAGATTCTCTAGTAAGTTTGTAGCCAGGTTCAACATCTATGTCAAATTCAAAGAGAGTGTGTGATTCTTCCGCATTCAGATAAGCTCCAGAAATAATATTGCAATCTACGCGTATCATTCTTACTTTCATAATATCAACAGGTAGTAATTTTTATTTTGTTGTAAATATATTGGTTCAAATCCCAACAGACTTTCTATTGAATTTGGTTGTCTAAAATCTATTTCATACTTTGACAAAATCTCGCACTTTGGTGTTGTTGTTTGCTTGTAAAGTGAATATTTGTGTGTAACCATTTTCGTCAATATTCATAGCTTTCAACATTGCAGTATAAATTTCGTCAATTTCATAAGCCCCAGAGGTATGTGAACAGTAGTGAAGTAGTGAGTATCTTTAGCACTAACTCTATATCTGAAGTTGTTATTTGTTTCATCCACATTGTATATGGAGTTGTAAGAGTAGAATCCAATTAAACCCAACCCATGACGACTGCTCCTATCCAGTTCAATGGGTGGATGAAAGTTGACACTCAGCTCACTTAAGCGGCTCGTTAGTGTGTAGGTGTACGACATGACTGATGTAATTAAATTGTGTTACCCAATTTATTGTGGATTACAGCAATAATTGTATAATTTCCTCTTCTTTGAAATTAATGGTGATATATCAACATTGTTATTGGATGCCACATTTACATCGTTTACCTTACAATAGCAGCAAAACATTTTTCGAGGTATTGGACCATCATTAACATCATCACTGCCTTCATGATCGTTAAGGTAATGCTCTGTACAATATTGATATTTTAATACATCGACATCTTTCTGAAGATGTGTAGGTAGCTTATTCCATACTAATGCAATTTCATGTGAAGCCAACCCAATCATCACCTCTTTGGGCATATCTGCAAGTTGTTGTTTGCTCATCTTCAAAAGACTACGCAAACGGGAGAATGCAATTAGTGAGTGACCCATTCGCTTGATACCTTCTCGATCCATTGCTACGGTTATAGATTTCAGTTCCATGGCGTTTTATATTTGTTTCGTAGAGAGAAACTTTAAACACAAATGTCTACACCACACTGTGTTAAAATTCTGTACACGTTTGTAGTTATAGAATATTTGGTTGGTCCTCCTTGAATCGTTATTGAAATATGTAACTAATTCTATAGGTGGGGGTAAGTCGCCAAAACTATCAAAGTAATTTACTAAACTACCTCGTTTTTTATATGCCACCCAATGTGTCCCAGGACTATATATACTATCCAAATTGATTATTGCAGATTCATTGTAATGTGGCCCTTGTCTTGGTAGTGAGTCGCGCATAAATACACCTCGAACGTATGCTACCTTCATTTTATTAGCATAATATTTAAGTTCAATGTCGGTAAGCGGTCTCCGAGGTAGGGAGTCTATTAGTTTTTTGAATTCTGTTTTAGATAAAGACCCATCCCCTTTCGATATGGCTTCATATACATCCCCTTACCACTTTTCATAGCTATTGCTTCCATACTTCTGTTGTGCCGATTTGCTTCAGCTAATTCTCCTTTACCCTTTTTCACATCATTTACAGCTTTAGCAATACCAGCAGCCGTACCCGCCAAACTACCCAATGCAGATAATCCAGCAAAATGGGTATTAGAGGTAAAATACCGCCAACTTTTGGTATTGGTGTAATTCGAGGTGTTAGAATATTGCGTTTTCCACCGGCCTGTTTTATACAGATAAGTCCAGGATGCTTCGAACACGACAGGGATTGGGACGAATATACGAGTGGCCGACAACTCACCTCAGTTCGAAATTTGTACATGAGGAGGGCGCGGCAATGCACTGTGGCCACTCACTGCTCGCTCAGCAGTCAGCAGAGCAGACTGTTGTTACACAATAAAAAAAATAAGAGATAAGAAAATGGAATCAGAAATAAGATAGGTAAATAATTATTCCAAGTTTTAAATACACAATACTCTGGGCGATAATATATTAGCTCTTATTCGATTTAAAATTCAACTGTTCAAATTGTTCCTTTCTTTTCGGATATCATTATTTGTTAATTCTATTCCATATTTTTTATTTTTTATCTCTTATTTTTTTCATTGTGTTTAAGCCTTAACCGTGTTGGGATGTAGAACTCATGTCTGAAAGAAATTTGATTTACGTTTCGAAATTTTTCCAACTTCAATAATTCATCCTAGATAGGATTAATTATTGTAATTTAAAAAAAATCTCAAAACAAATTTAAATATTTCCATTGTTTGTTTTTTGCAGCAAAAATGTGATTCTACAACATAAAATTAAAATTAATTGTCGCTGCACCTCGAGGTGTAATAAAAATTATTATTATAAAAGAATTCAAGCAAACAGTAGACGCGAGAGCCATCGGCTACAGCACGGAGTCCACGATTCCCACAACTGTGTCCGCTTACCTCAACGGGCACAAGTAAATCGCTCAAACTAATACCCATATTCAAACCTCCTCGGTCTTTACTGTATATCGACGTGCAGCTTTTAGAGCAATTTCAGCCGCCTTCTTTTGGTCTTTTACTTTTTTGCCTCCACCACTTCGCAGTGTGTCACGCACTATTCGTACTATTCCAGATTCAAACGCTGTCTTTTTAACATTCTTACCCTTCTTTGTTTTCTTGATGATTCGTTTTCTAATTGGATTACGAGATATTGTTAAATTACATCCCATACCAAGACGTTGTTTTCCTTTCATTATAGTTGTAACTAACCAAGCAGCGGCCTTTTCTCCACGTCCTGCGTCTTTGGATTTTACTCGTTTCCATGCAGCCTGTTCAAGCTGATAGTCTGCTTTATGGCGGGCTGCTAGGTTACTGCTATTTTTGTCGTATGCAATATCGTGTTGCTTGCACGCTTTATCGAGCTGATTTATGCCAGGATCACCTCGTGCCAGCCGTTTATTTAAATCTGTGCCTGGACCACAAAATTGATAACCTGGCAAATGCAACTCGACAGGGAGCTTATTAATCAGGGAATTAACTAATCCTCTACCGCGCTTCGTACGTTTTTCACGTGTGTATCGTATGGTGGAAACCATTTAAATAAGAGTTGCAAGTCACACATCTATTTATATACCAATTAGCCGCTATACAATGCACATTGCGAAGCAGAAACAAACTCTTTCCATAGATAATTTGGATGAAAAAGTTGGGCGTGGGTTAAGTGCACATAATCGCCATGGACCGCTACTACCTTCAACTGTACGTGCCCTCATAATAGGACCTTCGAATTTTGGGAAAACAAATGTCTTAATATCTTTGATCATCCATCGCTTAGGTTTACGCTTTTTTAATATTTACCTATACTCAAAGTCTATAAATCAACTCAAGTATGAGTATCTACGTAAGGTACTAGCGCCGATTAAGGGGTTAGGATTTTATACATTTAGTAATGGAACGCAAATAGTGGAACCATCCGAGGCAAAGCCGGAGTCTTTATTTATATTTGACGATGTGATATGTGAGAAGCAAGATGTTATAAGAGCATATTTTAGTATGGGCCGCCATAGAAATGAGGATTGTTTTTATCTTGGTCAGACATATTCTCGAATACCGAAGCAGCTAATAAGAGACAACAGTAATTTAATTATAATTTAAGTATTGTCTTTAAACAGGACGACGTGAACCTTCACCACATATTTTCCGATCATGTGTCACCCGATGTAACGTTTACACTATTTCAAAATATGTGTGCAGAGTGCTGGAATGACCAATATGGGTTTCTAGTGATTGATAAGGATAGAGAAGTACAAGGTGGGCGATATAGAAAAGGGTTTGATAGCTTCATATATCCATAATGCATTTTAATGAAAACTTCACTTGAATCACATACTTCATTAGGGTTACTTCGTTTACGTATGCTCTAAGATGAAGGTTACCAAAGATAATAAAAAATATGACAATCTTGCACATCCCAGTAGTGAAATAGCCCTCAAGCGACAGTTGATTGAGGCGACAGATGCGGTACGTAAGAAGTTAAACTCTATTAGGAACAAAGATATGGAGATGCATGTAACACTTGAAAAGATCTATCAACCAATAACTGAACCTTTAAATGCTATATCTTCAGCAGCGGAGAACAAACCACACGCCCAACAACCATCATCATCATCAAGGGTGTCTACTCAGAGGGCAGTGCCATGGGAGAGTGCTTCTGAAGGAGCATCTGATAAGTATTTAGGCGATGATGATGATCCACCGTTTACCTCCATCATGGAAACTCCACCATCGTCTATAAGAACAACCCCCGTATCTGAAACTTCTCTAGCTAGAAAACTAGAAAAAGGATATGACGTAGTAAAAAGACATACAAAATTTAAAATCTGGTGATTCCAAGTATGATACTTTATATGGAGTGCGTGTAGATCCCAAGACAGACAAACTGCTGATGGGCAATGCTGAAATACGTTTTTCCCATGGAAATATTACATTGTGGTATGGCAATAAGAAACTTGGCGTGTATCTAGTTAGTCCGAAATTGTACGATATAATATTTCTAAAACGCCCACCAATTTTAGATGATAATAGAGAAAGTGTTCTCGATGATGAATAGAGCAAGATATATGGAGAAATACTAAGAAAGACAAAAGCGCCTTACAAAAAATTCGATGTAGCAAGTGGCTATTACACTACTAAACGTGATAAATTTCACAAAATTATCAAACCATTAACATCCTCTACAATTGAAGTAGAAAGGAAATGACAGAGCTGAGGGAGCAGTGATCATGATCATGATCAAGGTCAAGGTCACACCCCCCACTCCTGAACCCTCCACTTCTGAACCCCCCACTCCTGAACCTCCAACTCCTGAACCCCCCACTCCTGAACCCCCTCCCACTCCTGAACCCCCCCCCACTCCTAAACCCCATTCCTTCCTCCACTACTGACCCCTCACTAATACCCATATTAAATTATTTGAAAAAAAAAACAGTAAATTAAAATAAAAAATCGACCTGTTTTGGGAATTTTCAATAATATTGTTCATGTATCTAATAATGAATTTACGCGATACTTTATGGACACACTGCATATTGGACTGTCAAGGACCACATATACCTTATGAATTGTTTAATAGGTATAGCCGTGCGTGACCCCGACAGATAGACATACCGGGCTAGACATATGGATAGTTCAATGACATATCGAGTTTCCGGTGGTGTCAAATTAATGCACACGTGTGGGGTCAATGTATTCATGTCTAGACGACATCCGGTTTATGCACGAAGATGAATGACCTTTGCAATGAATCAGCATAAAATTAAAATCCTGTACTTCATCCGGCGGTATCAAATTAATATACATATCAGGTTACATAGGTCAATGACTCTTATCGGGTTTCTGGTGGTATCAAATGAATGCACATGTCAGCACATTTCCGGCGGTATCAAATTAATATACATATCATGTTACATAATAATAATAATAATAATAATAATAATAATAATAATAATAGGGCAGTTGATAGGGTCGAGAAAGCTAAGCGGCGCGTACAGAAGATCGAAGGTAAAATTCGATCAGCAAGGCAACACGCTTCTCGAATCCAGAGTGTGGTGGATTATATAGTCGCAGGTAGACCATTTACACCGAAGGTCCGGCGAGTGGCAGCCGGACTGAGACGCCAACACCACACTCTAAATCGCACAGTGCTGCAGACCATCAAGCAGCACTGTCTAGATAGGATTCGAGCGCTTATGGCTATTAAGAAAACTTTGGTCAGGCGAATGCGGAGTTTGGAACAAAACAAATTGTTTCAAACAAACCCGTCTCGCCTGTTCCAAGAGCCACAGCGTGTTGTCGAAAATCCGCCAACTGTTGATAATGTCGAAGCCTTCTGGAAAGGAATCTACGAAGTCGCCTCCTCCGGAGAGCGAGAACTTCAAAATGCTCTCAGGGTGGTCGAGGAATACACGCGGGCAATTGGAATGGAGTTTGGGTTGGACAAATGCGCAGTCGTCCACCTCAAGAGAGGTGTTATGGGGGCGGCTTACCTAAATAGGCAAGTGCGCCAGGCAGGTTTCAATCCTCACCTAGGATATCGGGTCTCAGGTATTAATCCGGTACAACCCCAAAACAAAATTTTAGTGTTTTACGTGCAGTGTCTCCGAGCGCACTTTAAATTGAAGGGAGACCTCACACGGCCGACTAGTCAGGTCCGTGGGGTGGGTTTTCCTAAAAAATGGGGTGATTTGGAGGCAATAAAATAATGCAACGAGTCAACTACGAGCACAATTTAATAATTTTACGGGCACAGAAAATGGTCGAAACCTATAGATGCACATGCAAGAGTGCAGGATCTTTACAGGAGCTGAAGGCTCAATAAAAGGACCGTTAGTGTGATCACACGCCTGGTTTCACAGGTGTTATTTAGTTTATAGATATTTTACGTTGCCCTACGTAATTAAAATCTCCAATTAATTAATATTCCCCTAAATTTCCCCAAAATTCTCAATTAATAAATCCCTAACAAACTTATTATCTACATAAATACCACACAATTACTATTCTGGTTTGATTCTTTTCTTAACCAGCTTCGCACCAAGGAGTTCCAATCCAGGTAACGATGTTGAGTTCAACGTCAGCTGACATGTAAGAGTGAATGCAAGGACTAGCAGCAGGCACAGCAACGATACTCAAAAAAATCCCAGAGGCCACCGCAAGGCAACCAGTATAATACACAGCCAGGCCCACAGCAATCCTAACAGCAACACAGGAACCCCAGAGCAACAATACTAGGGACAGGAACGATGATATAGAAGTAACGCAGTAGCCAGATCGTAGTAATGCTGTAACAGCGTCGTAACACCGTCTTAATAGCGCCTAGCAGCGTTGTAACAGTCACGTAGCAGCGTCTTGCAGTCACGTAGCAGCGTCTTGCAGTCACGTAGCAGCCCTACAAATAATTATTACTCTAGTAACTTCCTACCTTGCCTAATTTGCAATGTGGCAACAGATGTCGAACATACCTTAGGTTTCGGGTGGGCTGAAAGTGTCTGACGTTGTCGTCGTCAGTGGCTTGATTATCTATTTCGAATACGGAAAGAACACCTAGGAAGAAGAAAACGAGGGTCAATTTCAGCTTTATGCCCCAAGAAGACACCAAAAAAAACCAGCTTATGTGCTCACCGCTTTGAACATGTGAAAATAACCGGATTAACCGTCGAATTTACAGGATGCTTCACCAAAAGGTCCCACTAATTTCGATTATCTCGAATGATTTGTAACCAATCCCCCAAAGGGCAATTACTTCACCAAAATTGAATTGCTAAATTTTACAAACCACGAGTCGCACGTGTTCTCGGTTTTCCAAGCCAAGCCAAAAAGAAAGAGATTTCAGGAATTCGGGGAACTGCGTTGGTTTCGTCTCCCTAGTTCGTTCTGCCGTCCACTCAGAGTTACCCGAGAGTACTGTTTTATTTTAACCAATGATATGAATCTCACAGAAAACGTGATTTACATAACTCTGACACACAAACCCAACTAAAACCACCAAAATCACGACCTGTGCTTCCCTGTCAACCCTTCACAATACATCTCTACAACTCCACGGTTTGACAGTCGCAACGAACAGAGTCCCTGCATATCGAACCAGCGAACGTACCGCGGTCGAGATACACTACCAACATGAAACATGACAGGTAACCTGTTTGTTTACTTCAGCTACCAGCAAACCTAAAGTGTATAATAAATACTTTTCCTGTGGCCAAAGTGAGGTAAGTCTACATAGTTATTGCTAGTACAGTTGAGCATTATGTTCGTATCTATTTTGCATGCCCTAACGCTCGTTGACAGATGAAATTATTTATAAAATATCCTATCTTACAGTATTCCAGACGATGTCTAGTGGTGTTACCAGCCAAAAGTGGAATATAATTACCCAGTACAAGACAATTATCACCCTGATATCGCAGAAACACCGCAGAGGAAGACTTGACCAACGAAATATCCAGGAACGACTGCAAATAAATGCCTTTTTTAACCACTATCGAACTTCCATTATCTTAATCAGGTGAGCCCTCTATTTTTGCATGATGATTTTTCAACACTAATAGTTGAACCTATTTTTGTAGATAAGAGCTATGGACTGAAGAGTGATACCTCGATTTTACCAAGATTGGAAGCAGCGTGACAATGATTTCGACCCTGCCGAAGACTATTTATTTACAATATACCTTTTCGTTACGTATCGTTATACAATAAACTAAGAATAGACCTTACCGCTTAGTTTATTTGCTAGTAAATTTGTCACTGAACCGTTAATCTACGAAGCACCACGAGCAAATAGTTTAGTGTGGAATTAAATTGTAACAACACCCCCCCTACCTAAAGAAAATTACCCCGGAATTTTCTCCAGAATGAACTAAACAATTGGCGTTAGAGACTAGTCTAACTCGCTAGTCGCTATCCTATCCTAATCCTATGAGGCTAAAAAGCATCACAATAGCCCGCCTCCGGCTATTATTGTGCTACCAACGAAACAAACACTGGACTTAAAAGGCATGGGTAGCCGGTCCTACAACCACCCATATAGCCAAGACGATGACGGCGGGATTTCTCCCTAAGTCGGCCACGACGACGACCCTTCCGAACGGCAGCTGGCAAGAGACCACAGCAGAACATCGGACCGGCACACACAACAGTGTTAACCAGGCCTCGACCTGGCTAACCAAACCGGTGACCTGCTGTGTGTTTGGTCCAATCCGACGCTCCAGGCACCCTCCGCCAGCTTCACATTGAAGTGAGCCGCCGAAATGCCGCCGCCCCTGGTCCACCCAGAGTCCCTCTTTGTCGACTAATAGTGGCCGTACAGAGGACTTCTACCTCCCGCAGGTGAATGCCGCGGTGACAGTATTCACAGACCCCTGTCACAGGGCTAAATCCCACAAAATTCGAAAGGTCCAAAAACGACGAAACAAAAAAAAATATATCAAAACAAATATCTGCCATACCAATTACCGCAAAGTTCGAATACCAAGACACTGATCCCTAAAATATGCAATCAACCTACCAAAAACGTAATCACCTAACAACCCTAAACGGCTACGCCATCCCGAGGATCTAACTTTAGATCCTTGATATGCCATTCGCCTCTACTCTTACCATCCGAGTCTTGTAGCTCATAACGAACAGACGATAACTTTTTGATTATCCTAAAAGGACCTACAAACTTAGGAGCAAGTTTTGCGGTAAACTGGTTCGCCGCATTAGAGAGAACGTGATTTCTCCGCCATACCTTGTCGCCTATCGCAAACTGTATCGGTCTTCTCCGCAAATCATAACGCGGTTTAGCGCGTTCGTACGCACGGTCTAGTCGCCTCCTTACGTCTTTGAATAGAGCTTCGAAAGCTTCTGCTCGATTCGGCGATGCCGGCTGATCTGCGCGAAGAGGATGGTCATGAATCTTACCGGAGATAATATGCTCTCTGCTCTGCCAAAAGTGATGAAAAATGGAGTAGCTCCCGTAGCTTCATGTTTTTGTGTACGAATTGCACAACCGACTTTAGGTAACAATTTACACCATTGCTTTTGATTATCCGACACGTACGCGGTCAACATAGTTTTGAGGACGCTGTGCATCCGTTCAACTGGGTTCGCTTGCGCATGGTATAACGGATTGAACGAAATTCTCGTCTTGTACGACTCGCACATTGTCGTAAATAGTTTACTCCTAAATTGTACGCCATTATCGCATATAATGTACTCTGGTACACCGAATATGAGAAATACATTCTCCTCAATCAGTCTCGTGACACTTGCAGCAGTGGCGCTACGCAAAGGGAATAACAACGGGAACTTACTAAAATAATCTAACACGGTCAATATATGAGTATAACCTTGGACAGATCGCGGTAGCGGACCCACCAGATCGCAACTTATCACCTGAAACGGTTTTGTGACCGAGGCTCGCTGACCCATAAGACCAGCTGGAGCTCGTCTCTCAGGTTTGCAGGCAACACACACCTGACAGTTCCGAACATATTTCGCAATATCGGCGCGCATTTTCGGCCAATAATACCGCATTTTTACCCTTTCGTAAGTTTTGTGCACTCCTGCATGTCCCGAAGTTTCGACATCATGATTATCACGAATGATGCCCATACGTTTATGTTTAGGTATCACAATTTTCCAAGACTCGGTAACGTCTGACAAATCTGGGTAGGTTGGAGGGCAATGTTTTAACAACTGTGAATCTGCAACTCTCCACTACCCACCTTAGAGGATGATCATGAACTGACTTGACTAGGTTAGAATACCACTTATCTACCGGCTCGTTTATTAAGGCATCAACCTTAATATCGTTTTCCTCGGATGTTTGAGGAACGGAACGGGACAAGAGGTCCGGGACAACATGGTCCTTCCCCTTTCTATGTACAATATCATAGTCGAATTGCTGCAGGCGGACCGCCCAACGCGCTAATCTCCCAGTGGGTTCTTTCAAATTATTTAACCAAAGAAGACTCGCATGGTCCGTCACGACCGTAAATTTAAACCCCTGTAGATACGCACGTAAGCGTTCCACTGCCCAAAGCACCGCAAGACATTCCCTTTCCGTTACAGAATAGTTACGCTTGGCACGGGTTAAAGTCCGACTCAAATAACATATTACCCGTTCTCCATCTCAATGATGCTGGGATAAAACAGCCCCAATTCCGTACGCTGAGGCATCCGTTTGGACAAAAAAGGGTAGAGTAAAGTCCGGACAACTTAAAATCGGCGCCGTTACTAACGAGTTTTTAATAGCCTGGAAAGAGAGTTCGCATTCTTCCGACCAACACCAGCGCGTATTCTTGCGCAACAGGTTTGTCATTGGAGCTATCGTTGTAGAGAAGTCCGGTATGAACCTCCGATACCATGAAGCCGTTCCAATTATTTGTCGAACTTCCGAAACATTACGAGGCGAAGGTACGTTTAAAATCGCGCTCACCTTCTCTGGATCGACGTGCAAACCTTGCTTGTCCACAACATAGCCTAAGTACCGCAGTTCGTCTCGGCAGAATTTACACTTATCACGGGAAAGAGTTAGCCCAGCTTTTAACAGACGGTAAAAAATTTAGGTCAGAATTTTGGTACAGCTCAAACGTCGGTGTGACTACAATAATATCGTCTAAATAAACGAATACATACGGCTCTAGTTCCGGACCTTAGACTTTATCGATTAGCCGCATCCAAGTTGCTGGCGCATTAGTTAACCCAAATGGCATACATTTAAACTGAAACAGCCCCCTACCAGGTACTGTAAATGCCGTATATTCTCGAGAGTTTTGAGCTACAGGAACTTGATGGTACGCCGACTTAATGTCTAGTGAACTAAGATATCGCGCGTTCCCTAACTTACTTAAAATATCAGAAACATAAGGAATAGGATAGGCATCCTTCTTACTAGTTTGGTTCAACTTACGATAATCGACGCAAAATCGATACCTCCCATCCTTCTTCGAAACTAATAAAATCGGGCTTGACCACGCGGAATTAGATCGCTCTATGACGTCATTATCTAACATAGACTGCAATTCCTCATCGATGTGTTTTTGTATCGCCGGGGACACCGGGTAGTATCTCTGCTTTATAGGTTCCGAATCCGTTATTATGCGATGTTCAATAAGAGAAGTCCGACCCAATTTAGTACCTATCTGATTAAAATACCCTTGGACTACCGAATCCAGTTCTAACTGTTGTGCCGGAGTAAGTCCTTCTTTTGATAGCACCGAATTGATATTAACACACGGTTCGTCCGTATCGAAAGTCCAACAGCCTTTTCTTAGGTTAGGCACCAGACCCATGTCTACCCAAAAGTCCACCCCTAAGATAAGAGAGTGATTGACTTCGGGAACTATCAGTACCTCAATGACCCTGACTCTATCTATCAGTTGAATAGGAACGTTACATCGACCTACAATTTCACATAACTGATTATTCGCAACCGTGCAATGAGTAGTTTTCAAGTTGGTGAACATTTTTAAACCTAACTCGCGAAGTAATTTCCACCCAGCAAGACCCGCAACAGTTCTAGAAGCCCCTGAATCTAGAAGTCCTTTGACCTCCCTACCTAATATTTTTATATCCAAATAAGGGCGTTCATCTGAACCAGTGTGGCCTAAAATAAAGTCTAAGACGGGTTTAGTGCGTACCATTAAGTCGTGTCTAATACTTTGTTGAACCGAGACTACTTTACCCGAACTCACATATCGGTCCTTCTGTGATTCGGGTTGGCATTTCCCGAACACGATGGACCAGTTGAAATCGTGACATTCGTCTTACCACATTTAAAGCAGTGCCGTTGGCGTGGACGATCACAGTTGCGAGACACGTGACCACTCCGTTGGCAGTTCCAACAAGTGACTTCGCGGTGTGGAGTTGACGAAAGATTTACTGTCGCTACTGAATTTTCCGTTACATCGGCTTCCAATGTCGTGACTCTAGTCGAAGAACGTGAATAATTAAAAGCTAAGGTCGGTTCTAACAAGTTTCGATAGTTCGTTGGCGGTGGTGGTATGTTCCTCGTATGAAGATAAGTTTCCTCCAAGTTACAACAGGCATTTACCAAAGAATAAATGCTACGGATAGGTTCTCGGACCCATTGAGATGCCAAATGCATTTGTAAATAAGGCAGTAATCTCTCACGAATTAGTTGAACCCGTTCACCCTCATCGGGTTTTCGCGATAACCGATTAAAATAATTCTCCATGACTGCAATATATACGACAACAGATTCTGTACCGCCCTGCGTGCGCTTTTTCAGTTCATCCCATATTTCCCTCTCGTGATGATATGGCAAAAAGGCAGATTTCAGCCTCCTCACCAATTCGTCCCAAGAGCAAACTTTATCTTTAATAAATGACCTATACCAAATCAAAGCATCGCCCCTAAAAAGTTCTGCTGCAGCTCTTAATAATTGCGCTTTCGTAGCACCTCTAGAAACCCGTAATTCTTCCAGTCTCTCTAGAAAGTTAAACACGCTACCTTTCCCGTCAAAATACACGTCCCACTTGCTAATAGCTATTGGCTTAGATGAAGCCTGATCACACGAATCCGAAAAACTACCATGACCAGAAGGCGCTGTAGTTTGTAAGCGATGAAATCTATTGGTAAGGTTGGCAACCGAATCAAACGCTTCCCTACATCTCAAGTCCTCTGAAAAACTTCCACTGACCTTTGATATACCTTGGTGAATAGCTGGTATGCTGGTATTGTCACGGGGTCGGTTTAAAACATTCGAATGTTCGCGAACTAAATTCTCATCAGATGTCGCACGAGTCGGTGAACTTGACATTACTTGAGGAGTGGTACTAAAAATTACTCGAGTCCTGCGTGGTTCAATTTGAATTAAGTCTCCGGTATCTGGTTGGCTACAACCAGCTTGGTTTTCACCTAATGATTCCTGTTGACTATTCAAGTTAGTTTTATGCGAGTGTGAATCATGTACTACACGAGGCAACAAAGGATTATCCGTATCTATCAATGAATATTCCGTATTATTTTCGAGTGACCGTCCGGGTTCAGCTTGTAACGACAATTGTTCCCGGGGAGGCTGTCCTCCCACCAAATTTTCCAACGTATCTACCAATCGCAAACACCGAGTTACTAAGTTCGATTTCCCTCCACTAATCTAGAGAGGCGACTATGAACATGAAGTAACCGTGAATAAATGCGAGAATGCTAATTTTTTTTATTTGATTCATCGAAATTGTCTATATCATTCGCTAGTTGATCCAGTTTATTACCACAAATTTCTATCTCCCCATTAATATCCGTATCAAGAAGTAAAAATGAAGATGAAAACCCAGAACGCTCACATCTGAATACTCCTCGTAGAGTACTACGCTTCTCAGCTACCGTACCTTCGGAAGATAAGCCCCTTATATTTAATTCATACGACAGTTCGTCTCCCAATAACCGATTTATGTCCATCTTATTCTAATTAATACTGCAATCACAATAATACTAAAATTTCAAATATACACAATTCCCAGTAGTACAATAACTTTTAAAACCAACAACCAAAACCCAATCTAATTCAGTGGCTCAGTTAGACTCCGTTTGATTACTCAACTCAATTATGATCTACAGTACATAAAATATACACAAGAGGCGAAAGAAAACAATTAAATGTCCTCCCCCTTCATAAAAATGTGCCTTAGCACTCAAATGTCGGCAAAAAAAAAAAATCTTACCTAAAATGCAACAATTATTTAGTAGACCTATTAACATGTACTACCTCCAATATCTGTAAAAAAATGTAATCCAACACAAGTTACCGCTCACTGTTGCTTATCACAACCAACTAAGTAATTGCATGTATTTAATCCGTATTATCACGTATAAAATATATCTAACTGTAAAATGTGTGCGAAAATTCGACACAATAATTGAATTGAACTTAATTAAGTTAAAATTTTGAAGTACAGTGCTCACCCTGTATCTAAAAATTTCTATTTTGCCTCCAAAATGTAAGAAAATCAACCCCAAACACCATCAAGTAGGTTGGGCGCCATTGTTAAGGGGGCGGCTTACCTAAAACACTAAAATTTTGTTTTGGGGTTGTACCGGGTTAATACCTGAGACCCGATATTTAGGTGAGGATTGAAACCTGCCTGGCGCACTTGGCCTATGCGCCAGGCAGGTTTCAATCCTCACCTAAATATCGGGTCTCAGGTATTAACCCGGTACAACCCCAAAACAAAATTTTAGTGTTTTACGTGCAGTGTCTCCGAGCGCACTTTAAATTGAAGGGAGACCTCACACGGCCGACTAGTCAGGTCCGTGGGGTGGGTTTTCCTAAAAAATGGGGTGATTTGGAGGCAATAAAATAATGCAACGAGTCAACTACGAGCACAATTTAATAATTTTACGGGCACAGAAAATGGTCGAAACCTATAGATGCACATGCAAGAGTGCAGGATCTTTACAGGAGCTGAAGGCTCAATAAAAGGACCGTTAGTGTGATCACACGCCTGGTTTCACAGGTGTTATTTAGTTTATAGATATTTTACGTTGCCCTACGTAATTAAAATCTCCACTTAATTAATATTCCCCTAAATTTCCCCAAAATTCTCAATTAATAAATCCCTAACAAACTTATTATCTACATAAATACCACACAATTACTATTCTGGTTTGATTCTTTTCTTAACCAGCTTCGCACCAAGGAGTTCCAATCCAGGTAACGATGTTGAGTTCAACGTCAGCTGACATGTAAGAGTGAATGCAAGGACTAGCAGCAGGCACAGCAACGATACTCAAAAAAATCCCAGAGGCCACCGCAAGGCAACCAGTATAATACACAGCCAGGCCCACAGCAATCCTAACAGCAACACAGGAACCCCAGAGCAACAATACTAGGGACAGGAACGATGATATAGAAGTAACGCAGTAGCCAGATCGTAGTAATGCTGTAACAGCGTCGTAACACCGTCTTAATAGCGTCTAGCAGCGTTGTAACAGTCACGTAGCAGCGTCTTGCAGTCACGTAGCAGCGTCTTGCAGTCACGTAGCAGCCCTACAAATAATTATTACTCTAGTAACTTCCTACCTTGCCTAATTTGCAATGTGGCAACAGATGTCGAACATACCTTAGGTTTCGGGTGGGCTGAAAGTGTCTGACGTTGTCGTCGTCAGTGGCTTGATTATCTATTTCGAATACGGAAAGAACACCTAGGAAGAAGAAAACGAGGGTCAATTTCAGCTTTATGCCCCAAGAAGACACCAAAAAAAACCAGCTTATGTACTCACCGCTTTGAACATGTGAAAATAACCGGATTAACCGTCGAATTTACAGGATGCTTCACCAAAAGGTCCCACTAATTTCGATTATCTCGAATGATTTGTAACCAATCCCCCAAAGGGCAATTACTTCACCAAAATTGAATTGCTAAATTTTACAAACCACGAGTCGCACGTGTTCACGGTTTTCCAAGCCAAGCCAAAAAGAAAGAGATTCCAGAAATTCGGGGAACTGCGTTGGTTTCGTCTCCCTAGTTCGTTCTGCCGTCCACTCAGAGTTACCCGAGAGTACCTCCAGAGCAATTCGGTACTGTTTTATTTTAACCAATGATATGAATCTCACAGAAAACGTGATTTACATAACTCTGACACACAAACCCAACTAAAACCACCAAAATCACGACCTGTGCTTCCCTGTCAACCCTTCACAATACATCTCTACAACTCCACGGTTTGACAGTCGCAACGAACAGAGTCCCTGCATATCGAACCAGCGAACGTACCGCGGTCGAGATACACTACCAACATGAAACATGACAGGTAACCTGTTTGTTTACTTCAGCTACCAGCAAACCTAAAGTGTATAATAAATACTTTTCCTGTGGCCAAAGTGAGGTAAGTCTACATAGTTATTGCTAGTACAGTTGAGCATTATGTTCGTATCTATTTTGCATGCCCTAACGCTCGTTGACAGATGAAATTATTTATAAAATATCCTATCTTGCAGTATTCCAGACGATGTCTAGTGGTGTTACCAGCCAAAAGTGGAATATAATTACCCAGTACAAGACAATTATCACCCTGATATCGCAGAAACACCGCAGAGGAAGACTTGACCAACGAAATATCCAGGAACGACTGCAAATAAATGCCTTTTTTAACCACTATCGAACTTCCATTATCTTAATCAGGTGAGCCCTCTATTTTTGCGTGATGATTTTTCAACACTAATAGTTGAACCTATTTTTGTAGATAAGAGCTATGGACTGAAGAGTGATACCTCGATTTTACCAAGATTGGAAGCAGCGTGACAATGATTTCGACCCTCCCGAAGACTATTTATTTACAATATAAACTAAGAATAGACCTTACCGCTTAGTTTATTTGCTAGTAAATTTGCCACTGAACCGTTAACCTACGAAGCACCACGAGAAAATATTTTAGTGTGGAATTAAATTGTAACAGAGGACGATGCGGGGAATTCCACGAAGATGCGCAGCTCGCAGACGGAAGCATCCTACGACATTTGGATGCCGGAGAGACCTACACATACCTGGGTGTAGAACAACGCCACATCCAGGATGTGAACCAAATAAAGGATTCTCTCCGTGGCAAGTACAGACACCGACTCCGAAAGATCTGGTCATCAGAACTTTCGGGGAAGAACAAGGTGTCTGCCACTATTATGCTTGCCGTTCCGATTCTGCTCTACTCCTTTGGCGTAGTCAAATGGGGAGTAGATGAGCTGCGTCAATTGGACAGGAATACCCGCAAGATGATGAATATTCATAGGAGTATTCATCCTAGATCGTCCGTTCCTCGTGTGTGTTGTAATTTTAATTACTATTATGGGAAATTACCAATACTTTATATAAATTATTAGTTTTTATTGACACTTCTCAAATTCAATAATTTACAATTCATCTGTTTTATACACAACATATTTTATTTTATTTTCTGCCTACTCGATCCACATTGGTTAGTGTTGCTATCTATATTTATTTTACAACACCCCTTCTCAATGTTGATCGAACTTCAACTAAATTTTCTTGCTTCTTAATTCCAGCCAATTCTAAATAATATTTCAACTTCTTACTATTTAACGGCTTTGTTAAAAAATCAGCCAACATATTATTTGTATCACAATACAAAAATTCCATTTTCCCAGTCTTCATCATTTCTTTTGCATAATGATATTTTACATCAATATGTTTCGATTTTTCGCACATTTTTTCATTTTTCAATAATTTTAAACATGATTGGTTATCTTCATACATAATCGTTTTATTAATATTTAAATTAAAATCATGTAATAATCCAATTAAAAATGTAGCTTGTTTACATGCCAGTGATAATGATACGATTTCTGCTTCTGTTGTTGACAGAGTTACACATTCTTGTTTCTTACACCGCCAATCAATTAAACTACCATTTAATTTAAATAAATAACCACTATTTGATTTTCGATCGCTTTTATCGTTTGCCCAATCAGCATCGGCATAACCAATTAATATATCATCATTTAATTTTGTATCGCCCAATAGAATTTCATACTCAATAGTTTCTTTTAGATACCTCATTATTCGTTTAACTTCTTTCCAATCAAAATTTCTTGGTTTACTTACTTTTCTTCCTAATATTGAAGTTGCAACAGCAATATCTGGTCTAGTGTTAACTGACAGATATAACAATGAACCAATTGCACTTTGATACAATTCTGTATTATTAAAATATTCATTTATTTCATTGTCCTTATCAAGTTTATAAAAACCTGTGTCAATTGGAATTTTAGAACCTTTAGCTAACGTCATTCCATAATCATCTAATAATTTTGCAATATAATTTTTCTGATTAATTGAATATATTCCCCTTCTGTTTTTATTAACTTGAATTCCCAAATAACATTTAACACTTCCAAGACATTTTATTTCAAACTTTTCTCCAAGTTCTTGAGCTGTTTTTAATATTAAATCTTCGTTCATACTTGCTATTAAAACGCCATCAACATAAACCAATACATAAATTATTTCTTCTTCTTTTTTGACATACAGGCATTGATCATAATTACCCCTTCTGAAGTCCATACTTTGTAATAATTCATCTAATGTTGTATTCCAAGCTCGAGCAGCTTGTTTAAGACCATATAAGCTTTTATTTAATTTACATACCAATTCTTCTTCACCAATTTTAACATAACCTTCTGGTTGTTTCATGTAGATATCTTCATTTAATTCAGAATTCAAAAATGCAGTTTTAAAATCATAATGTTGTACCATCATATTATTTTTACCTGCGATTGTTAATAATAACCTGAATGTAGACTTATTTACAACTGGTGCAAATACTTCGTCGTAATCATGACCATATTTTTGCGAATAACCTTGTGCTACGATTCTTGCTTTAAATTTCTTTATTTCACCATTTTCATCAAGCTTTCTTTTGAATATCCATTTACAACCTATAGCCTTTTTATTTTCTGGTAATTCAGTTAAAAACCAAGTTTCATTTTCGTTCATTGATATAATTTCGTCATTCATAACTATTAACCATTTTTCAGCGTCACTACTACATAAAGCTTCTTTTACTGTTTTTGGTTCAATTAATTCATTATTTACTAAATTAACCATATTAACAAAATCTCCATATTTTATTGGTGTAACGCCTTTTGTTGATCTATTTGATCTTCTTAAAGTCAATTCTTTTTTATTTAATACTCCATCTTCTTCAATTTCATCTTTTTCATCCTCAATTTCTCTATTTTCAGTTTGATATTCACCATTATCTTCTTCTTGTTCTTCATGTTCTTCATGTTCTATAGCTTCAACACTACAATAGTCATTATTTTCATTTAATTTTACTTCAACATCATGTTTATCATTTTCTTCATTAGATTTATAAAAACCATTATGACAATTTTCTATAAAATAAACATCTCGACTAATATAAATCTTGCTTGTAGTTGTATCCAATAATCTGTAAGCTTTACTTCCACTCTCATATCCGACAAAATTGTATTTTCTTGTTTTTTCATCAAGTTTTCTTCTTTTTTCTTTTGGAATGTGCATATACACCTCGCTACCAAAAACTTTTAAATGTCTCACATCAACTTTTTCATTATTCCACACTTCAGTAGGAATTATTTTATCAGTTTCTTTTGGTATAATATTTTGTATATAATTTGCTGTCATTAAAGCTTCACCCCAATATTTGTTATCTAAATTTGAATCAAACAACATACATCTTGTCATTTCTAATAATGTTCTGTTTTTTCTCTCTGCAACCCCGTTTTGTTGTGGCGAATAAGGTGCTGTAACTTGATATTGAATACCTTCACTTCTTAAATAATTTCTTAAATTTTCACTTCTATATTCTCCACCACCATCTGATCTGATTATCTTTGGTTTTCTATTAAATTTTGTTTCTACCATTTTAACATATTCTTTCGTTTTTTCATATACTTCATTCTTTGTCTTCATTAAATACACCATTGTATATTTACAAAAATCATCAATAAAAGTCAATACATATTTATTTCCTCTAGGTGTTGCGGTTTGCATAGGGCCGCAAACATCTGTATGTATTATTTCTAGAATACCATTGGATTTTGTAAGTGATTTCTGAGGAAATGCTTTTCGTGTCATTTTTCCTCTCAAACAAATATCACATATCATTTTACTTTTACAATTAGATAATTTTATACCATTAACCATATGTTTTTTAACTAAACATTCAACTGATGTTGGGTGACAATGTCCAAATCTTCGATGCCATATATGTATGCATTCAGTGGCTTCACCACCAGACCATGCACCCAAAACTTGTTGTTCTGTACTTCCTATATTGTTAAGTTTATATAACCCATTATTTAATACACCATAAGCAACAACTTTTCCATTATGGTGAATTTCACATTCATTATTGGTAAATAATAATTTTAAACCCATATTTGTCAATTTTTTAACTGACAATAAATTTGTTTCCAATTCTGGTATGTATAACACATCTTTAACTGTTACTTTAATGACTTCATCATTTTTTAATATACATTTCAGTATTCCACTACCAGTTCCATGTGATAATACTTTACTACCATCAGCTAATTCAATTTCGCTTTTATTGTCAACAAAATTTATAAAAAATTCTCTGTCATTTGTAGGTAACATGAAAAGTAGCTCCAGAATCAATATACCAAGTATTTTTTAAAACCTTCTTTGACATATTAAAACATATATCTATATCATTTTCTTTGTTTTCTATAGAATTCACTGCATTAATTCGATTATTTTTCAGTTTATTTTTATAATGAAAACAATTCTTCTTTATATGACCACTCTTATTACAATAATAGCATGTTTTACTTTTACTTGACATAAATTTTCCATTATTTATTTTTAATGCTATTCCTTCATTACCAGCTTCTTTAGTTAAATCATTTTCTTTTCTTCGTTTATATTCTTGTATTAATTTACTTTTAACTAATTCAAGAGTAAGATCAGTTTCTGGTCTGCTTTCCAAACTAGTTACTAGTGTGTCATAACTTTCTGGCAAACTACATAACATAAATGCCACTATTAAATTTTCAGCTAATTGTTCTCCCAAACCAACCAATTGTTGATTAACTTCCAATATTGAATTTATGTGTTGTTCCATATCACCATTATCTGCCAACCTTGCTCTACATAATCTTTTCAATAAAAATACTTTATTTGATATTGTAGACTTCTCGTGGTACGATTTTAATTTTAACCAGGCTTCTTTTGCAGTTTCTGTATCTCTTATATGGACAACCTGATCATCTTCAATTAACAAACCAATTGTTGCTCTAGCTTTCCCATCTTTAATCTTCCATGAATCACTTATAGTTGATGGTAAATCATTTTTAATAACTTCCCATAAATCATTACTTAATAACAATAATTCCACCTTATATTTCCATAATTGATAATTGGTTCCATTCAACTTGGTTATATTATATTTCGTATCATCCATCCTAACCAAATTAATTTATCTTCCTTTAAAGTTTCAATTATGTTTTAAATGTTATTATTAATGGCTCTGTACTGGGCCCATAACCTGTTGTAATTTTAATTACTACTATGGGAAATTACCAATACTTAATAATAAATTATTAGTTTTTATTGACACTTCTCAAATTCAATAATTTTCAATTCATCTGTTTTATACACAACATATTTTATTTTATATTCTGCCTACTCGATCCACATTGGTTACTGTTGCTATCTATATTTATTTTACAACAGTGTGTACCTCCCACGTCAACGGGGGGGCCGAGGACTCTTGAGTCGTCTGGAGTGCATGCATGGCAGAGTGGCACTGAGTATGGCATGTAATGTCATCAGGAGTTCGGTCCCACTCCTACAGTTAGTGAGAGATCATGAAGCTGTGGGAGTTGGCGCTTTATTGTTTAGGGCAGCACAGAGGGCCGCAGATGAACTCGGTCTCGTGTTCGACTACAGGTGAGAAGGCCGGCGAGGTGACTCAGTCACTGAGTTTCCACCTAATCGTCTGACAGCCCACATCAAAGCTGCCGAACAGAGAAATCTATTCAGGCAGCACGTCGATAAACCCCTGCACGGTGTTTTCTATAACAACATAGAAGCACTGGGTTTATCGACAGAGCTGACCTTCGCATTTTTAAGGTCAGCGGGGCTGAAGTCGGAGACCGAGGGATACATTGTGGCCTGCCAAGATGGTGTTATTAACACATTGGTCTATCGCAGTCGCGTGATGGGTGTAGAGGTACCTGATATCAACTGCAGGACCTGCCGTCAGGCGCCGGAGTCGCTCATGCATTTATTATCTGCATGCCCGATGTATGCGACTTCGGTCTACATCCAACGACATAACGCGGCTTTACGAGTGCTATACTCCCATCTACGGCACTCGTACCAGATAGACCAAACACCAGTGCTGCCTTACGTCCCCGGAGATTTCTCGTTCTCGACAACGGACTCGATGTCTGTTGTCGAGAACGAGAAATGCCGGATTTACTGGAACTACTCGTTCCCGACCGTCAGGCGAATTCACGCTAATAAGCCTGACATAGTCCTCCTCGACCATCAGACCAAGGTGATGTATGTCATCGAGTTCTCAGCACCTGCTGAGACAAACATCGCCTTGAAGGAGGAGGAGAAACGGACTAAATACAGAGATCTCCGGTACGAGCTCCAAGTGCTATACCCAGGCTACTCTGTCAAAATGGTCGTCCTGATAATCGGTGTACTCGGAGGTATGAAGCCCACGCTGCTCTCCGCATTGAAGACCATGCCTGCCTGCCAAAAATCGGCAGAATGGTTGGCTGGTCAAATGCAGAAAGCGGTCATCCTGGGATCCCTTCGTCTACTTAGGGCACATGAGTCTGGAATCTACAGTGACTAACCCTGCGGGATGTGGAGAGTTGCTGTAGATTATTCGCTGGCGCTCTCTCTGTGTGGTATCGGAGGCCACAGGGAGACTGTCCAGCAATTTCTTCCGGAAACGGAAAAAAAAAAAAGAAAAAAAAAATAATAATAATAATAGGGAGGGGCAACCCTCTCTGACAAATGTCGGACGTGGGATTTCAGGGCTAACCACCCTGTAATCCCAAACCCTCTGGTTCTAGATCGCGACAGAGGACAGGCCCCTCACAATCGACCCCATTCGGATGGGGGTCAAAGACAGGTGGGAGGGGCCTTACCGGACGGTCTTCACAATGACGACCCGGCAATTATACAAGGACGCTTTCGGTGGACGGAGGAACTACGGGATGACCTGCTCAACTGCCATGAGAGCAGCAAGCCTGGGCGCAAGGGGTACATGGCGCGATTACACCGGTTGTGGTGCGATATGCACCCGGAGTATCGCGCCTTCTCTCAACAACATCTGAGAGATCAAGTATCCTTCCTGCGCAGAACAGGTTATGTAAGGGCACCTCGTCAGCGTGAGGAAGTGCCTGCCGCACTTCCATCGCGGCAAATACCAGCTGACGAGGAACATCCTCCTGAGTACACCGATTTCACTTTAAGGACGAGGGTTAACCTTAACACCAGGGTTAACCCAAAACCACAACACTTGGCACGAATGGATTCGTTGATTAGTGAGGAGCTTCCGCCAAACAACTCGTCCGACAACAGCGCCTGGCAAGCGCAGTTGATAGGGTCGAGAAAGCTAAGCGGGCGGGTACAGAAGATCGAAGCGAAAATTCGATCAGCAAGGCAACACGCTTCTCGAATCCAGAGTGTGGTGGATTATATAGCCGCAGGTAGACTATCTACATCGAAGGTCCGGCGAGTGGCAGCCGGACTGAGACGCCAACACCACACTCTAAATCACACAGTGCTGCAGACCATCAAGCAGCACTGTTTAGATAAGATTCGAGCGCTTATGGCTATTAAGAAAACTTTGGTCAGGCGAATGCGGAGTTTGGAACAAAACAAATTGTTTCAAACAAACCCGTCTCGCCTGTTCCAAGAGCCACAGCGTGTTGTCGAGAATCCGCCAACTGTTGATAATGTCGAAGCCTTCTGGAAAGGAATCTACGAAGTCACGAGTCCATTCGATAACGACACTCCAGCTATAGCACACTTCGAGGCTCTCTGTCGTAGAGTCTTAGAAGAGCCAGACGAAGTGTGCCCGGCAATCAGTACGGAAGAGGTTCAACAAGCACTTGTTGGAACCAAGAACTTCGCTGCCCCGGGTCCAGATGGTATAAACAACTGGTGGTGGAAGAAGTTTCCTTCCACCCACCGCCATCTGGCCCGAGTTTTCAACTCATGGTTGAACGAGGGGCAGCAAATTCCGGACTGGTTTGTCGAGGGGCGAACTGTGCTAATCCCCAAAAAGGGGGATCTGTCTGACCCAAAAAATTATAGGCCGATTACCTGCCTCAACTCCTGCTACAAGTTATTTACTCGTATCTTGTATACCAGGATGTTGAGGTCTGTTGATCCGGTCTACCAACAGATAAACGAACAGCGTGGTGCCAAGAAGGGCCTGGCAGGTTGCAAGGAAAACCTGCTGGTAGACCGCTGTATTACACAGGATTCTGTGCAGTACAAGCGGAATCTGTCAATGGCCTGGATTGATTATCGCAAGGTATTTGATACAACATCCCACGAGCTTTTGTTACACTTGCTCGGATGTCTTGCGGTACCAGCACCACTGGTGAGATGCATCGAACAACTGTTGCCGCTTTGGAGAACTCGCTTCACCATAACATCCGGTGCCGAGCGAGTTTCGACAGAGTTGGTGACATTTAAGAGAGGAGTGTTTCAGGGGTGACTCTTTGAGTCCGCTCCTCTTCTGCATCTCACTGCTGCCGCTATCTGTTAGACTCCGCCAAACCCGCGGGTATCACTGTGGGCCACCCAGCTACCGGAGGCATAAGGTCACCCATCTATTTTATATGGATGACCTTAAACTCTATACCTCCGGAGAACGAGAACTACTTCAAAATGCTCTCAGGGTGGTCGAGGAATACACGCGGGCAATTGGAATGGAGTTTGGGTTGGACAAATGCGCAGTCGTCCACCTCAAGAGAGGACGATGCGGGGAATTCCACGAAGATGCGCAGCTCGCAGACGGAAGCATCCTACGACATTTGGATGCCGGAGAGACCTACACATACCTGGGTGTGGAACAACGCCACATCCAGGATGTGAACCAAATAAAGGATTCTCTCCGTGGCAAGTACAGACACCGACTCCGAAAGATCTGGTCATCAGAACTTTCGGGGAAGAACAAGGTGTCTGCCACTAATATGCTTGCCGTTCCGATTCTACTCTACTCCTTTGGCGTAGTCAAATGGGGAGTAGATGAGCCGCGTCAATTGGACAGGAATACCCGCAAGATGATGAATATTCATAGGAGTATTCATCCTAGATCGGCCGTTCCTCGTGTGTACCTCCCACGTCAACGGGGGGGGGGGGGGGGGGGGCGAGGACTCCTGGAGTGCATGCATGGCAGAGTGGCACTGAGTATGGCATGTAATGTCATCAGGAGCTCGGACCCACTCCTACGGTTAGTGAGAAATCATGAAACCGTGGGAGTTGGCGCTTTATTGTTTAAGGCAGCACAGAGGGCCGCAGATGAACTCGGTCTCGTGTTCGACTACAGGCGAGCAGGCCGGCGAGGTGACTCAGTCACTGAGCTTCCGCGTAATCGTCTGACAGCCCACATCAAAGCTGCCGAATAGAGAAATCTGTTCAGGCAGCACGTCGATAAACGGTGGTTTCTATAACAACACAGAAGCACTGGCTTTATCGACAGAGCTGACCTTCGCATTTTTAAGGTCAGCGGGGCTGAAGTCAGAGACCGAGGGATTCATTGTGGCCTGCCAAGATGGTGTTATTAACACATTGGTCTATTATCTGCATGTCCGATTTATGCGACTTCGGTCTACATCCAACGACATAACGCGCCTTTACGAGTGCTATACTACCATCGTCGAGAACAAGAAATGCCGGATTTACTGGAACTACTCGTTCCCGACCGTCAGGCGAATTCAAGCCAATAAGCCTGACATAGTCCTCCTCGACCATCAGACCAAGGTGATGTATGTCATCGAGTTCTCAGCACCTGCTGAGACAAACATCGCCTTGAAGGAGGAGGAGAAACGGACTAAATACAGAGATCTCCGGTACGAGCTCCAAGTGCTATACCCAGGCTACTCTGTCAAGATGGTCGTCCTGATAATCGGTGTACTCGGAGGTATGAAGCCCACACTGCTCTCCGCATTAAAGGCCATGCCTGCCTAATAATAATAATAAGTGCAAAATTTCGACCGGCAACCTCCTCGCGGTGCACCCCGGACAGGGAGGGGTAACCCTCTCTGACAAATGTCGGCCGTGGGTTCAGGGCTAACCATCCTGGGGACTCATCTCCTCTGGTTCTCGACCAAAACGGAGGACAGGCCCCTCACAATCGACCCCATTCGGATGGGGGTCAAAGGCAGATGGGAGGGGCCATACCGGACGGTCTTAACGATGACGACTTTGCAAACGTACATGGACGCTTTAGGTGGACGGAGGGATTAAGGGATGACCTGCTGACCCGCTACGAGAGCAGCGAACCTGAGCGCAGGGGATACATGGCGCGATTACACCGGTTGTGGTGCGATATGCACCCGGAGTATCGCGCCTTCTCTCAACAACATCTGAGAGATCAAGTATCCTTCCTGCGCAGAACAGGTTACGTAAGGGCACCTCGTCAGCGTGAGGTAGTGCCTGCCGCACTTCCACCGCGGCAAATACCAGCTGACGAGGAACATCCTCCTGAGTACACCGATATCGCTTTAAGGACGAGGGTTAACCTTAACACCAGGGTTAACCCAAAGCCACAAGACCTGGCACGAATGGATTCGTTGATTAGTGAGGAGCTTCCAGAAGATGCCAACATCTGGCAGATCAACAGCGCGGTGTACGCTGCCGCCAAGCAACTCGTCCCACAACAGCGCCTGGCAAGCGCAGTTGATAGGGTCGAGAAAGCTAAGCGGCGCGTACAGAAGATCGAAGCTAAAATTCGATCAGCAAGGCAACACACTTCTCGAATCCAGAGTGTGGTGGATTATATAATAATAATAATAATAATATAAAAATAATAATAATAATAATGTTTATTGAAGTAGGCCTAAGTCCTAATATATAATACATACGATGAATAGTAATTGTGAATATAACATTGTTAATATAACATTTACATAATGCATAAGACTATAAAAATACAAACTACATATATCTCTTAAATATAACTTACTACTAATAATTTAATAAATCATCTTATTCTAATGTGCTCATTAATTTTAGATTTAAATTCTTGAAGAGTTACTGAATTTTTTACAGAGATAGGGAGTTTATTATAATCATCTAAACCTTTATAAAACAACATTTTTGACGTATTAGCATAATTTGCTCTAGATATATGTAAGTTATTACTACTCCTTGTTGAATAGTTATGTATTTGGAAATTAAAAGTAATAAATTCTTGTAAATAATTTGGAGTTAAATTATTCAATACTTTAAAGATACAAATCATAGACACATAAAACAGTCTATCACGAACTGACATCCACTGTAATGTATTTAGCATAAGCGAGATATTAGTGTATCTATTACATTTTAAAATGATTCTCATGCAACGATTTTGCAGTTTTTGAAGGGCTGCTATTTTAGTTTCATTAAAGGAATACATTAAAGTAGCACAGTAATCAAAGTGAGGTAGTATGATTGTGTTGTAAATAGTTATTGCAGAATATGGAGATAAATTACAGGATACTCTAGAAAAGAAGTACATTTTCTTAGTTATTTTTTTGTATACATAATTAAAATGAGCGTTAAATGAAAGGCAATTATCCAACATAAAACCAAGGTATTAGGTTTTATTGTATGGATCTGTTTTAAAATAGTGGCTGGCTAATGGATTCCTTATCCAATGCCATTAAAAAAAAAAAAAAAAAAAAACCAAGGTACTTGAACTCAGTTACAAATTCAATTGTATTATTATCTATGCTAATTTTAATATTTTGAAAGTTAATGGTATTATATTTATTAGAAGTTGTTAATATCATGGCCTTAGTTTTTGCTACATTTAGTTTCAGTTTATTTGTATTTAAGTATTTCTGAATTTGGTCAAGAGATTTATTCATTTTGTTTATTGCAAAACTTAGATTCTTACTGGATACCGACAAGAGAGTGTCATCTGCAAAAAGATGTATAAAGTCACATTCGTGATGTGCTATTATATCATTGATGTAAATTAAAAATAGCAGGGTCCAACCACACTCCCCTGAGGTATACCGTAATCATTAATTTTGGCTTCAGATAATTTATCATTAATTTTAGTCATTTGCTTCCTGTCTGATAAATAATCTTCTAACCAAGACAGAACTGTACCTTGAATACCATAACTCTCAAGCTTTTTTAATAATAAGGAGCGATCTATGGTTTCAAATGCCCTCTTTAAATCCAAAAAACGACAATGACATATTCACCTTTGTCAATGTCTTGTTTCCATTTGACCAGATTGATTAACCATTAATAAGTTATTACTAGTGAGATATTCTGTTAGCTGTTGGTACACTACAAGCTCTAAAACCTTTTCAATACATGGCAATGTATTAATTGGGCGAAATTCCCATGATTTATTAGTATTTAAAACTTTTTGAATTGGTGTTAGTATGCTAGTCTTTAAGTCATTTGGGAATATACCTGTTTGCAAAGATGTATTAATAAAGTTAAGTAATATATGGCCAATAACACTAAAAGTTTCTTTTAAAAATTTACCATTCATTGTTTCATAAACTGAACATTTCCCGTCCAAACCATTTACAATATTACTTAATTCTTTTAATTCAATTTTTCTAAATTTAGAAAAGTTAGTTAAAACATTGTTATTGTTATTTCATTCCACGCCGGTATCAATTGTATCAATTATATCTTTTATACTATCTATGAAATATACATTAAATTGTTTAGCTATATTGGTATTAGATTTTATTGTTCTTATTTCACCCTTAACGTCAAACTGTATGCCATTATTAAAATTGGATGCGTTATTTTTAGTATTAATAAGTGTTTTCAGAGTTTTCCACATTCTAATAGGATCATTTTTATAACTATCTATTTTATTATAATAATATTGCTTTTATTATAATATATAGTCGCAGGTAGACCATTTACACCGAAGGTCCGGCGAGTGGCAGCTGGACTGAGACGCCAACACCACACTCTAAATCGCACAGTGCTGCATGACTCTCACTGCTGCCGCTATCTGTTGGACTCCGCCAAACCCGCGGGTATCAGTGTGGGCCACCCAGCAACCGGAGGCATAAGGTCACCCATCTATTTTATATGGATGACCTTAAACTCTATAGCTCCGGAGAGCGAGAACTTCAAAATGCTCTCAGGGTGGTCGAGGAATACACGCGGGCAATTGGAATGGAATTTGGGTTGGACAAATGCGCAGTCGTCCACCTCAAGAGAGGACGAAGCGGGGAATTCCACGAAGATGCGCAGCTCGCAGACGGAAGCATCCCACAACATTTGGATGCCAGAGAGACCTACACATACCTGGGTCTGGAACAACGCCACATCCAGGATGTTAGCCAAATAAAGGATTCTCTCCGTGGCAAGTACAGACACCGACTCTATAGATCTGGTCATCAGAACTTTCGGGGAAGAACAAGGTGTCTGCCACTAATATGCTTGCCGTTCCGAATCAGCTCTACTCCTTTGGCGTAGTCAAATGGGGAGTAGATGAGCTGCGTCAATTGGATAGGAATACCCGCAAGATGATGAGTATTCATCCTAGATCGTCCGTTCCTCGTGTGTACCTCCCACGTCAACGGGGGGGCCGAGGACTCTTGAGTCTGGAGTGCATGCATGGCAGAGTGGCACTGAGTATGGCATGTAATGTCATCAGGAGCTCGGACCCACTCCTACAGTTAGTGAGAGATCATGAAGCTGTGGGAGTTGGCGCTTTATTGTTTAGGGCAGCACAGAGGGCCGCAGATGAACTCGGTCTCGTGTTCGACTACAGGCGAGAAGGCCGGCGAGGTGACTCAGTCACTGAGCTTCCGCCTAATCGTCTGACAGCCCACATCAAAGCTGCCGAACAGAGAAATCTGTTCAGGCAGCACGTCGATAAACCCCTGCACGGTGTTTTCTATAACAACATAGAAGCACTTGGTTTATCGACAGAGCTGACCTTCGCATTTTAAGGTCAGCGGGGCTGAAGTCGGAGACCGAGGGATACATTGTGGCCTGCCAAGATGGTGTTATTGTTAACGTACCCAGGAGAAGCAGTATAAGTAGATTTAAGCAAAAGATCCCAATTAGATATAAGCAAACAAGCTGAGGCTTGAATGGTGTATATGGAACATCTGTTCCATATGCACCATTTTTTTTTTATCAAAAATATGTCGAATTTCACTTCAGTTCCTAAACCCAAAATTCCATCTTTTTACCTGATATGCATGATTCCGTGCATATCAGGATTTTTTATAAAATTTTTAAGACGATTTTCAGTACAGTTTCCAAAATTCCATTTATCTTTTTCGGCCATTATCCCATGTTTGAACGAACGCATCCAGGCACGATGCAGCATGTAGAGACGACCAAGGACATGCATTGTCCTCAGCCAGTACCGATTCCTCGAAGGACGGACTGCGCCACAACAATGATCATAGCGCAGATGATCATTGTCATAAGCCGGTCTAACGGATCACAGGAATACTCCACAAAGGCGCGAGAGTGAATCTACCGTAGATCGGTAGCTCTCGATCAGATCTATCATAGACTGATCCACCTTCGTGGTCGCACTGATCTACGGAATAATAGGTTCACTCTACCCTCGCGTTCTGGAATTCCTCGTGAGTCCGTGACCTACGGCTTCCAAGGATGGTTGAGCTGGCCTCGCCTACCCATTGGTCATCGTCTCTACCGGGATCGTGTCTGCTAGCACCATTTTGAAAATATTAGGAACTGAATAAAGAAGTGAAATAGCGGAATTTTGCGATGCCACGTGGCGACATTGAGTGGTCTCGGGTCCTTTCCATATATATATAAGGGGCGACCACCCAATGATCTCGCAAAATAGAAATGCGGTATTTTTGGTTAATTCAAGCCAGGATAGGCCTCAGTGCGGTACGCACGGGTACCGGGGCACTTCCCCATTATTACCAGGTGACCGCCTTGTGAGATAGCATTCTGTAATGGTATTATTTTACCATACTGTATATTAAGTTAGATAGGTATGTAGGTTAAATTGTATTTATTAATTATTGCAATTAATGTAGGTTATTATTTATTATTTGTTATTTGTTATATGTTTTAGTTTAGTGTGTCATGTAAATATTGTAAATATGTATTATGTAGAATAAAAGTAGAGTAGATATTAGAATCTCAACGAGATCGGATGTCTTTTAATACATTCCCAATACCCTTAATCTACAAGTGAAGTAAAAGTATACTATAACAATCCAACCTGTCTAGAAGTATACTACAATTCGAAGAGATTTCCCCTTTCCGAAATATCCACAGACGTCTAACGGCATTACCCCTTTTGGAGAATATTACCTTAAATTTCTAGTATATAATTCTAGCAGTCTATATACCCCACTCACTAAATTGCCAGTCACGTCCATGTAATAATTCTCTTTCGGCAATCGATCACTCGTCTTTAAGCGCGGCCGTCGCGGTCGCTGACCCCTTGTGGGGGTATCGTGGTTATGGTGGTAGACCTTGCTAGGTGAGGCTCTATATGTACTATGATGATCGTTTAATATATATCTTTATTTATTATCTCTGTCTTCTTTATTGCATTCTAGTATTAGTCTGGTATTTGTGTTGACCCCATAACTTACGACCCTCGCAATTGCGTCGGTTTGACCATTCGGCTGAGCCAAAGAAGAGTGAACGAACAAGACCTGTCTGGGCAGGTGTCAGAAGTGAATTGTGTATTGTGCAAAGTGTTTAGCTAGTGTTGTATCTTTAGTTCAGGAAGTTGCGAAACCTGTATACGAGGAAGTATTCATTGTCGACAGTTGCCGTTAATCTATCGATTGTCGAGACATCGATATATTAAGGGTTTGCCACGACCTGCGTTGAATTCAACGGCCAAGAGTTAAATTAGATGTTGTGACAGCGGTTGGTTGACTTAATACGAATATCGGCCGTTCCCTCCAACTATCACTGGTTATAACGAATGGTTAACTAACGTTGACACAGCCTTAGCAAATTAGTTTAGTTATTAAACGTTGATATGGCGCCCAACGTGGGGCTGTGCTTCAATTGACTTCATCTCTTGCAAGAATCGTAGTCATGAATGACAATCCTTTAATATCTTTGACCCCTAGTGGCTTTTACGAGCAAGAGACCAGGTTAATGGAAGATTCCTCCGTAGTGCCGGAGCGGCAGCCGGAACTGATCAGTAATGTTTCTACCTCGTCGAGGTCCCCTGATAATCCTCCATCAATGGAAGATCTATTCGCCGAGATGGCACAAACTTTCGTAAGCGCTATGCAGGACGCAGCACAGTGCACAACTTCAACCTATGACCGACCACGTAGTCCTAACGTGGAATATCATGGCTTAGACCATGAGAGTCCCGAAACTTTCATCCGAAATTTCGAAGACTATTGCCATAGAGCAAGAATTACCAATAATATCGATAAATTTCATCTGACAACAGAACAACTAAAAGGAGAAGCCCGAAAATGGTTTGATCAATATAGAACTCTCATTACTTCGTACGAAGTATTAATTGAACGTTTCCGCAATAGATTCGATTCAGGCGATATCTACACTCAGGCAATCACAAAACTTTATGGAGAGATGCAGCATGCAGGTGATTTTTCAGCGGTATTCATTACCAAGAAAATATGTCTTTTTAATAGGGTCGATCCCTTCAAACCGGAAGCTCTGAAGGCCAGTATCATACTGGACCAACTCAGACCGGAGATACGTTCTCGCTTACGCGGAACACATATTTTTAACACTGAGTCACTTGTATCGATAGCATCTACAGTAGAGCGAGATATAGCTGATGAAGGATCTACGGCGCGTTCCAATGAAAATAAATCTAAGGCAAAATCTAATCAAAATTATCATCAATCATCTTCTGGCAACTCCTATAATGGCCGTGTTTGGCAAAATTCCAATAGTGAGAATGTAAATAGAGAATCACAAGACGTCAGGAATCGACAAGTCCATTTCCAAGAGCAGGCAACCTCTAGCAATCAATTCCGTCCAAATTCCAACAATCAGAAAACGCCTCCTACTCCATGCCGATACTGTCCTGATGTCCAATGGCATTACCATTCCGAATGTCCAAACAATCCTTATAAAAGACGACAACAGGGAAACTTCTCAGGGGTTCGAGAACAGGGCAATTCCCGCAATCCCCCTCCAGTTGGCCCTACGAGTACGCCTCGTCGTCAATAGACCAATCCCAAACTATAAACCCATTTGACTACTTACCTGACCTGACGTCAGAATACCCAGAATATGCCAAAGACCCTGCCAACTTTCAATCTATCATCCTACCCGAAGCCATTAACCATTTCTCAAATTTTTATCCTTTGCCTCGAATCAAAATTATCGTTAATAATAAACTTGTGTACGCACTTCTTGATACCGGTGCTACCCGCGATATCATTCATCCGCAATTTCTCTCATCGATGAATAATCTATCAGATCCTCAAACTTTCGCTCTTGCTTGTGGTGATCAAGTTATTGATTCGCAAGGCACCACTTCTCTAGACATCTTTATATCGGATGTTCGTTTCCATATACCATTTCAAGTTATCGAAGAACTGAACGAAGGAATCATATTAGGAGCTCCATTCCTTTATTCTCAACATGTCGTATTTGACTATCATAGGAAATGTGTGTATGTGGGAATAAACAGACGTATAACCGTGTTCTGGAATCAGGCAACCGATAGAGCATCAAATGAAGAGTTGCCGGAAACTCTCAAAATTTCTAACTCAGTTTTCAATCCACTTTTCAAGGAATTTTCTGATCTATTTACGGTGGAATTGACTCAAGCCACCACCGTTAGTGTTAAACACAAAATTATCGTTAAAGACCATCGTCCATTCAATGTAAAGCCATATCCCATGTCGCCTAGTAAAAAGAAGATCATGTATGATCAGATTGAGGAAATGTTAAAGGCCGGTGTTATTGAATCAAGCACATCACCATATAGTTCACCCCCAGTTATCATTGAGAGACAAGATAAGAAACCGCGTTTCTGTATCGACTATCGTAGATTAAACGAAGTCACGCTTGACGAAGCATCAGTTTTACCAAAAATCTATGAAAGTATCAAGGACCTGGGGAAAGCTACAGTATTTACTGTACTTGATTTGAAGAGCGGATATTGGCAAATTCCTTTAGATGATTCATCCAAAATTTACACAGCGTTTACTACTCATGATGGAGCTGCCTATCAATTCAATGTTATGCCGTTCGGCTTGAAGACTGCCCCGTGCACATTCCAAAAATTCATGGCCAAAGATGTTCTAACAGGATATTTGCACCATTTCTGTAAAGTCTATTTAGACGACATCATCATTTATAGTGAAGATTTGGAAGGACATGTGGAGCACCTCAGATTGATATTTGAACGATTAAGGGCGGCGTTTAGTAGACAAGGAATTGCATTTTTTGTAAGACAAGGATACAAAGAAAAATCGCACCCGTGAAGTGGCGGTTCCTATGAATCAATACATCGTACTAGACAAAGGTTTGTATCACGGCAACATCGGCAAGAAAGATTTCTCCTTCAGTGTATACCATTTCAATTTACATTCAGCTGTTATTCAGAGTCGGATTTAGGAAAATTTGCTTCTTCACTTCGTTTTTTAACCTGATTTCTAAGTATGTGCTGCCAACTTGTGAGTAACTTACGTACTAGTCAGTTTCCATGACTTTTGTTTTTATGAATTAATACTCTAATTTAAATAGACATTTCACGATACATTGCGCAGACGGATATGACGTCGTGGTCGAGAAAAATATGAATATGTCGTGTACGTGACATCGCAACTAACCCCAAAAATATGCATTTTCTAAAATTTGCACGTCATCAAATGACGCGTTTAGTTAGAAAAGTAATACCAGTGCGCAGATGTAAAGTCACCATTTCGATATGGGTGTCGAGCACGCGTCTCAAAAATATACATTCTTAAAGATTTTCACATATTGAGCTGCTTTTATCAAAATTTCTGCTTGGTTCCTGTACTATCAATTAAAATCTTGTTCAGTGCATTACTAATGAAGCTTTAATTTCCGTAATCAAATAAAATAAAATGATTTTTGTTGGCTGGAAATCCAACCTATAATCTACAATATTGAAACTTTATATCTACTGTCAAAGATTTAAATCTGAAACTACACAAAATAAAATCGAAAATAAATTTACAAAAACTGTAAATTTGAGGCTATGTTAGTCCTATATGATTCACATGATCCATTTTACAGCTTTCGGGCTATTGTAATGAATTTAAACGTTCGGTGATTGATTATTTTTACATGTAGGCTGATTAAAAGTTGAAGTAATTATTTGACGTGTTTATATGTCCATATTTGTGATTTATGACATTTTTTAGGTGAACATCCAGATCACTAAATACAATATATCGTGTTCCTCCACTTACGTGCCATTTTTCAAATTTATTTTACTGAAATATTCTATATCGATACCTTTTTTTATTATGATTTTTACATATAGCTACAGCACAATTCCACATTATAAATTGTAATAGTTAATAACAAACACATATAACAAAGAAATATATACAATTTTTTCTGCGGCAGAGAGTAAAAACACTACAAAATTCCAATATTCTGACAAACTGTCAAAAGTGACGTAGATGCCCGCATGTACCCATAGACTTAGAGAATGGATGCGTTCCCTATCCAGCTATGAGTAAATACTGGCGGAAAAGTGTGAGTGAGGCAAAGCTACCTCGCGGTCAGCAGTTGTTTCTTTCTAGAATTCTGATTGGCCCTCGTCATAGACTTGAATTTTGTACCGTGCTTTCAGACCTACAGAAAAGAGACAGGGATTGGCCGCTAATTCGCTTTGTCTCTTTCTAGAGAGTGGTCAATTTTGTTAGGCTATCGCTCAGTCCAACGACATAAGAATTACTAGACAAGTAATGAAATGGACTCGTCCACGTACTCAGCGTCTCATTGGTTACAAACACGTGGCGCACCTATGAGACGCTGAGTACGTTGGACGAGTGCAAACAAATCGGAATCATTACTTGTCTAGTAATTCGTATGTCGTTGGCTCAGTCCATGCTCTATGTCTCTGCGTGTACCAAATTTGCGCATGCGCCGTAGTAATGGGCACATATCATCCAACACGACACGACATCTATATAGTTCATTTCATTTTTGTATCGCAGGGAAAAAGTGCCTCATTTACAAAGCAGTAACGCGGCAAAATAGATTATTAGTTGTAATCTAAGAGCTGCTGATACTTTTCAATGATTATTTTGTTAAGGCCTATTTTTGAGAGAATGTTGAGGGAGACATGTATAACAAGCTGTAACATTGGCAAATCGATTGGCCGGTATTAAAAGGGTGGCGGATCAACTCAAAGTTGAAAAAAATGCAAAAAGACGAAAACTTCAAACACTATTTCCGAACGAAAAAACGCCGCCGGAGGGCCGTTCTGGTAAGATATCCAAGATAGAGGGTCCAACTTGGAACTACATCGTGAATTGCACGGTCCTGCTCCGGTTTTCGGCTCAGGAGGAGTGAACGAAAAAGTGCAATTTTGACGTTTATCGCTCTGAAAACGGCGGGCATTTTTTCCGGGCTTGTCACGTTTCTGTTTCTGATTTTATAGTCAAAGGACTGATGAACGAACCAAACTTATGAATCTTCAAATTGCAGGAAAAAAAGTATAAGTTGAATAATTAATTGATTATTAAATTCATTTGAGAGATTTTTCGTCTACCATTGGCCGCTAATACAGTAAATAGTCCGTATACACCGCGCCAACATAAAATTTCATCCGTTAGAAAATATTGGTAAGCCCACAGGAGTCGATCCACTCCGCCTATCGGTATAGGCAAAAATAATAAGCGTTGTTCAATGTAACAATTACATTTCAATTTGCCCGTATTTTCATAATGTAATAAAATATCCTTGTTAAATCAAACATAGAGCAGAATTAAATCGTTAGCTATATTACCTCCTACAAGGGACATATGCCTCTGAACCAGCATCACTTTCCTTCCATCCATAGTTGTAGATATTGGACGTGGAGTAAGTTATCTACGTAAAATAACGGTACAGTTCATTTTATTTTCTTATGTAATAACTTAATTGATTATTCTGCAATTAATACATCCATAAAGAGAAGTAACTTAGCAAACTAATAACATATTCAGTAAATATATTTCTCTCGATTCCGATTATATTAGTCCGGCTCTGTACAACATCCAAATATATTTAGTTGCAAAAGTACGGACACTACCGCCATCTATCGGAGAGTGTCTAAACTGAATGCGGCATCTCTCGAAGAGTGTCTAAACTGAACATGGTAGATTTTATGTAGATTTCTGCAACATTTCGTTTATTTTGACAGTGACATTATGTAAACACGGCAAAATTGTATGCTTCATTTCTTGTCGGGAGTTTCTCGAAAAATAAATAATTATTGTGCCAAAATCAAGCATTACTGACTTCTACAATGTTCCCCCCAGGGTGTGATTATGTTTATAGTGCCGTCTGTCTTTTTCTGCGTATGCAATAACCCTGTAAAGGTCTGAAAACACACCTCGCAAAAACAGCTGATTAAATATTTCTCTTAATTTCTACCCCGAGAGCTGTGCGGCTTCAATAATTACCTTACACCCTGGAGGAAACTTCTATTAATCGAGTGAAACAAAGCGAATGATTCAAACTTGCTCATATTTTTCAAAACCCGCGTCAAAAAACTCGTACAAATCCGTTAAAAATTATGTCGAAAAACGCCGCCCTTAAGGCTACATAACTTGAAGGTTTCTCCGGATAAGTGTGTAATCGCTACTAATGAGATTACCTATCTTGGGCATCTGATTACTTTAGATACCACTAGACCACTTGATAAACATAAATTGCACGACAACTTCAGAGTTTTCTCGGTCTATGCAACTGGGTAAGAGAATACATCCCTAATGCAGCCCACATTACCAAGCCGCTATCCAGACTACTCTCGAATGACGTCCGATATAAATGGACAAAGGAGGCCCAGAACGCGTTATGAATATTAAGCAGATCTTAGCAGAACCCTTGGAACTTCATAGACCAGATTTGGACAAAACTTTTATTCTTCAGACGGATGCTAGTCTACTAGGCATGGCAGCAGTTTTATATCAGTTCGGCGATGGAGGTGAAAGACATATTATATCATATGCGAGTCATACCTTGTCTCCTACAGAGAGAAAATATCACATAAACGAGCTAGAATGTCTAAGTGTGGTTACTTACGTTAAGCGATATAAGATTTATTTAGCAGACAAACCTTTCATCGTCCGAACTGATAATAGGGTGGTTGGATAAGCACCGAGATGAGAAAACGAAGTTTACAAGATGGTCGTTGTTGTTGCAAGAATATTCTTTCAAAATTGAACACTGTCCAGGCAAAGAAAATCTTTTGGCCGATTATCTCAGTAGGAATCCTCAAAATTCAAGACTGAAGCATCTCGATGAAGAGCGAATGTTTCCGCCTAAATTCAAATCAAAAGAAAATATTTTGGCTATCACCCATTTGGAACTTTATCAATCTATTATCGAAAGTCAACAGGATTCTACGAACATCAGGGAGAAAGTCAGTCGTTGGATTGAACTCAGTCAACGCACTTTACAAGAGAGATCGGTTAAAGACGAGAAATTTTACTCAACTCATCAAGTGAGAAATGGCATACTTATGAGATTGATTTCAACTAAAATTTATTTAGTGGTACCTAAGCGTAAGATCAAAGAAACTATTTCACATTTTCACGACAAGACTGGTGTCGGCCATCCAGGAAGAGATGAAACCTTTCGGACCATATCTAGAACTTATTATTTTAACAACATGTCCAGGCTAGTAGGCCAATATATTCAAAATTGTTTAGTGTGCAAATCTGTTAAAGGACGACAAGTGCAGCCGGAAGCCCCATTACGGTGTCATGAATTTTAATACCCTTTTGAGGTGATCAGTATGGATATCTTGGGACCATACAAACGCGCTAAGGACACTGGTAATCGATTTATAGTCATGACGGTCGATTTATTTACCAAGTGGACCGAAGCGCAAGCTTTCGTAAAGGTGAATGGTGAAACTTTAGTTCGATTTCTGGAGGAGCACTGGATATCTCGGTTTGGCTTGCCGAAGACTATTATATCAGATCAAGGAGGCCATTTCCAAAGTGGATGTGGAGTATACTCAGTTTAGTAAACGCAACCATATTCAAAATTTTTATACGCCCATTTATCATCAACAAGCAAATCCAATAGAAAGACAGGTGCAAGAAGCCAAGAAAATTTTAAAATCTCTTATGTTCAATCAGGCAACAGACACATGGGATATGTACATTGTACAAATGCTTTACAACCTAAGAACTAGAAAGAACGCTTCCACAGGATATACACCAAGCTTTGCAGTTTTAGGCTACGAACTAGCAGAAGCAGGCGACTGGCAGATAGAAAGCTATTTCCAAGAAAGGCAACCCACATTAACCAGACCAGCTATTGTTCAAAATATAAGTCAAAATTCACAACAGTATCGACAAAAATACGCTCCTAAAGAAGCAGTCACTCCTATAGTTCTAAAAGTTGGAGACATAGTTATGGCTAAAAATATGCGTAAAGATAAACAGGCATTTATACCATCGTGGACTGGGCCACATAGGGTGACAGAGAAAGTGTCAAATGAGGTTTATATTATTCAGAAAGACCAACATCTATCCCTTATTACATGTGAACGATCTGAGACTTGTGAAACCAACGGAGGAAGTAGGATTCGCATCCAGTGAAGACGAAGATTCCGATGACTCTTCAGTGGGCGATCCGCACGATGGACCAGAGCATTCCAATGATCCAATTCCCGTACAAGTCCAAATTCATACCCCTAATACAGCCAGCGTAGCTGTCTCGAATGTAAGAAGGCATCCTGCGTCGAAGCTGAAAAAGGATAGCGTTTCCGAAGGGCCGGAAACCAGTTCGCAGCAAGCCGCTTCGCATGCTGATATTTCCATTCATGATCCAGATCCTTCCCCACTAGTAACTGACCAAAATTCTATTCGAACCAATGATTCCAAGCAAACCACTGACCAGACTATTCCGCTTACAGAGGGTTCCTCTAAAGCAAATAACCTTCCTGAAAATATTCCACAAAATTCCTGTAATCCTTTCAATCTCGAGAGAGAGCGAAGACTCATAATTCCTTCGACAAATGTTAAACTACCAAATTTAAGTTGTATTTCTAAAGACGTTCCGTAGAGAAGTCTCTCCTTTCGCTGTCCACACGCGAGGAGAAAATAAGAGTGATGAGATTATGTCCAGAAATTTTAAAGACCAAATTTATAGTCGGATACTGCGGATACTCTGTTTCAATTTTAACTGATTTATGTTCACAGCCTGAACATAAATAGATCCCTGCTGATCCTATCCTGAGATCCAAATCCGAAATTCCCAATGCAATGGTCCGCCAAAGTCCCAATGGTATGTTGGCAGATTCCAGACGAACGAGCCAAGCAGTGGAGCGCAGCATTCCCCAAGAGGATGGACTCCCAAGACAGAAGACGAAGACGAAGACAGAAGATGAAGATCGAAGAGCAAGACAGAAGACTCAGAAAACAGTGCATAAAGACACTATCATGTTTTGACCAATAATTCTATAAATTACCAATGTTATGATCCATTTTACTTTTAAACCTATGAGGCCAATAATTCTATAAATTCTAATGTTCAGTCCCCTACTACCATTCGGCCAATAATTGTATAAATTGTATTGTGTTCTATCTATCTATGTTAACCATACCACCACCACCATATTCCCACAAGAGTTGTTAATAAATCCTATTACCAAATTATCCATTCCTTCTATTTATTTCCTGATGGAAATAACCCATTATTTTAAGTAATCTTAAGCAGTGACACAGTGATATAGTGATCGATTCCGAAAGACGAATTTTCCAAAGGAGGGGAGTGTTAACGTACCCAGGAGAAGCAGTATAAGTAGATTTAAGCAAAAGATCCCAATTAGATATAAGCATACAAGCTGAGGCTTGAATGGTGTATATGGAACATCTGTTCCATATGCCCCATTTTTTTTTTTATCAAAAATATGTCGAATTTCACTTCAGTTCCTAAACCCAAAATTCCATCTTTTTACCTGATATGCATGATTCCGTGCATATCAGGATTTTTTATAAAATTTTTAAGACGATTTTCAGTACAGTTTCCAAAATTCCTTTTATCTTTTTCGGCCATTATCCCATGTTTGAACGAACGCATCCAGGCACGATGCAGCATGTAGAGACGACCAAGGACATGCATTGTCCTCAGCCAGTACCGATTCCTCGAAGGACGGACTGCGCCACAACAATGATCATAGCGCAGATGATCATTGTCATAAGCCGGTCTAACGGATCACAGGAATACTCCACAAAGGCGCGAGAGTGAATCTACCGTAGATCGGTAGCTCTCGATCAGATCTATCATAGACTGATCCACCTTCGTGGTCGCACTGATCTATGGAATAATAGGTTCACTCTACCCTCGCGTTCTGGAATTCCTCGTGAGTCCGTGACCTACGGCTTCCAAGGATGGTTGAGCTGGCCTCACCTACCCATTGGTCATCGTCTCTACCGGGATCGTGTCTGCTAGCACCATTTTGAAAATATAAGGAACTGAATAAAAAAGTGAAATAGCGGAATTTTGCGATGCCACGTGGCGACATTGAGTGGTCTCGGGTCCTTTCCATATATATAAGGGGCGACCACCCAATGATCTCGCAAAATAGAAATGCGGTATTTTTGGTTAATTCAAGCCAGGATAGGCCTCAGTGCGGTACGCACGGGTACCGGAGCACTTCCCCATTATTACCAGGTGACCGCCTTGTGAGATAGCATTCGAAGAGATTTCCCCTTTCCGAAATATCCACAGACGTCTAACGGAGAATATTACCTTAAATTTCTAGTATATAATTCTAACAGTCTATAAACCCCACTCACTAAATTGCCAGTCACGTCCATGTAATAATTCTCTTTCGGCAATCGATCACTCGTCTTTAAGCGCGGCCGTCGCGGTCGCTGACCCCTTGTGGGGGTATCGTGGTTATGGTGGTAGACCTTGCTAGGTGAGGCTCTATATGTACTATGATGATCGTTTAATATATATCTTTATTTATTATCTCTGTCTTCTTTATTGCATTCTAGTATTAGTCTGGTATTTGTGTTGACCCCATAACTTACGACCCTCGCAATTGCGTCGGTTTGACCATTCGGCTGAGCCAAAGAAGAGTGAACGAACAAGACCTGTCTGGGCAGGTGTCAGAAGTGAATTGTGTATTGTGCAAAGTGTTTAGCTAGTGTTGTATCTTTAGTTCAGGAAGTTGCGAAACCTGTATACGAGGAAGTATTCATTGTCGACAGCTGCCGTTAATCTATCGGTTGTCGAGACATCGATATATTAAGGGTTTGCCACGACCTGTGTTGAATTCAACGGCCAAGAGTTAAATCAGATGTTGTGACAGCGGTTGGTTGACTTAATACGAATATCGGCCGTTCCCTCCAACTATCACTGGTTATAACGAATGGTTAACTAACGTTGACACAGCCTTAGCAAATTAGTTTAGTTATTAAGAGCGCGCCGCCGTAGAATAGAGAATGAATTTGGGTTGTGGTATAAAACGTTAGTATCCCTGCTGCACACTAGAGGGTCATACATATGAGTATATTTGGTGAAAACTTCACAGACTCGAATAAACTTCTCAGCAGCAAATAGTTGAAGGTCATCGTCCATCGAGCACGCAGCAGGTGTCTTTTATTATTGCAACTACTAGTCAAGAATCTAAAGCTCTGAATTCGATCATGGGGTATGCACTCGCGAGGTATATGATTTTAAAAATATGGATATTATCCAGAATTTTATGCCGAATCCGATTCCAGAGGGCGCGATGTCGGCCAAGATTGCGAAATTGCAAAAAAAGTAATATTTCCAAAAAAAAAAATTGGAACTTAAATATTGCATTATCTGTCGTTTACATTGCATTTACGAGCTTATTTATAAAGATTTTTTAATAATTTTTATATCAATCGAAAGCTTAATGTTTGTAGTTTCATACAAGTTGAATAAGAGATACATTATTTTTATTATAAACAACACTATAAATTGTTTAAACAATATGTGCTCGGAAAGTGTAGTGTAATTTTCGGCATTGAGGTACTTTTGTTATTATTGCTGATAGATATGTAGTTATGTGCGACGAAATACGTAGAATAGACCAACGAACGTTTTTTATTAAAATAATTTTTTAATTCGCTGAATAATTTAGGAGATATGATTTTTTTTAAAGGAAGCGCATTGTCTGGTCTACCGCGCGCGCGGTCTTGTTTCTGTAGGCAGGCCATTTACACATGATTTCAACTAAAACCGTAAAACGATATTTTGTATTATAATATTTAATGCAAATTAATTTAAAAAAAATATAATAGCAGATATGTCTCAGAACTATGGAAACTAATATGTTTGACAACAAACATTTTTCACTGACGTTTTCGATATTGTGAGTGTTGAATATTGTGGGTTTTTTAAAGTAAAATAATACATAAGATAATAATGGAAAGTCTCGAAAGTCATAGACTGTTTTTAAAATAATTTAAAAATTTCTACTTTCAGTTAATTTATTTCATAAAACAATAAATCTTTTTGAACTAGATGTTTGCTTAATTCTTGTGTATACATTAAAAATTATAAAAAACAGGCAATAATTAAATTTATAATCGGCATGTGATGTGCAAAATATTTTGCGAACGGGGTCATGGTAACGCAAAAAAAATAATGTCAATGAAAAAATGTCTCATTTTAGACACTGACGTTAATGCGCAAACATAACCTTTTTTTGACAGTTGTAGAAAAAAGTATTTACTCTTATTATTACTTACGTACATTATTTTACAATTTTTTTTTTGTAAGGTAAGCAACATTTTTGTAACATCTTGTATAAAAGTTCGTACAGATCATAAATAATGCTCACAAACAGAACAAATTAGTGCTCTATCCTATCGGTATTTAATTTAAAAAAACTACAATGATATTAAAATAATTTTCGTCTTGATAAAATGATGGTTGTATTGTAAATTCTTTGTACATATGATATAACTAAAATTGGAGTATTATAGGTAAGTAGCTATAGATATGATTTATGTGATAATGCCATAATTAATAGTCATTAAACTTATTTCTGGGAATCCCGCCAAATTCTAAAAAAATAAATAGAAATAAGAAAATGGTCAAAATATGTCAAGATAAAAGTGTAGTATCAAAGGCAAACCTCAACAGTTTGCTCAGAAAACCACTGTATTTGGAACTATACCGGGTGACCACGGATCATGGTAAACCCCCGCCATTTCCACAATTCTTGAGCTATCCAAATTAAATTTTGCAGCAGTAATTAAATGTACGTCCAAAAAAACTCATTCCCCTGTCAAAGTTACGTCTTTTAATTGTTTCTTTCATGGCTAGTCTGATAAATAGTATAAAATGACGTGTTGTGGTGATTTTTTCCCTTTTTTATTACTTGCACATTGCAATTATTTTAAAAACAGTCTAAGAATGACTTTCGAGACTTTCCATTATTATCTTAGGTATTATTTTACTTTAAAAAACCCACAATATTCAACACTCACAATATCGAAAACGTCAGTGAAAAATGTTTGTTGTCAAACATATTAGTTTCCATAGTTCGGAGACATATCTGCTATTATATATTTTTTAAATTAATTTGCATTAAATATTATAATAGAAGATATCGTTTTACGGTTTTAGTTTAATCAAATTAAAGTCGTTGTAGAAAAAATATTGTTTGCAACTCGTGTGCGAAATTCTTTGATCATCTCGAGTGCCTCGAAATCATGTGTAAATGGCCTGCCTACAGAAACAAGACCGCGCGCGCGGTAGACCAGACAATGCGCTTCATTTTAAAAAAATCATATCTCCTAAATTATCCAGCGAATTAAAAAATTATTTTAATAAAAAATGTTCGTTGATCTATTCTACGTATTTCGTCTCACATAACTATATATCTATCTGCAATAATAACAAAAGTACCTCAATGCCGAAAATTACACTACACTTTCCGAGCACATATTGTTTAAACAATTTATAGTGTTGTTTATAATAAAAATAATGTATCTCTATTCAACTTGTATGAAACTACAAAAATTGTGGCTGAAACGGCGGTAAGTATTACATAATTGCTTTCATGTTTATGTGTATTATTTTTCTGAATTACCTGAATGGTATACTCTAAAATAGTCTAAAATGTTTATTATGTAGGTACAGGGTGTTTTAAATTTGAAGTTTACTATTAGTAGCATTAAGCTTTATTAGAATTAAAGGCTAGGTGAAAATATTTATCTGCAAAGAAAATTTGAAATCATTTTTGAGAAAATCGTGAAAAAAGGGAAAAAAATTTGCAACTAATTTTATAGTAGGAGAGCCCTCGACCAGGATTTTCGACCTCATCGCGACACGAGAATTAATTTTTTTTTTATAGTTCTGTCAATATAAAAAAAAATTCTATTGCGACTGACGTCTATCTCGTTGCTAAAGGGGTGAAAAAAATTATCGACATATATAAGTTAAAATCTGCGAACTATTTTTCAGTTTAGATACGGAACATCGTTATGGCAACTTGTATCCAGATACAAACCAGTATATTCGATGAACGTGTTGCCGAATCCCCAGCGATATTTCCCGGTTTGCATATCTCTTTATTCCAAAGATGATCGAATGGTCGATTTTCTAATAGTACGCCTTGATTACGAATATCCTATTTATTCTCGTGTGTTCTTTATAATTTTTTTTTTTTAGGGCAGTAGATATTGATATCCATAATTTAGAAATTCCTGGTACTGATGAGACAGTAAAAGATAGGTGTGTATTTATTACTTTTTTCGTAAATTAAATAGGGTGCCACACTACAGCACCATCCTTAAACTTTTTTATTTTTAGTGAGCTAGCTTTTACTCATTGTACAGGGTGGGGCCCATAACATTCTACCCCCTTTAACTTTTTTAGTTTTTTAGCTAACAAAAAACAATTTGGGGGTTTTGTATCAAATTTTCTTGCGATTTCAACGAGCTATTCCAAAAAACAATTGAACATCGATTTTTCGAGTTACAAAACAAACTTAATTTTTTTTAACGGAATACCCTATATATTTTTTGATAATTGAGAAGCTCGCTTTTTTCTGATTACAATGATATATATATATGTTATATATTTGCTCCAACAGTTTTTAAGTTATTGCGGTTATAAAGTAGAGAGCGAGGTAGAGAGTGATAATGCATAATGCATAATGAAAATCTAAGTTGCCATGCAAACAAGTTTGCCATGGAAAAATAAAAACAATATTACTGTTTACAATTTGACAGTTCTACTTAATTATTATTGAATATCGATAATAGTGTTAAGAAAATGGTGTATTATACTTATAGTATCGAGGAGAAAAATTATATTTTAGAATATTATCTTCGTTGTGGAAAAAATGCGATGCGCGCTCGTCGCGAATATTCGCATAGATTTCCCGGCCGACGTGTACCTCACAAAACTTATTTTAAATATATTTATAATGAGTTAAGATTTACCGGTACCTTAAAAAACAAAGAGAAGCGAAATAAACCGCAATATATAGGGTATTCCGTTAAAAAAAATTAAGTTTGTTTTGTAACTCGAAAAATCGATGTTCAATTGTTTTTTTGGAATAGCTCGTTGAAATCGCAAGAAAATTTGATACAAAACCCCCAAATTGTTTTTTGTTAGCTAAAAAACTAAAAAAGTTAAAGGGGGTAGAATGTTATGGGCCCCACCCTGTACAAGTGACAATGAAGCAGGATGGATATCAGAAGACTGCCTAAGTGTCGAGATTTTGACAGATAGGTTTGAATTTTCTAGTATTTTTTGTGGGACCCCTTTACTACTTTTTGTAAATGACCCACCATTTATTTTGGATGCTAAAAAAGCGTATATAAAAAAAAAGGAAGACCAGACGCGTATATAGCTAGTGTAACTTAAATAAAGTTTTATGAGATAAAGGCCGTTAATCTTTTGAAAACCTCAAAACTATAATATATATATATATATATATATATATATATATATATATATATATATATATATATATATATATATATATATATATATATATATATATTCCATCCTCCTTCCTTATACACGGTGTCTCACCGGGGACTGAAAAAATATATGAAAAAGTATGTAACAAAAAATTTTGAAAATTTTAGGAATTACTACAGTCAGTGTGGCCAATCCAGCAAAAATAATTACAATCATTTGGTATTATCGGCTATACAGGAAGTCGACACCAACTTGCTCATTTTAAATGGAACACATTGTATATTTTCAAACGTATACCGATTTTGGGTACGCCAGTGGTCACCATGAAAATAAAGTACAAACAATGTACTTATTATAAAGAGCGCCCTTCATAGGTAATATAATCACATACAACGAACAACATAATTAGGCTTAACGGCAAAAAAAAAGAGAACAATGACAGAGGTTTTTAGATAAAAAACATAATAACATAAGAGAGAAATTAAAAATTTCTGAAATTGATTTTTCCCCATAAATCAGTGACTGAAAATACGCATCAAAAAATATTCTCTGTACTTAGTTTATGACTATATTTTATTAAAAAACATACTTTTCTTTCACACTGTTGACATGATTCAAATTTAAAAAATCGGACCAAACCCGCGTTTCCACGAATAAATTATAAAATAGCATACATTCATATCTATTATCCTTCTCAAATTATTTCACTACAGATACATCCTAAAAGTTCACTTGGATTCAATTGGTCAACAGTTTATTTAGCAATTATTATTATTATTTAAATACTGTATGTATAGTTTATAATTATAATAATAATAAGAATAATAATAATAATAAAGGTCTTTATTAGATACAATAATTCGAGATTTTTGGTATTACATTCGAAATTGAAAATACCAATGACCTGAAAATTTCCAGATATAAAATTTGTTCTATTAAACAGAAAATATCAATTTTCGATATTTTTTCCCGTGACCACCGAAAAAAAAAAGAAAGAAAATACCATCGTGATTCGAACTTCCGACCCCTGCGCTGTGAAGCAGACGTCTTACCCATTGCACCATCACATTCATTGTCTCTAGTATATTACTACCCGGCTTTTACCGTGAATGTTAAGTAATTGTGGTTAAAAACTTGAAATTATTTTTTTAACTTCCAAAGTTAATGATCATTTATAAATATTAATAACACAATAACAACCTAAACCTCCGAGTGGCAATAATTCAATTAATTCGATCGCTAACGCGTAGCCCTCTCTTAGAGAGTGGCTAAACCCGTCAGTACGGAGTCTGACGGAGTGGAGTGTGTGTTTGCTGTAAAACATTAAATGTATAGTATTGTCATCAACATTTCGGTCACCGCATACTTTCTTGCTAAGAATTTCCCAAAATATGAAAAAAATTGCTGTCTAAACAATATTAATGTGTGTAAAATACTTTAAAGAAGATCGTGATGTGGCGCATAATGACCTAAAATTGCTAGAAAAGAATTAAATGGGTTTTTATGTTTTTAACAAATTATTAAATTACAAGCTAATCTTAAATGTTAAAAAAATTCTTTTCATATTACGATCATCTCAGAACGGTTGTCTATTCATCGATTGCAAGTAAATAAAAAAAAAAATTGTATTTTTCATAAAAGCTAGCAGAAACTTTAACTACATAACCTCCATCTAGCGGCATTTTTGAAGACGGCGCCCTCTTAAACGTTGATGTTATTAACACATTGGTCTATCGCAGTCGCGTGATGGGTGTAGAGGTACCTGATATCAACTGCAGGACCTGCCGTCAGGCGCCGGAGTCGCTCATGCATTTATTATCTGCATGCCCGATTTATGCGACTTCGGTCTATATCCAACGACATAACGCGGCTTTACGAGTGCTATACTACCATCTACGGCATTCGTACCAGATAGACCAAACACCAGTGCTGCCTTACGTCCCCGGAGATATCGAGTCCGTTGTCGGGAACGAGAAATGCCGGATTTACTGGAACTACTCGTTCCCGACCGTCAGGCGAATTCACGCCAATAAGCCTGACATAGTCCTCCTCGACCATCAGACCAAGGTGATGTATGTCATCGAGTTCTCAGCACCTGCTGAGACAAACATCACCTTGAAGGAGGAGGAGAAACGGACTAAATACAGAGATCTCCGGTACGAGCTCCAAGTGCTATACCCAGGCTACTCTGTCAAAATGGTCGTCCTGATAATCGGTGTACTCGGAGGTATAAAGCCCACGCTGCTCTCCGCATTGAAGACCATGCCTGCCTGTCAAACATCGGCAGAATAGTTGGCTGGTCAAATGCAGAAAGCGGTCATCCTGGGATCCCTTCGTCTACTTAGGGCACACGAGTCTGGAATCTACAGTGACTAACCCTGCGGGATGTGGGGAGTTGCTGTAGATTATTCGCTGGCGCTCTCTGTGTGGTGTCGGAGGCCACAGGGAGACTGTCCAGCACTTTCTTTCGGAAACGGAAAAATAATAATAATAATAATAATAATAACCCCAACCGGAAAGGGGTCAGAGACAGATGGGAGGGGCCTCACCGGACGGTCTCAATGTTGACGACTCACGCTATGAACATTGACGCTTTAGGTGGACGAGGGAACTGAGGGATGACTTGCTGACCTGCTACGAGAGCAGCGAGCCTGAGCGCAGAGGGTACATGCGCGATTACACCGGAGGAACTTCCAGAAGTTGCCAACATATGGCAGATCAATAGTGCCGTTTACGCCGCCGCTGAGGAACTCGTCGAGAAGAATAAGGGGCGCGTAAATAAAATCGAGGCAAAAATTCGACCGGCGAGACGACTCGCTTCTCGAATCCAGAATGTGGTGGAATGCATAATTGCAGGCAAGGCGTATACGCTCAAAGTCCGGCGTGTGGCAGCCGGACTGAGACGCCAACACCACACTCTAAATCTGACAATTCTGCAGACCATCAAGCAGCATTGTCTAGATAGGATTCGAGCACTCATGGCTACAAAGAAGAACTTGGTCAGGCGAATGCGGAGTTTGGAACAAAACAAATTGTTGCAAACAAACACGTCTCGCCTGTTCCAAGAGCCACAGCGTGTTGCAGAAAATCCGCCGACTGTTGATAATGGCGAAGCCTTCTGGAAAGGAATCTACGAAGTCGCGAGTCGATTCGATAATGACACTCCAGCTATAGCACACTTCGAGGCTGTCTGTCGTAGAGTCTTAGAAGTGCCAGACGAAGTGTGCCCGGCAATCAGTACGGAAGAGGTTCAACAAGCACTTGTTGGAACCAAGAACTTCGCTGCCCCCCCGGATGGTATAAACAACTGGTGGTGGAACAAGTTTCCTTCTACCCACCGCCATCTGGCCCGAGTTTTTAACTCATGGTTGAACGAGGGGCAGCAAATTCCGGACTGGTTTGTCGAGAGACGAACTGTGCTAATCCCCAAAAAGGGGGTTCTGTCTGACCCAAAAAATTACAGACCGATTACCTGCCTCAACTCCTGTTACAAGTTATTTACCCGTATCTTGTATACCAGGATGTTGAGGTCTGTTGATCCGGTCTACCAACAGATAAACGAACAGCGTGGGGCCAAGAATGGCCTGGCAGGTTGCAAGGAAAACCTGCTGATAGACCGCTGTATTACACATGAATCTATCAATGGCCTGGATTGATTATCGCAAGGCATTTGATGCAACATCCCACGAGCTTTTGTTACACTTGCTCGGATGTCTTGCGGTACCAGCACCACTAGTGAGATGCATCGAACAACTGTTGCCGCTTTAGAGAACTCGCTTCACCATAACAGCCAGTGCCGAGCGAGTTTCGACAGAGTTGGTGACATTTAAGAGAGGAGTGTTTCAGGGTGACTCTTTGAGTCCGCTCCTCTTCTGTATCTCATTGCTGCCGCTACCTGTTGGACTCCGCCAAACCCGCGGGTATCAGTGTGTGCCACCCAGCAACCGGAGGCATAAGGTCACCCATCTATTTTATATGGATGACCTTAAACTCTATACCTCCGGAGAGCGAGAACTTCAAAATGCTTTCAGAGTGGTCGAGGAATACACGCGGGCAATTGGAATGGAGTTTGAGTTGGACAAATGCGCAGTCGTCCACCTCAAGAGAGGACGATGCGGGGAATTCCACGAAGATGCGCAGCTCGCAGATGGAAGCATCCTACGACATTTGGATGCCGGAGAGACCTACACATACCTGGGTGTGGAACAACGCCACATCCAGGATGTGAACCAAATAAAGAATTCTCTCCGTGGCAAGTACAGACACTGACTCTAAAAGATTTGGTCTTCTGAACTTTCGGGAAAGAACAAGGTGACTGCCACTAATATGCTTGCCGTTCCGATTCTGCTCTACTCCTTTGGAGTAGTTAAATGGCGCCAATTGGACAGGGATACCCGCAAGATGATGAATAACCTATATCGTCCGTCCGTTCCTCGTGTGTACCTCCCACGTCAACGGGTGGGCCGAAGACTCTTGAGTCTGGAGTGTATGCATGGCAGAGTAGCACTGATTATGGCATGCAACATCCTCAGGAGCTGGGATCCACTCCTACGGTTAGTGAGAGATCACGAAACTGTAGGAGTTGGCGCATTATTGTTTTAGGCAGCACAGAGGGCCGCAGATGAACTCGGTCTCGTGTTCGACTACAGGCGAGGAGGCCGGCGAGGTGCTGATGTAGAGTCAGTTACTGGGCTTCCGCCGAATCGTCTGACAGCTCAAATTAAAGCTGCCGAACAGAGGAATCTGTTCAGGCAGCACGTCGATAAACCCTTGCACGGTGTTTTCTTAATATAACAACATAGAAGCTCTGGGTTTATCGACAGAGCTGACCTTCGCATTTTTAAGGTCAGCGGGACTCAATTCGGAGACCGAGGGATTCATTGTGGCCTGCCAAGATCGTGTTATTAACACATTGGTCTATCGGAGTCGCGTGATGGGTGTAGAGGTTCCTGATATTAATTGCAGGACCTGCCGTCAGGCGCCGGAGTCGCTCATGCATCTATTATCTGCATGTCTGATTTATGCGACTTCGGCCTACATCCACCGACATAGCGCGGCTTCACGAATGCTATACTACCATCTTCGGCACTCGTACAAGATAGACCAAACACCAGTGCTGCCTTATATCCCCGGAGATATCGAGTCCGTTGTCGAGAACGAGAAATGCCGGAATTCAAGCCAATAAGCCTAACATAGTCTTCCTCGACCATCAGACCAAGGTGATGTATGTCATCGAGTTCTCAGCACCTGCTGAGACAAACATCGCCTTGAAGGAGGAAGAGAAACGGACTAAATACAGAGATCTCCGGTACGAGCTCCGAGTTACCCAGGCTACTCTGTCAAGATGGTCGTCCTGATAGATAGATAGATAGATAGATATCTTTATTTAACCACTTTACATATAAAAAATACATTTGTGGCAAGTCAACAAAGAAATACAAAGTAAATACAAAACATCAGCAATTACAAAAAAATATATTTACGGTATGTGAGACATCTACAAATAAAACACAAAAGTAAAAAGGTACAAACATTATGGTTACATGTGTATAAACAAGGATTACACAAAAAATAAAAATAAAACACCATAGTATAAAAATACAAATAGACATCCAACTAGACAATATCACACCACGTCAGTGTTTAAGTATTCATCTACAGAATAAAAACAATTGCTTTGCAGAAATGATTTGATTTTCATTTTAATAATCGGTGTACTCGGTGGTATGAAGCCCACGCTGCTCTCCACATTGAAGACCATGCCTTCCTGCCAAACATCGGCAGAATGGTTGGCTGGTCAAATGCAGAAAGCGGTCATCCTGGGATCCCTCCGTCTACTTAGGGCTCGAGTCTGGAATCTACAGTGACTAACCCTGCGGGATGTTGGGAGTTGCTGTAGATTATTCGCTGGCGCTCTCTCTGTCTGGTGTCGGAGGCCACAGGGAGACTGTTCAGCATTAGATTCGGGAAACCAAAAAAAAATAATCTTAATAATAATAATAATAATAATGTTTATTTACAAAACAAAATTTGCATAAACACTATATTATGAAATATGAATATACCAATTATTATATTAATTTCGCCGCTTTTCCCTTGCGGCACCCTTATTAAGACTGATACAGAATTTTCACTTTGTGGGGGTTGTGGGGTCATGTATCGATTATCACGAATCCATAAAATTTTTCACTGATAAACGGCACTTTTCGAGAAAATAATTATTTCGTCTTATTTTCCTAGGTGGAACATCAAAACCGCGTTGCTGAGACGGTACATCATGTAGACACCTTATGACGGCTAATCGAGAATTTTCACCCCATGGGGGTTGTAAGCCCATGTACGGACCATCACGAATCGAAAAAATTTTTAACTGACAAACACGATTTTTCGAGTAAATAATTTTTTAATTTTATTTTCCTAGGTGGAAATGCACCACAGCAACGCCTGGACAATTTATCCTGTGTAAACGTTATTACGGCTGATCGAAGATTTTCGCCCTACGGGGGTTGGAGAGACGCATATGGGGGATAATTTGTCGTGACAATTTTTTGCTGACAAACGAGATGTTTTGAGTTACCGACTTTTCAAAAATTCTATTTCTTTATCGGTTTTTCCCTTGCGGCATCCTTATTAAGGCTGATACAGAATTTTCACTTTGTGGGGGTTGTAGGGTCATGTATCGACTATCACGAATCCAAAAAATTTTTAACTGACAAACGGCACTTTTCAAGAAAATAATTATTTCGTCTTATTTTCCTAGGTGGAACATCAAAACCGCGTTGCTGGGACGGTACATCATGTAGAGACCTTATGAAGGCTAATCGAGAATTTTCACCCTATGGGGGTTGTAAGGCCATGTATGAACGAACCATCACGAATCGAAAAAATGTTTAACTGACAAACACGATTTTTCGAGCAAATAATGTTTTAATAAAATTTTCCTAGTTTGAAATGCACCACAGCAACGCCTAGACAATTTATCCTGTGTAAACGTTAGTACGGCTGATCGAGGATTTTCGCCCTACGGGGGTTGGAGAGACGCATATGGGGGATAATTTGTCGTGACAATTTTTTCCTGACAAACGAGATGTTTCGAATTACCGACATTTCAAAATTTCCATGTCTTTTTCGGTGTTTCCCTTGTGACACCCTTATTACGGCCGATCGGTAATTTTCGCCCTATAGGGGTTGTACAGCCACGTATGGGCTATCATAAACCCATAAAAATTTTAACTGACAAACGCCAATTTTTGAGAAAATAGCGTGTTTGTTTTTTTTTAATTTTAGGCCGTAGCGACCTTATGACGGCTGATCGAGGAATTTCGCCCTGCAGGGATTGGAGAGACATATATGGAGGATAATTTGTCATGACAATTTTTTGCTGACAAACGAGAATCTTCGAGTTACCGATTTTTCAAAAATTCTATTTCGTTCTCAGTTTTTCCCTTGTGGCGACCTTATGACGGCTCAAACAGAATTTTCGCTTTGTGGAGGTTGTAGGATCATGTATGTATCACGAATCCATAAAATTTATAACTGACAAACGGCACTTTTCGAGAAAATAATTATTTCGTCTTATTTTCCTAGGTGGAACATCAAAATCGCGTTGCTGGGACGGTACATCATGTAGAGACCTTATGACGGCTAATTGAGAATAGGTATTCGCCCTATGGGGGTTGTAAGGCCATGTATGTGTTAAGAATAATTGTGTGTATAGTTGGTTGTATAATCAATAGAATGTTGAATGTTCAGAATATGTATTGTTGGTTGCATAAAATATAATGTTAGTTAAGTAGAGATTAAAGAAAGGTATATGACTGATGGTCGAGATGGTAGCGCACCTGCCTCTCACCCAAAAGTCCCGGGTTCAAATCCCGGCCGTGGCAAAGGAAAATACTGTGAGAGGGATTTTTCCATTATACACGGATATTGGATGTGTGTCCCTGGTCTTTAAATGTGTAGCCCCCTCCCGCACAAGGCTCTTCTAGAGCCTTCTGGGATAAAGGGGGTCGTAATTACATGTGGTGTATTTCTGTACATGAAGGAAATACATTTTATGTTCGTTGTTTTTTGATATCCAGTGTTTAGTAAAAGTAAAATTAGCAATTACCGAACAGGTTATGGGCCCAGGTAACTGCTAGTAAGAAAAAAAAGTAAAACGGAAAAGTGTGAAAACAGTAAAAACCTTATTCTTCGAATGCCGGGGTACAGTCGGTGATAACAAAGAAGAAAAAATGGCGTCAGCTGAAGAAATTGTGCAAATTGAGAAATTAGTGGATAATGAAACTTTTCAAGTATGGAAATTTCAAATAACTGTGCTATTTAAAGCTTATGGACTTTTTGAAATAGTAAATGGCGAAAAGAATCTTGAAAGTTTGATAAAACCAGAAGAAAAAGCGGAGTGGACGAGGAAAGATGCGCGTGCTCAAAAGACAATAATAACATCAACAGATAAAAAACTATTGATGCATATATTAAACTGTAAGAATTCCAATGAGATATATACTAAACTGTGTGCTATTTTTCAGAAGGATCCTGAACAGCAAAAGTGTAGTCTGCTGCAAGAGTTTTTTAACTTCACTTATCAAAAAGGGTCCGATATATCCCTACATATAAGCAAACTTGAAAATTTGGCTTATAGGCTCAAATCACTAAACCAGATAATCGATGACAAAATGTTGATGTCTAAAGTTTTACCAACATTGCCTGAACAATATAAGCACTTTCGTACTGCCTGGGAGTCCACGCCAGCAGCTGAAAGATGTTTAACAAATTTGATGTCAAGATTGATTACGGAAGAAGCAAGAAATAAAGCAAAAGAAAGTGAAGAAGCAGTGACATTCGAAACAACAGAGAAAACTTGTTACAAGTGTAAAAAAGTGGGACATATAAGCCGATTTTGTACTAAATAGAACACAGACGTAGAAAGAAAATGTTATATTTGTGGAAAATCTGGACATTTAGTCAAAACATGTACACACAAGCCACTGCGAAAAGAAAAACCTAAAACTGAAGAAACGAAAGTAGCCTTTTTGACTCAAATAAACAAAAATGAGGATTTTTGGCAGTTTCGTGGTAGATTCGGGGTGCTCGTCGCACATGTCTAATAACAAAAATCTATTTGATGAGATGAAAGAAGTGAAATCACACATTCTAGTGGCAAAGAAAAGTGAGACGATGGAAGCACAGGGTAGAGAGAGCATCGAGGCAAGTACCTGCATATTAAATAATGTACTCTTTGTGCCAGATTTAAGCAAGGATTTGTTATCAGTGAATGCTATGACAGAAAATGATGCAGAAGTGGTATTTACAAAAAACAAAGTCACAGTAACAAAAGATAATGTGAAAGTATTGGAAGGTGAAAAACAGGAAAATGGGCTGTACGAAGTGAAATTGGAAAAAATAAAAGAAGAAAAAAACTGAGAAAGCAAAAGAATGGCATCGAAAATTAGGACATCTGAGTAATAAAAACATAACAAAATTCATCTATATGTCCACAGGTATAAATGTACATAAAATTAACTTCGGCCAGTTAAACGCATTGTGTGAAGTTTGTATGCAAGTGAAACAGACTAGACAACCTTTCGTAAGTAATAGACATCGCGCTTCAAGACCCCTGGAAATAATAAATAAATAATAATAAATAAATAAATACGGCTTTATTAAGGCGAAGTTTAGCCATAGGGTACTTTTACACTTAACCTTATCCTAAACTTACGAATAAAACAAAAATAAATGAAATATAATGTCCCTAATATAATTAATACATTGAAATTATTATCCTTAATAAATAATTAACATTATAGGAATTAAAAATAATGTCAACTCACAATATATGAGGAAAAGAAAAAAAGTATTTGATTAATTTAAATTGAAGAATATACAACTAATACAGATAAATTGGCAATTAGCCAGCGACAATATCAAGTAATTGATTTTTTATGTAATTACGAAATTTCTTAATTGAAAAGGTTTTTGCAGATTCGTCTACAGCATTGTAACATTTTACTGCATTAAAAGTAAATGACTTTTGGAAAATAGCCAAATTATGAAGAGATATTGTAAAGTGATGTACATTTCTTATATTCACATCATGAATTAGGCTTCGTAGTATTAACTTATTTTTCAAATACTCCGGAATAGAGGTAAGCATTATGCGATGCACAAGAACTAAGAAGTGAAGGTGCCAAGTATTCTCAATTTTCAACCACCTCAACTCCCTGATTTTTGTACTGACGTGATCGAACTTACGCAGATTAAAAATAAAGCGACAACAGGTATTTTGAACTTTTTGTATTCGATATTTATTAGCTGAATCTAAGAAGGGGTAATACATAGTAAGGCAATAATAAAAAATCGGTAAAACAATTGTTTCACAAAGCTTTTTCTTGATTTCAAAGTTTAAATAATGTTTATTGGAATATAGTAATTTTAATCGTAAATAGGATTTTTTTAGTAGGCCATTCACATGCTGTCCAAAACAAAGTTTTGTGTCAAAGATAATACCTAAGTTTTTAGCTTGGGTTTTAAAGGGAATAACTACATTATTATTTATATTGTCATCGAGCTGGTTCAATTAGTATAATGATTTTTTGAGCAGAATAATATTACTGTTGACTTTGATGCATTTAAAACAAGATTATGACTTTCGCTATACGTGTAAATTGACATGAGATCTGAATTAATATGATTTACTCCGAGGTTGTAGTTATCAGGCTGAAAACTGTAACGCAGTTGCGTATCATCAGCCCAAGTCTGCATATTACAATAGTCTACATGTCGATACATATCAGTTGTATAAATTAAAAAAAGAAGTGGCCCTAAAATAGAGCCCTGGGCACTCCCGATTTCACCATTTTGGGCTCAGATTGTCCGAATTTAGTGCGCACTATCTGATATCTATTACGCACATATGACGTAAAAAACTCAACTGCCGTTTTATCAAATCCATAATATTTCAATTTTGAACACAATAATGCATGATTTACACAATCGAACGCCTTTGAGAAATCCAATAAAATCAAAGCACTTGCCTTATTTTTGTCTAAGTCCTTCACTATTTCATCTGAGATATTAAGCAAGGCAGTAGTAGTACTATGTGCTTTCCTAAAGCCAGACTGATTTTTTGAAAACATATCATTGGAAGAAAAATATTCTTCGACTTGAACGTACACTACTTTCTCTAGGATTTTACTAAGAATTGGCAATAAACTAATAGGACGTAGTTGATTATATTCGATAGGGTTAGTTATCTTTGGTATAGGAAATATTACTGCGATCTTCCAGTTAGCAGGGAAAACGCCTAATTCTAAACAACAATTTATTATGTGTGTAAGATATATATCAATAGCAGGTAAACATAAATTCAACATATGTAATGAAATTCCATCAAGTCCGCTAGAACTGGATTTGAGATCACCTATAATTTTTAAAACAATAGCAGGTTCAACAGTGAGAAATTTGAATGTTTTATTGTTAAAAGTTGAGTTTTTGTAGTAATTAATAGTATCTACTGTGACAGTATCATTGTCAAAAGCAGATAAGAAATAATCATTAATTTTATTGAAGTCTGATAAATTATCTGGTAACTCTATACTACTTTTAGTTTTGATGTTCATTTTTTCCAAACTTTTCCAGAACTTACGAGAATCGTTTTTTTCCACATATTTTAAGTAGGCTGCTTTTTCTCTGCGAATTGATGCTAAATGAAAGTTACGTAAATTCTTATAGTCTTGCCAATTATCATCTGTCTTGTCATTCTTGTATCTAATAAGTGCTCCATCCCTTAAAGATTTTATCAATTTCAAATTATCATTGAGCCAGGGAGCAAATGGTTTGTTCATTCTTGCTGTACGAAGAGGGGCATGCGTGTCAAAAAACGAAACTATGTAATTAGTTAACAAGTCTACCTTACCATCTATGTCATTTGCATATAATACAAAGTGCCAGGGAATTTTAAATAAATCTTCATTAAAACGCTCTTGATTAAAGTTTTTAAAATCTCTATACTTGTGAAACTTTTGTTTTGCTTTTCCTGTATTATACTCAATATTACAAAAAACTAAATAGTGATCACTTATATTGCCTACATCAAATATACCGCTATTACATAATAAATCTTGATTGCTTATAAAAATAGGATCAATTAGAGTGGAGGAAAATTGAGTAACCCGTGTTGGCTCATTAATAACCTGCGCAAAACCATATGCATCAAAACAGGGTGTTAAAGGGTTGTTTAGGTTTAATAAATTTATGTTAACATCACCAGTAACTATAATCGTATCATAAGAAGGCACTAAATAGGACAATATATTATCAATTGCGTCAGTGAGGTATATTTGTCTGCGGTGAAAAAATGTGAAAGAATTAGATCGCTAGCGTTAATATTAACCCTAATATTTGATTTCAAATTCGTAACATATTTGAAATGGCTATGACGTCATACCACCCGACTCCACTGGTTCTATGAGTTATGCGGATATATGGTATTTAGATTTCGCTGTACAGGGTTATCCAACGAAAAGGCCCACCCTCATATTTTCTTTATTTTTCGAGTTAGGAAAAAACGTTTCAAATAAAAGTTGTAGTGAATCAAATGAACTCATTTGAAACCCCTGCAAAGAATATACAGGGTGTTCCATAAGAGCGGGACAAACCTAACTTAAATTTTTTTAAATGGAACACCCTATATTTTTTTACATTTTTCAAATCTGTGTTTTTTGTGATTTCAAATATATATATATATATATATATATATATATATATATTGTTGTATATTTGCTTTTGTTGTTAAAATTTATTTATTTATTTTTTTATTTACTTGGGCGCCAGGTAGTTATAGAAAAAAAACTACCAACTTACAACATCTATAGCATGAGATTTTAAAACTGTGACACCTGCAGTTGACTCTCCTCAGGTAAAAGCCGGTTCAATGCTCTATTTATTAGGACAATTAGATATAAAATAAAACTTACTCTCAGTTTAACAATTATTTGGTATATTCAGATATATAAAAGTTTTGGAATGGTATTGAAATACTACATTTTATGTCTACTTAACAATTATTTATACACAAAAAGTACCTTGGCCTTGGTATCAGACAAACAAATTTATTTAAATAAAACGTAACGTAATCTATACGCACCATGGATTTTTTAGAATTTTATTTTCATTTTTATTTGCAATTTGTAAAAGCTTTTACCTTTTTCCTTCGTTGCGCTACATCGGTTCTGACCAATGGTTGTGACCACCGGTTACTGGTTTGAAATCTGCTTCTCTCTCACTTCATATGAATTGTTGAATAACTGTTCTGTGGCTGGTACATTCCCGGAGGCTACGATTTATGTTCTGTGGTCTAAGAATACCGGCAGCAACAACTCCTTATTTTAGTATTCTGTGCCCTGTGGTAACGACACGAACAGCTGATCGATGATGAATCAATCTCCTTTAGATGTGGACTTTTTTTTTTTTCTTATATTATACTTTGTGAACCATTTACCTTTATTTTCTTTGATTATATAATACAGGTAAGTTTTACTTCACTTCTTAAATTATTTATACTTTCTACTAATATTTTCCATATGATTTAATTTTTGTTTACTTCATTTACAATATTTGTTTATAATTTTCAAAAATCTACGACTTCAGATCAATTATAATTATTTTTCTTTCTAAATCTTGTCACTTTGAGAATCAGCAATCACGTTGACGTTTTAGAATTAACCTTTTTTCGTTTTCTATAAAAGTAGGGTTATCTTGAATAGAAAATTTTACGAGCGTCTTGCTTCGATGCAAATTTACTACTGATATCAAATTTTTAATTTCTTATTGGTTTGAATCTGACACCTTTCAAAATTTTTACCTTCTTGATTTTTATTTTTTAATTAAAATTTTTGTAATTTCTCTTTTTGTAGGTTGTATTTGAATAAATCTTGATTTTACTTATTGAATATTATTTGTATTTTTATTCTGAATCTTTCGATATGCTTTACGAGTAAATTTTTTGAATATTTTGTATTTTTCTGAACTCGTCGACTTTTCTTATTTTTTTCCATTTAAAACTTCCTATACTAATAAATACCATTCCAAATCAAAAGTAACATTACATATCATAATTCTATGGATAATTTATACGCTAACAAACATATTTTATACATTTATTATATCAATGCTCCTTTTTTAGGTGTCTTGTTCAGAAACGTTGAAGTTTTGACTACCTTAAAATAACTAAATCTAATGAACATTGGTTTTAAACTAATCATTAACATATTCTTTACCACCCCAGTGTGAATATGAACCACGAACAAAGTTCCTGGGAGGAATATGGTTAAATATAGGCAAAAACCTCCTAGACGTAGTCGTCTTTATATAGTATAGGGCCCTTTCAAACCACAAAACTTAGAGTACCTTAGCGGTAGTTTAAAAGTAAGTATTTATCTTTGTTTTTATACTAAATTTGTTTTGCTACGATATGTAAAAGTTTTGAAATTTGAGAAAGTTTTGGTAGGATTAAGTGAAACTATATTTTTTTGTTAAAAATATCCTATGCTATAGGCATAGACCGTTGTTTTTCATAACCCCTATGTTCATGAGCACTTAATAATATTGTTTTATTTAATCCTCCATTATTTACAGTTATATTTTAAAATTTCTTTATCATTTTTATTTGTTTTAGCTTCTTCGCCTCTATGTCGCAATTTTGTGGACTTATGTTGTTTTACGACTGAATACCACTACACTATGGTCTATATTCACTACCATATGAGGTCTTCGATGAACTTTTTACCACCTTTTTTTATAATGAGTGTCCACGCACGAAAATCTGGTACGGTTTTTCAGATCTTAATTTCAAATACCTACCCTTATTTTATTTAACAATTTATTAAATTTTTATTTATAAATTTAAACTGATAATGAGCTTCATTCTGTCCTTGCTATATGTAGATACTGACTTGAGTCAACTAATGTATCACAGAATCTCATTTATCTTTTATAACGATTAATATTTTGTGTCGATTAAATTTTTATTAATATTAAATGTAAAATTTTTTTATTTTAATTAACTTTATTTACAGGTAGTGAATGTCATAGCATTTCCCCCTTAACTAATACAATTTTTTATTTTAATTTAAAAATTATGTTAGTTCCTTTAATATGATGTGACATTCTCATAATCAATTTTATATATAATTTATTTATTTATTTTTTTTTTTTATTAATTTTCTAAACTGATGTATAAGGATATATCATCTCGATATGGAATTTTCCCCTTATTGTATTGTCATTTTGGTTCTTTAATTCATATGTGTTTTCATTTAACACCTTGTTTATTATGAATGGTCCCTCAAATGGATATTGTAATTTCGCACATATGTTATTCTTATAGTTAGATAATTTTAACCTCTTTATAACGACTTGATCCCCCTTTTTAAATATTACTTTCTTTTTTATCTTTTTATTAGCCCGATCCTGATATCTTTTAGCGTTACGCTCTATTCTTAATTTGACAATTTTGTGTATATTTTCAAAATTTAATTCTTCATTATTTTTCCACGGTCTCATAGGCAATTTTCCTAACATGGTAACAATTGGTGATATTTGAGTTACAGTGCTTGGTACACTATTCATGTAATTTTCTACATCTGTTATGGCTGTGGGCCATTCCGTGTGATCATATTGTACCACCATTCGCAAAAATCTCACCACTTCCTGAACATACCTCTCGGCTGGATTTGCCTGTGGGTGTCTAATTGTTGTGAATACTAATTGTATTTGCTTTTTGTCTAAGTAACCTTTTACTCTATCATTATTAAAATAAGTAGCGTTATCTGCTAAAATTTTACTAGGTTTTCCTATTGTTTTGCTAAAATTATTCAAATTTTTTATTACAGTACTCGCATTGCATCTTTTTGTGGGATATAATCTTGTGAATTTTGAAAATATGTCTACAATGACTAAAATATGTTTAAAATTGTTTTCATCTGGAATTAAATTACTAATAAAATCTATTGCTACTAATTCTAATGGTTTTTGTGTTGTGATACTGTATACTGTGTTTTTATTAACATGATTTTTTGTTTTTCCTAAACAACATTCATGACATTTTGTAATTAACTCTTTTGCTAGCTGTAAATCTTTCTCAGTATAAAATGTTTCCCTAAATATCATCCATGTCTTTCTAATCCCAATGTGACCATATCTGTAATGTAAATCTAAAATGATTTCTGTAGCTAGGTTTTTGTCTATTACATATTTTTCTTCGTTCAAAATATTTTTTATTATAAAATTGTTTTTTAAAGTGTAGCCTCTGTGTGGATGTTTTTGTATTTTGTCTTGTAAATCTTGTAGATGTGTTTGACTGTTTATAATGCGTGTGTATGTGTATAGACTGCCATCGTGTGATAGTGTGTTTAATGCTACAGTGAACGTATCTGTGTTGTTTGTCTGAATTTGTCGGTTTCGTGTAAGTGCATCTGCTGTGATATTTTCTTTTCCCGGTCGATGCTTGATTATGAATGAATATTCTTGAATTAACAGTGACCATCTGTAAATTCTATTGTTGGCAAAACGATTTTTCATTAAAAAACATAATGCTGCGTGGTCTGTTTCTATTATAAATTTAGCTCCTGTTAAATAAAATGACAATTTAGAAATTGCATATATTATGCTGAGCATTTCTTTCTCTGAGGTTGAGTACCTAATTTCATACGGTCTTAATATTCGTGATATAAAACATATTGGTGTTTCGATTCCCCCTTGAATTTGAGTTAGCTCAGCCGCTATTATGTGATCTGAGGCGTCTGTACGTAATGTGAATTGTAATGTAAAATCTGGACTGTGGAGTAGTAAATTATTGTGAAAATTTTCCTTTAATTTTTCAAACGCTGTTTCCCTTCTATCAGTCCACTCCCACTTAACATTTTTCCTTAATAATTCTAATAATGGGACCTCTAATTCCGATAATCTCGGTATAAATTTTTTATAGTAATTTAGGACACCTAAGAATCCTCTTAAAGTTTTTAAATTTGTTGGTCGCGGATAATCTTTGATTTCTTTGACCCTTTCTTGTCCTATGCTAATACCTTCCTGTTTAATCTTGTACCCTAAATATTTAACGTATGTTCTATAAAATTCGCACTTTTCTAAATTTAATTTCAGTCCTGCTTCATCTAACGCCTTCAATATAATGTCTAAATGTTCATAATGTTTTTCTTCTGTTTCAGAAAATATTAATATGTCGTCAATGTAATGTAAGCAGAAACTGTCATACTTGTCAAGTATATTTTGCATAGCACGTACGAGAGCCGACGATGCAGATTGCAATCCAAAGGGTACTACCTTGAATTGAAATATGTGACCGTCTACGCTGAATCCTGTATATCTACGAGAATCTGGATGTAATGGAATCAACCAAAAGGAATTTTTCAGATCTAGTTTAGAAAAAATAGTGTTTTTGCCAATTCTTGAAAGCAACGTGTCTATCGTTTGAGGCGCGTCAAACTGTGACTTTGTTATGTGATTTAAATTTCTAGCATCTAAACATAGTCTAATCGATTCATCTTTTTTTCTTACAATAACAATAGGATTAATATAGTTAGTTTTAGCTGTTTCTATTATGTTTGAATTTATCATGTTTAAAATTTCCTTTTGCAGTTGTTCCCTGTATTTAAATGGAATAGGATAAGTTTTGCACTTAAATGGTTTACTTTCATCTACTTCAAGTTTATGCATATAGCCTTCTGCTACTCTAGGTTCATAATTAATTAAGGAGATATAATTTTGTAACAAATTCTGCACAATTTTATCATATTGGGAAGAACAATTTATCAGTAATTCTTTGGGCTGCTTAAAACTAGTATTCATTACATATGTGGTACTTTCCATCATATGCTCATCGGTTCTTTCACCATTTATCTCGGTACCTTGACCATTTAATTCATTTAATTTATAGATAGGTATTTTTTTACCTTCTATTACTAGGAGCTTTTCCCCTAAATCAATATTTGCCCTTAATTCTGATAAAATGTCTTCTCCAACAATAACGTCATAATTCATATTTGCTATTATAATAAAATCCCCCTTAAAATTTTGATTTTCTATTTTGAAAGTAGTATTTAAAACCTTACTTGATTCAGCAAACCTTTTCCCATTCCCAGTTATTAATTTAATTTTAGATATTTTAATACATTTATTTTTACCGTTGTTCAAATGCTTATTAACTATTTTTTCATCGATTAAACTTATTTCCGAACCAGTGTCGATTAATGCTTTTAAATTTAAGTTATTTATTTTAAGATTTATTATCGGTAGTTGACTAATTTTTATGTTTTGTGATCCATTATCATTCTCAGTTCCTATATATTCTCTCATATGTTCGTACGTGGTATTTAAATTTAGAAATGTTTTTACTGAAAATCCTGATTTCCAGTCCCTGTATTTATTTGTGCGATAGTTTGTATTTGATTCATGTTTTTCTGTACGTTATTCTTATTTTCCTGTTGTATGTTTGTGTTTGTGTATGTCCTTGTGTCTCTTTTTGTATCATCATACATCTGTTTGCTATTATCCCAATATCCTTGTTTTTTCTTAAACTCTTGCTTATTTTGTTCTCTGTATTTGTTGTCACTTTGTCCCTTGTGTTGTGATTGTTCGTCATTGTAATATTTATTATAATTTCTATTTTGTCTATGATTGTTGTATTTGTATTTATAGTCATTATTATTATCATTATGTCTGTATTGGTTATCGTAATAATTGCGATTATCATTATTTCTATGTTGATTTCCGTTAATCGTTTGATGATAATCATCTATTTCTCTCAAATATTCAATTAAACTGTCTAAAGTTACTATTCTTTGAGTTATGATGACGTTCTGAATATCGCCCGAAAAATGTTTAGCCAAGTATCTTACCATTTCACTTTCAGTGAACTTAGGTTCTAAATGCCTAATATTATATACCTTCCTAAGAATATAATTTTTCCTAGAAGTTCCGAATTTTTCAATATATTTACCATTAAATAAATCTAATCTAACTTTTTGTTGGGTGTAGTCACTCCAATATTGCTTCATTACTAACACTTCGAATTCTTGGATGGTTTCGAACCTATCCTCTACCATTTGGTACCAAAATTCCGCTTCTCCCCTTAGCATATTTTGTATGTTTTGTTTTAAATTAGCCTGACCATGTAGTGTGTCCATGTGTTGTTTTAACCTTGTAATGAATATTTTTGGGTGTGTTCGATTGTCCCCATAGAAATAGAAAGGTGTCTTTGTACAGGTGTATGCATGTATTGGTATTTGTGTACGTATGTTGTCCTTCAATATCTGTGTGTTTTGTTCAATTTTGTTTTCCTGTTCCTTGATATTTTCCATCAACATCTTCGTGTTCTGTTCAATCTCTCTATCCTGTTCTTTTGTTTTGTTATCATATTTTTCATCTTGTCTTCTCATTCTGGTGTCCAGTTCAGTCAGCCCATCTACAACTATATGTTCCACTTCTTCTCGTATTTCTTGTTTAATTTCTTTCGCTACCTCGTTTACTTTTGTACCTATCTCTTCACTTATCGTCTCATTTATTCTTTCCCATTTATGTTCGAAACTTTCTAACTTATTCTTTAGTTCCATGTAACCTTTTTCCATTTTCTGCATTTTCTCATCTATTTTCTTGTCAATATTTTCAGTGAATCCAGCAATGCTTTCTTCCAGTCTTATATTATTTTGGCCCATTTCTTGTTTAATTAAATCTATTTTCTGTCCCATTTCTTGATTGTTGTGTTCCATCTTGTTATTAATTTGACTCATCATTTCCATCAATTTATTTAGAATATTTGTGTCTGTTTGTGTTGTGTGAGTGTCTCCTTGTTGTCGTGCTTCTTGTGTAGAAGTACCTGGTAATGCGTCTTCCCTTTCCATAGTTACCTTACCTGACCGTAAATTCATGAATTTCTTAATTGATATTTATTATTTTTACCAAATTGCAAAGTATGCTTACAAACTTATTCTAATACCTCCAAATAATGTTGTATTAATTTGACACAAAATATCTAATCGCTTTCCTAATGAGCCCCACGTTGGGCGCCATTTATGTTGTATATTTGCTTTTGTTGTTAAAATTTATTTATTTATTTTTTTATTTACTTGGGCGCCAGGTAGTTATAGAAAAAAAACTACCAACTTACAACATCTATAGCATGAGATTTTAAAACTGTGACACCTGCAGTTGACTCTCCTCAGGTAAAAGCCGGTTCAATGCTCTATTTATTAGGACAATTAGATATAAAATAAAACTTACTCTCAGTTTAACAATTATTTGGTATATTCAGATATATAAAAGTTTTGGAATGGTATTGAAATACTACATTTTATGTCTACTTAACAATTATTTATACACAAAAAGTACCTTGGCCTTGGTATCAGACAAACAAATTTATTTAAATAAAACGTAACGTAATCTATACGCACCATGGATTTTTTAGAATTTTATTTTCATTTTTATTTGCAATTTGTAAAAGCTTTTACCTTTTTCCTTCGTTGCGCTACATCGGTTCTGACCAATGGTTGTGACCACCGGTTACTGGTTTGAAATCTGCTTCTCTCTCACTTCATATGAATTGTTGAATAACTGTTCTGTGGCTGGTACATTCCCGGAGGCTACGATTTATGTTCTGTGGTCTAAGAATACCGGCAGCAACAACTCCTTATTTTAGTATTCTGTGCCCTGTGGTAACGACACGAACAGCTGATCGATGATGAATCAATCTCCTTTAGATGTGGACTTTTTTTTTTTTTCTTATATTATACTTTGTGAACCATTTACCTTTATTTTCTTTGATTATATAATACAGGTAAGTTTTACTTCACTTCTTAAATTATTTATACTTTCTACTAATATTTTCCATATGATTTAATTTTTGTTTACTTCATTTACAATATTTGTTTATAATTTTCAAAAATCTACGACTTCAGATCAATTATAATTATTTTTCTTTCTAAATCTTGTCACTTTGAGAATCAGCAATCACGTTGACGTTTTAGAATTAACCTTTTTTCGTTTTCTATAAAAGTAGGGTTATCTTGAATAGAAAATTTTACGAGCGTCTTGCTTCGATGCAAATTTACTACTGATATCAAATTTTTAATTTCTTATTGGTTTGAATCTGACACCTTTCAAAATTTTTACCTTCTTGATTTTTATTTTTTAATTAAAATTTTTGTAATTTCTCTTTTTGTAGGTTGTATTTGAATAAATCTTGATTTTACTTATTGAATATTATTTGTATTTTTATTCTGAATCTTTCGATATGCTTTACGAGTAAATTTTTTGAATATTTTGTATTTTTCTGAACTCGTCGACTTTTCTTATTTTTTTCCATTTAAAACTTCCTATACTAATAAATACCATTCCAAATCAAAAGTAACATTACATATCATAATTCTATGGATAATTTATACGCTAACAAACATATTTTATACATTTATTATATCAATGCTCCTTTTTTAGGTGTCTTGTTCAGAAACGTTGAAGTTTTGACTACCTTAAAATAACTAAATCTAATGAACATTGGTTTTAAACTAATCATTAACATATTCTTTACCACCCCAGTGTGAATATGAACCACGAACAAAGTTCCTGGGAGGAATATGGTTAAATATAGGCAAAAACCTCCTAGACGTAGTCGTCTTTATATAGTATAGGGCCCTTTCAAACCACAAAACTTAGAGTACCTTAGCGGTAGTTTAAAAGTAAGTATTTATCTTTGTTTTTATACTAAATTTGTTTTGCTACGATATGTAAAAGTTTTGAAATTTGAGAAAGTTTTGGTAGGATTAAGTGAAACTATATTTTTTTGTTAAAAATATCCTATGCTATAGGCATAGACCGTTGTTTTTCATAACCCCTATGTTCATGAGCACTTAATAATATTGTTTTATTTAATCCTCCATTATTTACAGTTATATTTTAAAATTTCTTTATCATTTTTATTTGTTTTAGCTTCTTCGCCTCTATGTCGCAATTTTGTGGACTTATGTTGTTTTACGACTGAATACCACTACACTATGGTCTATATTCACTACCATATGAGGTCTTCGATGAACTTTTTACCACCTTTTTTTATAATGAGTGTCCACGCACGAAAATCTGGTACGGTTTTTCAGATCTTAATTTCAAATACCTACCCTTATTTTATTTAACAATTTATTAAATTTTTATTTATAAATTTAAACTGATAATGAGCTTCATTCTGTCCTTGCTATATGTAGATACTGACTTGAGTCAACTAATGTATCACAGAATCTCATTTATCTTTTATAACGATTAATATTTTGTGTCGATTAAATTTTTATTAATATTAAATGTAAAATTTTTTTATTTTAATTAACTTTATTTACAGGTAGTGAATGTCATAGCAATATATATATATATATATATATATATATATATATATATATATATATATATATATATATATATATATATATATATACATATATATATATATATATATATATATATATATACCCGCCCAGCTATCTATTTCGCCTCCGACTACCAAACAGACACTCAGGCCTCCGGCATATTGGAAGTAGATATAATTAAATTTTTCGAATGTATCAATTCCTTTTCTATCATTAAACAATGGGAACTTCAGAGGGGTAAACATTTTTAATATTTTTTATAAACATGCAGAGATAAATTGGACGTATCAAATGGACTCCGTTTGTGAACCTGACGTACATGCCTCCATTTGTATAAAATTTATAAATTTCATCGCCGCTTAAGCCTCTGAACAGTGTTGCCGTGTAAAATATAGACCAATTCAAGCAAATTACAAATTATAGCCGCATTATGTGTAACACCGTTGAATGAAACAAGTTTACTTTAAAATGGATTTAGCAAACTATAAATTTTCAAATATTGATGTAATATGGAGTTGCCTATTTTGGACTTTACGCAAAAAACTTATCCTTTATAATAAATTCTGCTTGTCTTAAAACCCTTAAATAACCAATCAAATTTAAGATTATATACATGGTGTCCCCAGGGGAAGTTATTTTTATTTTTTAGTGAATTATGAAAAAAAACTGTCTATTAAAATATCCTCCAATAAGTATAAAAAACTTAGTTAATTGACAGGGTGCCCCACGAATTGAGCCTAGAATTTTTCTTAGCGGATTTTTCGCCAAATTTTTTTTTATAGGTAATAATCCTGTTTCTCAGTCTCCAAATCGGCACTGAAGTTTTATTTTAGACAGGGTGGATAAAAATAACAAACTTAATTGTTTATAGAAAATATATTTACTAGTATTAACACTACTAATATTAACAATCCATTTAATTCTAAATGAAACTAACAAATATAATTCTACATAACCCCCTCGAACTTGGTCGCATTTTCAGCTCTTTTAATGAATTCAGTATAAAATGTACTATACTGGGCACATTAATTTCGTTTATTGCATCCCTTATTCTTTGCTTTAATTCCTCTACGTTGTAAAATGGATTATTAATGTTATTAGTAAATAGATTTTCTATAAGCAATTAGTATTTTATTTTTATCCACCCTGTGTAAAATGAAATTTTAGTAGCGATTTGAAGATTTTATGAGAAACAGCATTATTAAAAAAAAAAAAAATTGTCGCAAAATCCGCAAACAAATATTTTAGACTCACTTCTTGGGCACCCTGTCAATAAACCAACTTTTTTATATACTTATTGGAGGTCTTTGTGATGCAGCTTTTTTAATAGACAGATTTTTTTTCATAATTCACTAACCAAAAAAATAATAACTTCCCCTGGGCACACCATTTAAGAGTTTTAAGACAAGCAGAATTTATTATAAAGAATAAGTTTTTTGCGTAAAGTCCAAAATAAAAAGTTTTTCCTATAGGCAACTCCATCAGTGGACACACTGTATATGTAAATGGGTATATATTGTTTAATGCATTTAGATCTTTTTATGAAATAAGTGTTTAATCTGTAACTGTGTATAAACAATAAACAAACAACGAAGGATTGGAAAATTTCGATTATGTTATGAGTTGTTATGAATAACGATAAGTTATGAATGATTGTGTATAGAAATCCAAATTAACGTTTAAAAACCTAATCTAAAAAGTAAAATTTGAGTCTTAGCGTTAATTTCCCTTCCGTTAATTTTATTTCATGTGTATAAAGAGTGCACAATAATAAAAAAAAATGATCTTATCACACCTTATATCATTATAATTTCTAAATAATGCATAAGCAAAAATATATATACTCGTATACCCTTATGAAAAACGCTGTATTTTTTATATTTGAAATAATTACTAATTTTTCATTACGGCAGTTCATTAGCCTAGAAGAGAGCTTTGAAACCATGTATTCGATTTTAGAATTTTATTTATAGGATGTTCATAATTTTATGTTGAACCCGAATATTTAAAAACTTTAATACCTTTTTTCTTTCCTTTTCTTTGTTTGGGATTTATTACCACATTCCTTGAGATATTCCTATCCAAAAAATTCGATTTATCTAACAGGATAAAATGGGATTCGGCAAAAATTTTGACCAAAGAAGCAGACAACAAAAAAAGAAAAATCAAAGAATCTGCAATAATTTTACTTAATGAAGATAAATGCGTATCAAATTGTTCGGTAGAATTTTGTTCAACTTGGTTACCTATGTTGAGAGAAGAACTCAATAAAGTTAATATTATTTAGTATATTTTTCAACATTTCTATGGTAAGTATCTATGGAAATGATATAAACAATTTTTATTTTATGCCGTGTTATTCTACACGTTGCATAAAAATCTAAAGCCTAAACTTTGAAGAAGGAAACGGATATAGTTTCCGAAACGTCAGCGCAGTATTTTTGTATTAATTTAATTCCAATTGGTTGTCAAAAAACACCCTCTAACTGATCCTCTGACATTACGTCAAGGGCGTAGAGGTTATTTCCCAGTTTTAAACTGGTTAATTTGAATATTTTTTAGATAAATCGAATTTTTTGAATAGGAATATATCAAGGAATGTGGTAATAAATCCCAAACAAAGAAAAGGAAAGAAACAATTTATGAAATGCCACAAATAACATTTAAACAATACTTTAATACCTTTATTATTTGAAATGGAACACCCTGTATATTATTTCATATTCAATTAAACAATTTCAAGAGATTTCCGATGATTCTCCTTATAATATTTATTTGAAATGGTTTTGAAGATAAAGTTATTTGTCAAAATTTTGAAAAAAAACTGCCTATAGGATGAAATTATCTAAACGAGAATAAGTTTGTGATGGTCAAATGCTATAAGAATTGTTTAGTTGCTTCCCGATTTAAATAGATTTGCGATTTGTTCTTGTATGGGAAGTATAATTTATTTAAATTAATTACAATTGCAATTTCAGATATTATTATTAAATTATTTTTGCAATAATTCTAACCAAGTAATTCAAATACATTTATCATAATTTAACAAGGCACATTTTATATTGTATTTCATAGTATATACATAGCGAACAATTTTAGAATCAAAGAGTACTGGCAATATTTTGTTAAAAATTTAAATACCGCATAGACCTTCATATTTTGGCTTCAATTTTATGTAGAGTTTAATACTACTATTATAATAGACAAGGTGTTCCATTTAAAATAAGGAATCTTAAGCAATTTGATTTTTGAAAATTAGCTATGCATTGTGAACACCATGTACGGTTTTGCCATAAATTTTCAATTCTTCATGGAATACTTTATGGTCCGCTAATAATATGAGAAAAATTGCTCAGGCTAATCATTTTTGGTGTCTCAAATACATATATGTTTCTTAAAATTGGTATTCAACTCTCAGTTCTTTCTTTCAAAAACTGTCAACATCTCAAATACTTTGGAGATATGTTACCTCATACACACATACAACATCTTATATGTATAATGGAAAATAATTATTTGTACGCTACGCATAATTTGACATTCAACAACTGTTATGCTTAGAATTTTCCGTATCTCCTATAGTCAAGTTAGTCAAAAGTTACCTGGAAAATAGGCCAAACACTTAGTATGAATTACATAGTATATACGTAATACAAAACAAAATCCGTTGCACGTCATCACTCACCAATAATTATAAATGAAGAGCATAGCCTATATCGGCATATGTTTTGGCCTTAATGTCAACAGTATGGAAGTCAACCATGGTGACGTCCCAACAGTTGACCTTAAGGCCAAAATATATGCCGATACTCTTCGTTTATAATTCTTGGTCGGTGATGACGTGCAACGGACTTTGCTTTGTATTAAGTATATGATTGGGTGCCCCAAAGTACAGGGTGTTTCAATTAAAATTATACTCCCACTTATTTCTGTAAATATTTATTGACTAAAATATCTTTGGCTGAAAAGATAAACGAGGTAAATACAAACATTATAATTCTTTAAACGGACATCCTGTATATGTTTTATATGTTTGAATTCGTCGAGTTCTTCAGATTATGATGGCATATAAAACTTATACAGAGTGTCCCACTTAAGATGTATCCACCCTCCTAAAATCTTTATTTGTGAACCAATTTTCGAAATCTACTTTTTGCTGGATAGGACTTGGAAAACTACATTTAAGCTATACCTTACATCATGACCTACTGAGACGTATTTTTTTTAGCGTAATTTCGAGAAAAACAGAAGTATCAACAGAAATTAGATACCATTTTTAATCGTTACCACTGTCGATTTTTTCTTAATACGTCTTCAAATAAACCAGAGAATTGTGAAAAATGTTAAATTACTGATAATTTCAAAATAGTACCGATTTTGTTTACAAAAAAAGTTTGCCGTTGTTAAAAATTCCTCTCCATTTTCTTTAACACTCTGTATCCTAATGTCGCAAAATTCACACCACTTAGGTTTTAAAAGGTCCTGAATCTAATTCTGGTATTAGTTTTTCTCTAAAAAAATCGCTAATAGTTTTTCTCGAAATTTCGCTAAAAAAAATACGTCTCAGTAGGTCATGATGTACCTTTTTAAAAAATATAAGGTATAGCTTAAATGCAGTTTTGCAAACCCTATCCAGCAAAAAAAGATTTTGAAAATCGGTTCACAAATAAAGATTTTAGGAGGAGGGATACCCTGTATATTAAAAAATGTTTATAGTATAAATCTGAGGATAAGTAATAAAAATTGATGTCAAAAAAGGAAACTGTAATTATTATAAATCAAATAAATCAACATAAAGAAATAATTATTATTATTTATGAATAAATGAATAGTGCCATATACCCTGAAAAAGAAACATGCTCCTCATCAGCGTAGTGTAGCGCTACGCTGATGAGGAGCAATAACTCCGAAACACGTGTCCGTGGCTGCATCATGTTTCGTTTTCAGGGTATATGGCACTATTCATTTATTCATTTATTTTTATTATCGAACCCTGCTAAACATCACTTTTGTATTATTATTTATATCACAAGTTAATAATGCACAAAATGGGCACACATTAAAACATATATTAAAGCAAATTTTTTCTGAATCTTCCATTGCAAACTTCGTTTTTAGAGAAACGGTAAGATATTTTGTTGGAAATATTTACGTCAATTTTGAAAAAAATATACAAGTGTTATATACCATCGTCATAAGAAAGACGCGATGTTAATATAAATATATAAAAAACTAAAGGTGTTCCACTTAAAAAAATTTAAATTTTCTATGCACCTCGTATATCTTTTAAGATAAAAAAAAGTAATGATATACTACATAGAACTAGTTTTTGAAATATTTTATTTAATAATAATTAATAAAAAAAACATGAGGGTATGGTTTCAAACGAAACATCCTGTACAGATTTGAGCATTATACTTTTTAGCATTTATGTAAATGAAATACCGAGTAAAATACTTACTACAAATTCCATGAGAAAGATAATATCCTATGATCTTACCACAATTTTTTATACATGGAAATCTGAAAGATCTGAAAAATAGTATTGAGGAGGACCTGAAACCGGAATAGTGTATAATTGCTTATGCCGTTTAAGAATTTATAGACTTTGAAAAAAATACTTCTGTCAGCGTGGGGGACATATTATTATGTTGAGCTTATAATAACTTGTACATTATTAAAATTTAACAATCCGTATTTTTCAGTGTTTACTCTTCAATTTATTTCAGTTTGTGGAGACAAACTAGAACATTTTCGGCGCAATCATTTAAAAATACTCTTCTTTGAGATAGTATATAAGAGAGCAACGTTTGCGCCTCCTCTAAACGATGTGAGACGTTGCCAGTTATACGGAGGTGTGTACTACGGTTGACTATGCGGAGGCGTATTCGGCTTATCCGTATACATAAAATTATATGCCTCTACTCTAGCGCTAGGAAGCGGAATTTTGCTGAACTAATCTGTATAACTGTATATGTGTATAGGTCGTATAGACCTCCAGCAAAAATTTTGTCAGAGCACTCATGATGACATCACATACATTCTCTGAAATTTTTATATACAGGGTGTTCCATAAGAGCGGGACAAACCTAACTTACATTTTTTTCCCGAGGGCTGAGCTACCTACCGGGTGCGATAGGAGAACGGCCACATTCCTCTGGAGTTGGGCCAGCGTTGGTCATACCGTTGGAGGGAAGATCTCCAACTAAAACCACGCCGCAGACCAGCTCACGACTCACACCGCAAACCGCCTGAGTCACAACGACCCTCTGGCTAAAGTCAGAGGTATGTGTCTACAGGGGGCGCGGGGGCCTTGGCTTAACCGCCTGGACTGCGTGGATGAAGTACCACCATAAAAACTTCCCCAATCTTAAGGTATGGTGCGCGCCGAAGAGATGCATGGTCGGGGGGGAGCTCGACCATTAGCGACCACCCTCCGGGAACCTGGGGCACCCGGTTGTATACACCCCGAACCGTGTCATGGGAGCACTGGCACGGCCGTAATTTTCTTCCCTTACTCGTGGGATTCAATATGGATAATAACGACACTAACGACCCAAAATACGAAACAGTGACGGACATGGCTTCTAACGCCGCGTCTGGATCTGGAAAAGAAGTTGATTCTGTGGGAACGACAGAAAACTTGTCGATAACCACAGATATCAACAAACTCACCTGACAAGGTGAGAAGCGACTCTCCGGCGCACAGAGACGGAAGCTCGCCATACAAAGGGCCATCGCTAGCGGGGAACCCGTCCGCTACAAGCGAAAAAAACCCAAGCAAGGCAGCGGTAATTCCCGTGATAGGAGCCCACACTCTCCCTCCGGGAGTACTAATGCCAACGACATTGCCATTGCAGGAGGCTCTAACAACTCCGCAAGGGCAACAGTCAACAAAAGGCCGCGATCAGATGGGAGCACCCCGAACTCCCAAAATAGACAAGCTGGGACCAAAAGGCCAAGAACCACGGAGGAGGGCGCTTCAAGCGAAACCTTCAAAGAGGTTCTAACGGCCTTTAAAATGGCAATTGTTCCTCAGGGCTTCCCTGAAATACGCCTGACAGAGGAACAGTTTGGCTCTGTGCAGATGGCGCTGTTGGGGCGGATCACCCCCGGTGAGGAGGGAACGGGTCCGCAGTTCAACAGCTGCTATATGCATAGAGGAGCAGCCATTCTCTCCTGCAAGAATGAGGGAACCAGAACCTGGTTACAGGAGATAGTTCCCCAGCTCAAGCCGTGGGAGAATGCAGAACTAAAAGTAGGGCCTGCAAAAGACCTACTCTCGATGGCGAAGGTATTAATGTGGGCTCCAAAACCCTTCGATACCACGCCAACTAAATCAGTCTTGGAGCTTCTGAAAACTCAGAACACAGGACTGAAAACAGAAGACTGGCACGTCGTCAATAGCACCAAGGAGCCGAAAGGCATAACCCTTGTGCTGGAGATTGACGAAATGTCTCTGAAGACCCTCCGGCAACTAGACATGAGACCATGTCTGGGACTAGGGAAAGTGGTCTTCAGAGTGTTAGCTACTAGTGCTGGACGAAATGGAGGGGACAACACCAACCCATGTCCTGAGGCTGCTACAAGCGAACCTCCAGCACAGTAGAGGTGCTTCTGCGACATTATGTCGCAAATTAAACACCGAGGAGATAGATGCGGCTCTCATTCAGGAACCCTGAATAGTGAGGGGCCGCGTAATGGGACTCGGGGAAACCAGAGGTGAGTTAATATATGACAAAACTTCCGATAACCCCAGGGCATGCATTTTCATTAAGAAAGGTGTAAAATGTCTGCCCATGTATGATTTCTGTTCTAGGGATCTAGCGACCATCAGGCTGAAATATCAGGAGGATGGGCATGTAAGGGAGCTAATAATCTCCTCTGTTTACATGCCATACGACTCCATAGACCCACCACCCGGCGAAGACCTAAGAAAACTGGTGGAATACTGCGAGGCAAACCGACTCCAGTTAATAGTCGGCTGCGACGCAAACGCGCACAACACTGTTTGGGGCAGCACGGACAACAACCGTCGAGGGGAAGCACTCCTGGAGTACTTGGTGAGTAATAATTTACATGCTAACCAAGGCAATGAGCCAACCTTTGTAACTCAACGTCGGCAAGAAGTCATCGACCTGACGCTAGCCACGGAATATCTGTGCGATAGCATCAAACGATGGCATGTATCCCACGAGCCATCATTATCTGATCACAAACATATTAGGTTCGAACTAGCTGGTTTCGAAAGGGAACTAACAACCCATCGAAATCCCAGAAAAACTGACTGGGACGCTTACAGAAGTCAACTGAAATGCAGTTTGGCGGCTGTGAAGTCCGAAGTTCAGACTACCAATGATATAGAGGTGATGGCAGACCAACTTCAGGATGCCATTGTAACCTCATATCAAGAAAACTGCCCTTCTGTCACCAGGGAAACCACCAGAAATGTCACATGGTGGAACAAACACCTGGAAAGTCTAAGAAGGGCCGCTCGCAAAATGTTCAACAAAGCGAAAAAAACCGGCCAATGGGACTTACATGCCCAGGCCCTCACGGAATATAATAAAGCTTTGAGAAAATCAAAGACAGACTCTTGGAGAGGATTCTGCCAGGAGGTCGAAAACACACCTCAGGCGGCACGCCTCAACAAAATTCTGTCAAAGGATCCAATAAACCCTGTCGGGACTATAAAGCGACCGACAGGCGAACATACGACAAACGGGAGGGAAACACTGGATGTTCTACTACAGACTCACTTCCCAGGATCGACAATAGTTGACGAAGATTCACCGCCACAACCTGAATCTCTTGAGGCAAAGCCTACAAGGTTCGACTGGAAAGTGGCGAATCAGATCGTCAACTACAATAAAATTGAATGGGCGATCAAATCCTTTGAACCCTACAAGTCTCCGGGACCGGATGGAATACTTCCCGCATTATTGCAACGGGAAAGTGACCTCCTAATTCCGTTTCTATGTAAAATCTTTCGAGTATGCTTGGCAATGGGATATGTGCCTCTGGCATGGAAATCAGTAAAGGTGGTTTTCATACCAAAACCAGGGCGCACCTCCTACGACCATGCCAAGTCATATCGACCAATCAGTCTTTCGTCTTTCCTCTTGAAGACGCTGGAAAAACTTGTCGACAGACATATTCGGGATGGGCCATTAATAGAAAACCCACCCAATAGTAGACAGTATGCCTACCAGGCAGGGAAATCATGTGAATTGGCTCTTCACAACCTCGTTAGTAGGGTAGAGGAGTCGATAAACAATAAAGAGATAGCACTGGGTGCTTTTCTTGACATTGAGGGTGCATTCGATAACACCTCTTTTAAATCAATGATCCTGGCCGCTCAAAGACATGGGATTGACGACACTTGTTGTAAGTGGATGGACAACATGCTGAAGAGTAGGCGGGTTCATGCCACAATTGCGGGCGACACCCTAGAGGTACAAGTAACTCGAGGGTGTCCACAGGGTGGAGTATTGTCACCCCTACTCTGGAACCTCGTCGCTGACGATCTATTGACAACACTTAGCGACAGTGGCTTCTACGCCCAAGGGTATGCGGATGACATCGTCATACTCATAAGGGGAAAGTATACCAACATTATTGCAGAGCGCATGCAAAGAGCTCTAAATATTGTACAGCAGTGGTGCGAAAGGGAAACCCTGCGGGTGAACCCTTCTAAAACGTCGCTGATACCTTTCACCAGAAAAAGAAACGTTGGGAATTACAACCTTAACATCTTTGGAAAACAGATAGAGGTAGTCACAGAGGTCAAATTCCTAGGAATAATCCTGGACACCAAACTCACATGGAACCAACATCTGTCAAAAGTCACAAACAAGGCGAAAGCATCTCTTATGAGGTGTAGACGCATGTTTGGGAAAACATGGGGCATGAAACCAAAAATGGTACAGTGGCTATACACCACTGTGGTCAGACCCACATTCGCCTATGGTGCCCTGATTTGGTGGCCAAAGGTTGAACAAAGAACGACCGTCACAAAACTCGCCAGCTTACAAAGGCTGGCATGCTTGTGCGTTACGGGTGCTATGAGCACCACACCAACAGCATCCATGGAAGTCATCCTGGGCTTGATTCCCCTTGATATATTTATAAAGGGGGAAGCCCTAATGACTGCCAAAAGGATGCGGTCCATCGGCTACTGGAACGTTAACCAGGAACAGTATGGACACTCAAAGATTATGGAGGTTGCGGCCGGTGACCACATCTTAATGATGGACACTGACTGCATGCTTCCAAGATACTCCTTTGACAAGCCATTCGTAGTGAAAATTAACCACGATGAATGGCGTCAAGGTACTCCATCCTATTTGTCCAAGGGAATCGTCTGGTATACCGATGGTTCCAGGACTAATGAAGGATCAGGAGCTGGAATTCATGGCGTGCGACCTAGGGTGAACATTAGTTTATCCCTAGGGACTAACGCCACCGTTTTCCAGACAGAAATGTATGCCATCATGACATGCATTCGAGAGAATGCAAAGCGTCGGTATACTCGACAGCACATACGTATTCTGTCTGATAGTCAAGCAGCATTAAAAGCACTTGCAGCCCCACGTATAAACTCTAAAATAACGTGGGAGTGCCTACAGGAACTGATATACCTGTCCCGGGTGAACAATGTCGAACTCATCTGGGTACCAGGTCACTCGGGGGTTGAAGGCAATGAAAAAGCAGATAACCTGGCAAGAGCGGGTTCTGCGACGCCATTCACAGGGCCTGAACCTGTGATTGGTATTTCAAAACAGGCAGTCAAAACGGCGGTTCAAAGATGGTCTTTTAAGGAACATCTGCAACGTTGGGACATGACACCTGGCCAACACCAAGGGAAGGCCACTATTGGAGTACCTTCCCAAAAACTGACTTCTGAAGTCATCCATTTGGGACGACCTCAAATCAAACATGTAGTGGGCCTTTTAACAGGACACTGCCATATGAGAAAGCACCTGCAACGCATAGGCGTGCATAGGGGCAGTACGATGTGCAGACTATGTGAAGAGGAGGAAGAAACATCCTCGCACATAGTGTACGACTGTGAAGCACTGGGCCGAAGGAGATGTGCTCTTTTCGGTGATTTACAATGCGGGGACAATCTTCCGCATGAAAATCTTGCAAAGAAGCTATTAAACCTTATGAAAGGGACGGAGCTCATGTAAGAATCGGGGATGTACAATAAGCCAATTGAGCTGCAGTGCAATTTGGGTTTGACCCAACCCCGCTATTAATCAATCAATCAATCAATACATTTTTTTAAATGGAACACCCTATATTTTTTACATTTTTCAAATCTGTGTTTTTTGTGATGTCAAATATATATATATATATATATATATATATATATATATATATATATATATATATATATATATATATATATATATATATATATATATATATATATATATATATATATATAAAAAACTAAGGGTAGTCTTGACTGACTAGTTAAGATAGAAAATTATAATTTTGAGGATGCAGTCATTAAACAAGGGCACTTAGAAAACAAAAAGAAAACTCTTTGTTCTTTGTCAAGCTTTCGGAAAAATCTTTATTCCTTTATCAAGACATCTAAAATACAAGAACATTCCTTTTATTAAAAAACTCATAAAAAGAAATCAAAAAACTTACAAAACGTTGAGATTGATATTGAAAACTGCACACTTAAATATGAACATTTTCTTGTTAAAAAACACATAAATTATAATCAACCATGTGTAAAATCAGAAATACAAATAACACAGTTAATAGTTTAAAAACAATTTTCCTATTACATTTACTCTACATTTTAAAAAATTTTTTTAATTAAAAGCAAATCGAGAATATAACTACCACGCTTGAAAATGACATGGTCGGTATTTAAACCAAGCCAACAAGTAAATATGAATAAAAAAGCACGTGGACACATGCTCAGCTGCAATTGGTCCAAAGTTCTAGTTACAAACTAGATCCTAGGGAGAATTACTACCAACATAAGTGCCAACTTAATATTTGAAATAAAAATTAATTTACGGAATATGTCTAACCAAAAAACGCTTAGCTTTCCAGTCGAGAGGAAAACGACGAAAAAGAATACCAAGATGATAAAATAAACACGGCATTATTAAAGATAATAGTCTAATGGGAACTACCTCTTTTCAATGACGTGAAAACAACCATCCTACTATTCAAATAACCGCCATCTTCCTCCCGACCAGAAAACCAACGTCTAACCTTAAACAGTCGAATTTTGTGAAAAATTCCTGAAATTTTCTTTTTCTAATTTTAAGATATAAGTATAGATGTTACTTAAATTTTGTATGTCAGATCTCTTATTTAAACATTCTGTTTCATTGTTAATATGTATCATTTCTAAGAAAGTTCTTTTTTTAGTGTTCTTTTCAACCGCTAATACTTTTACGTTTTCAAAATTCATATTATGTCCTGTATTAGTAACATGTTCTGTCAAAGCACACGATTTTAAACTCCTTCTACAATCACTTTTATGAGAGGTTATTCGACCGTTTAATGTCCTAGACGTTTGTCCTATGTACGATTTATTACAATTAATGCAATCAATTTTATATACAACGTCTGCTTTCTCTTTTGTTTTTAATGGAGTTTTAACTTTACTATATAATTCTGATATTGTTTTCATATTTTTCATTGCAAATCTTATATTTAAATCTTTAAATAAATTAATTAATTTTGGGGTTAAATCTTCCAAATAAGGTAATGACTTATAAACAATTACTTGGTTCGTGACTTCGTTAACAATATTACTTCTACCCTGTATATTATTATTAACATTTCTATCTAACCTAGTATTAAATAAAATACTATTAACTAACTTGCTTGGATAAGAATTCTCTAACAAGACATCCCTTAGTTCTCTTAAGGACTCATCTCTATACGAAAGGTGCGAAAGTCTTATAACTCTGTTTTTTAACGCACGTATGAGGTTTAACTTCATACGAGGAGGGTGGTATGAATGATAATTCAAATACCTACCACTACTCATGGGTTTCCTATACCATTTGGTTAATAGAACATTCTGTTCTGTTCTCAACACTCTCATATCTAAGAAAGGAATGCTATTGTTCATTTCTTTTTCTACTGTAAATTGTATATTACTATCATAGTTGTTGAAAATATGAAGTACCTCATCTATATTGTTAGCAGGGACAGAGAGTAAAAGATCATCTACATATCTTTTTATAAATGGAATAACAAAAGGAATTCTGTTTAAACAATCCTTAATCAAGTCATCCATAACATAATTTACTAAAATAGGAGAAATGGTAGACCCCATAGGGGTTCCAAAGATTTGTTTGTAATAATTATTGTTAAATTCTAAATAATTTGAATCAAAAATAAATTTTAAAATTTTTAAAAATGTGTTTAAGTCAAAAGTACAAAAATCTGTAATCGTGTGCCAATTTCTAGAAATCGAAGTAACTACTAATTCGTAGGGTAGATTAGTAAAAAGGGAAACTACGTCAAAACTCACTATTACATAACCTGGTGGTAACTGATAGTTATTTATAAACTCACTAAAAACAAAAGAATCTTTAACATACGATTCATTATCTTTGTTATAGGCATTCGTTAATATGTTAGTCAAAAATTTTGCTAAATTTACATTTGGACAACTAATCGAGGACACAATAGGTCTCATTGCTAACGTTGGTTTGTGGATTTTAGGTAATGCGTAGAAACGAGGTGCAACTGAATTGTAAAAAGTTAAAGTTTTAGCTGTAGCTTCATCAATTAAGCTATCCTTTTTTAGTTGAGATACCATTTTATTTGCTCTCTGTTGTAATGTACAAGTAGGATCATTTCTCAATTTTTTGTAATATTTTTCATCATCTAACAATTCTTTACTTTTATTAAGATAGTCCTCCCTGTACATAACTACTGTAACATTACCCTTGTCACTCTTAACTACGTAAATATCAGGGTTTTCTTTCAAAAAAATTCTACATGTCTTAAACATATCCAGCAAATCACTCTTTGTATAATGAAATTTATGCAAAAAATTAGTAATGACATTAGTGTATTGTGACCTAAAACAATTTTTCGATTCCTCATTTAAGTCTTGAATTATAAATTCTAAATCCGCTAACAGTTCTGAAATTTTAATGTCATGTAACGAAGGACATAAACTAAATTTTGGGCCTAAAGCTAACACTTGTTGAACTTTATGTGGAATTTCTATTGTAGTTAAATTTTTAAACCATTTATTCTGCGTGAAAATTTTATTTGTTTCATTACTTCTAAGTCTATTGAATTTAATTATGTTGCTATTTTTAATTTTATGAAAAATTGTATTAAACTTGATTTTTAAACGTCTACTATATTCATTAATGATATGCTGAGGTAACTTAAGTTTCTTATAGATAAAATTGAGTTCATTTTCTAATTTTTTTAAATCACAATATGTAACACTAATCTCTAAATTCAAAATTTTCTTTCTTAACCTTAAATTAAATGTGCTAATTTGTCTTCCTGTTCTTCCTCCTTGGTGATGTAGCAAACTGGTAACATTATGGATTCCGTTGCTTATGTGGTTCGGGAACAATCCATATTTCCTACATTTTATCAAGAAAATTCTTCTATTTTTAAGTGCTGCAAGTTTGTTGTTAATATTAGCCCATCTTTTCAACAATCCTACGTCTGTAGGTCCATACCGTCTGTGGATGTCATCGAAAAACCCCATATCTGTGGCATAAAAAACTAAGGGTAGTCTTGACTGACTAGTTAAGATAGAAAATTATAATTTTGAGGATGCAGTCATTAAACAAGGGCACTTAGAAAACAAAAAGAAAACTCTTTGTTCTTTGTCAAGCTTTCGGAAAAATCTTTATTCCTTTATCAAGACATCTAAAATACAAGAACATTCCTTTTATTAAAAAACTCATAAAAAGAAATAAAAAAACTTACAAAACGTTGAGATTGATATTGAAAACTGCACACTTAAATATGAACATTTTCTTGTTAAAAAACACATAAATTATAATCAAACCATGTGTAAAATCAGAAATACAAATAACACAGTTAATAGTTTAAAAACAATTTTCCTATTACATTTACTCTACATTTTAAAAAATTTTTTTAATTAAAAGCAAATCGAGAATATAACTACCACGCTTGAAAATGACATGGTCGGTATTTAAACCAAGCCAACAAGTAAATATGAATAAAAAAGCACGTGGACACATGCTCAGCTGCAATTGGTCCAAAGTTCTAGTTACAAACTAGATCCTAGGGAGAATTACTACCAACATAAGTGCCAACTTAATATTTGAAATAAAAATTAATTTACGGAATATGTCTAACCAAAAAACGCTTAGCTTTCCAGTCGAGAGGAAAACGACGAAAAAGAATACCAAGATGATAAAATAAACACGGCATTATTAAAGATAATAGTCTAATGGGAACTACCTCTTTTCAATGACGTGAAAACAACCATCCTACTATTCAAATAACCGCCATCTTCCTCCCGACCAGAAAACCAACGTCTAACCTTAAACAGTCGAATTTTGTGAAAAATTCCTGAAATTTTCTTTTTCTAATTTTAAGATATAAGTATAGATGTTACTTAAATTTTGTATGTCAGATCTCTTATTTAAACATTCTGTTTCATTGTTAATATGTATCATTTCTAAGAAAGTTCTTTTTTTAGTGTTCTTTTCAACCGCTAATACTTTTACGTTTTCAAAATTCATATTATGTCCTGTATTAGTAACATGTTCTGTCAAAGCACACGATTTTAAACTCCTTCTACAATCACTTTTATGAGAGGTTATTCGACCGTTTAATGTCCTAGACGTTTGTCCTATGTACGATTTATTACAATTAATGCAATCAATTTTATATACAACGTCTGCTTTCTCTTTTGTTTTTAATGGAGTTTTAACTTTACTATATAATTCTGATATTGTTTTCATATTTTTCATTGCAAATCTTATATTTAAATCTTTAAATAAATTAATTAATTTTGGGGTTAAATCTTCCAAATAAGGTAATGACTTATAAACAATTACTTGGTTCGTGACTTCGTTAACAATATTACTTCTACCCTGTATATTATTATTAACATTTCTATCTAACCTAGTATTAAATAAAATACTATTAACTAACTTGCTTGGATAAGAATTCTCTAACAAGACATCCCTTAGTTCTCTTAAGGACTCATCTCTATACGAAAGGTGCGAAAGTCTTATAACTCTGTTTTTTAACGCACGTATGAGGTTTAACTTCATACGAGGAGGGTGGTATGAATGATAATTCAAATACCTACCACTACTCATGGGTTTCCTATACCATTTGGTTAATAGAACATTCTGTTCTGTTCTCAACACTCTCATATCTAAGAAAGGAATGCTATTGTTCATTTCTTTTTCTACTGTAAATTGTATATTACTATCATAGTTGTTGAAAATATGAAGTACCTCATCTATATTGTTAGCAGGGACAGAGAGTAAAAGATCATCTACATATCTTTTTATAAATGGAATAACAAAAGGAATTCTGTTTAAACAATCCTTAATCAAGTCATCCATAACATAATTTACTAAAATAGGAGAAATGGTAGACCCCATAGGGGTTCCAAAGATTTGTTTGTAATAATTATTGTTAAATTCTAAATAATTTGAATCAAAAATAAATTTTAAAATTTTTAAAAATGTGTTTAAGTCAAAAGTACAAAAATCTGTAATCGTGTGCCAATTTCTAGAAATCGAAGTAACTACTAATTCGTAGGGTAGATTAGTAAAAAGGGAAACTACGTCAAAACTCACTATTACATAACCTGGTGGTAACTGATAGTTATTTATAAACTCACTAAAAACAAAAGAATCTTTAACATACGATTCATTATCTTTGTTATAGGCATTCGTTAATATGTTAGTCAAAAATTTTGCTAAATTTACATTTGGACAACTAATCGAGGACACAATAGGTCTCATTGCTAACGTTGGTTTGTGGATTTTAGGTAATGCGTAGAAACGAGGTGCAACTGAATTGTAAAAAGTTAAAGTTTTAGCTGTAGCTTCATCAATTAAGCTATCCTTTTTTAGTTGAGATACCATTTTATTTGCTCTCTGTTGTAATGTACAAGTAGGATCATTTCTCAATTTTTTGTAATATTTTTCATCATCTAACAATTCTTTACTTTTATTAAGATAGTCCTCCCTGTACATAACTACTGTAACATTACCCTTGTCACTCTTAACTACGTAAATATCAGGGTTTTCTTTCAAAAAAATTCTACATGTCTTAAACATATCCAGCAAATCACTCTTTGTATAATGAAATTTATGCAAAAAATTAGTAATGACATTAGTGTATTGTGACCTAAAACAATTTTTCGATTCCTCATTTAAGTCTTGAATTATAAATTCTAAATCCGCTAACAGTTCTGAAATTTTAATGTCATGTAACGAAGGACATAAACTAAATTTTGGGCCTAAAGCTAACACTTGTTGAACTTTATGTGGAATTTCTATTGTAGTTAAATTTTTAAACCATTTATTCTGCGTGAAAATTTTATTTGTTTCATTACTTCTAAGTCTATTGAATTTAATTATGTTGCTATTTTTAATTTTATGAAAAATTGTATTAAACTTGATTTTTAAACGTCTACTATATTCATTAATGATATGCTGAGGTAACTTAAGTTTCTTATAGATAAAATTGAGTTCATTTTCTAATTTTTTTAAATCACAATATGTAACACTAATCTCTAAATTCAAAATTTTCTTTCTTAACCTTAAATTAAATGTGCTAATTTGTCTTCCTGTTCTTCCTCCTTGGTGATGTAGCAAACTGGTAACATTATGGATTCCGTTGCTTATGTGGTTCGGGAACAATCCATATTTCCTACATTTTATCAAGAAAATTCTTCTATTTTTAAGTGCTGCAAGTTTGTTGTTAATATTAGCCCATCTTTTCAACAATCCTACGTCTGTAGGTCCATACCGTCTGTGGATGTCATCGAAAAACCCCATATCTGTGGCATAAAAAACTAAGGGTAGTCTTGACTGACTAGTTAAGATAGAAAATTATAATTTTGAGGATGCAGTCATTAAACAAGGGCACTTAGAAAACAAAAAGAAAACTCTTTGTTCTTTGTCAAGCTTTCGGAAAAATCTTTATTCCTTTATCAAGACATCTAAAATACAAGAACATTCCTTTTATTAAAAAACTCATAAAAAGAAATCAAAAAACTTACAAAACGTTGAGATTGATATTGAAAACTGCACACTTAAATATGAACATTTTCTTGTTAAAAAACACATAAATTATAATCAACCATGTGTAAAATCAGAAATACAAATAACACAGTTAATAGTTTAAAAACAATTTTCCTATTACATTTACTCTACATTTTAAAAAATTTTTTTAATTAAAAGCAAATCGAGAATATAACTACCACGCTTGAAAATGACATGGTCGGTATTTAAACCAAGCCAACAAGTAAATATGAATAAAAAAGCACGTGGACACATGCTCAGCTGCAATTGGTCCAAAGTTCTAGTTACAAACTAGATCCTAGGGAGAATTACTACCAACATAAGTGCCAACTTAATATTTGAAATAAAAATTAATTTACGGAATATGTCTAACCAAAAAACGCTTAGCTTTCCAGTCGAGAGGAAAACGACGAAAAAGAATACCAAGATGATAAAATAAACACGGCATTATTAAAGATAATAGTCTAATGGGAACTACCTCTTTTCAATGACGTGAAAACAACCATCCTACTATTCAAATAACCGCCATCTTCCTCCCGACCAGAAAACCAACGTCTAACCTTAAACAGTCGAATTTTGTGAAAAATTCCTGAAATTTTCTTTTTCTAATTTTAAGATATAAGTATAGATGTTACTTAAATTTTGTATGTCAGATCTCTTATTTAAACATTCTGTTTCATTGTTAATATGTATCATTTCTAAGAAAGTTCTTTTTTTAGTGTTCTTTTCAACCGCTAATACTTTTACGTTTTCAAAATTCATATTATGTCCTGTATTAGTAACATGTTCTGTCAAAGCACACGATTTTAAACTCCTTCTACAATCACTTTTATGAGAGGTTATTCGACCGTTTAATGTCCTAGACGTTTGTCCTATGTACGATTTATTACAATTAATGCAATCAATTTTATATACAACGTCTGCTTTCTCTTTTGTTTTTAATGGAGTTTTAACTTTACTATATAATTCTGATATTGTTTTCATATTTTTCATTGCAAATCTTATATTTAAATCTTTAAATAAATTAATTAATTTTGGGGTTAAATCTTCCAAATAAGGTAATGACTTATAAACAATTACTTGGTTCGTGACTTCGTTAACAATATTACTTCTACCCTGTATATTATTATTAACATTTCTATCTAACCTAGTATTAAATAAAATACTATTAACTAACTTGCTTGGATAAGAATTCTCTAACAAGACATCCCTTAGTTCTCTTAAGGACTCATCTCTATACGAAAGGTGCGAAAGTCTTATAACTCTGTTTTTTAACGCACGTATGAGGTTTAACTTCATACGAGGAGGGTGGTATGAATGATAATTCAAATACCTACCACTACTCATGGGTTTCCTATACCATTTGGTTAATAGAACATTCTGTTCTGTTCTCAACACTCTCATATCTAAGAAAGGAATGCTATTGTTCATTTCTTTTTCTACTGTAAATTGTATATTACTATCATAGTTGTTGAAAATATGAAGTACCTCATCTATATTGTTAGCAGGGACAGAGAGTAAAAGATCATCTACATATCTTTTTATAAATGGAATAACAAAAGGAATTCTGTTTAAACAATCCTTAATCAAGTCATCCATAACATAATTTACTAAAATAGGAGAAATGGTAGACCCCATAGGGGTTCCAAAGATTTGTTTGTAATAATTATTGTTAAATTCTAAATAATTTGAATCAAAAATAAATTTTAAAATTTTTAAAAATGTGTTTAAGTCAAAAGTACAAAAATCTGTAATCGTGTGCCAATTTCTAGAAATCGAAGTAACTACTAATTCGTAGGGTAGATTAGTAAAAAGGGAAACTACGTCAAAACTCACTATTACATAACCTGGTGGTAACTGATAGTTATTTATAAACTCACTAAAAACAAAAGAATCTTTAACATACGATTCATTATCTTTGTTATAGGCATTCGTTAATATGTTAGTCAAAAATTTTGCTAAATTTACATTTGGACAACTAATCGAGGACACAATAGGTCTCATTGCTAACGTTGGTTTGTGGATTTTAGGTAATGCGTAGAAACGAGGTGCAACTGAATTGTAAAAAGTTAAAGTTTTAGCTGTAGCTTCATCAATTAAGCTATCCTTTTTTAGTTGAGATACCATTTTATTTGCTCTCTGTTGTAATGTACAAGTAGGATCATTTCTCAATTTTTTGTAATATTTTTCATCATCTAACAATTCTTTACTTTTATTAAGATAGTCCTCCCTGTACATAACTACTGTAACATTACCCTTGTCACTCTTAACTACGTAAATATCAGGGTTTTCTTTCAAAAAAATTCTACATGTCTTAAACATATCCAGCAAATCACTCTTTGTATAATGAAATTTATGCAAAAAATTAGTAATGACATTAGTGTATTGTGACCTAAAACAATTTTTCGATTCCTCATTTAAGTCTTGAATTATAAATTCTAAATCCGCTAACAGTTCTGAAATTTTAATGTCATGTAACGAAGGACATAAACTAAATTTTGGGCCTAAAGCTAACACTTGTTGAACTTTATGTGGAATTTCTATTGTAGTTAAATTTTTAAACCATTTATTCTGCGTGAAAATTTTATTTGTTTCATTACTTCTAAGTCTATTGAATTTATAATTATGTTGCTATTTTTAATTTTATGAAAAATTGTATTAAACTTGATTTTTAAACGTCTACTATATTCATTAATGATATGCTGAGGTAACTTAAGTTTCTTATAGATAAAATTGAGTTCATTTTCTAATTTTTTTAAATCACAATATGTAACACTAATCTCTAAATTCAAAATTTTCTTTCTTAACCTTAAATTAAATGTGCTAATTTGTCTTCCTGTTCTTCCTCCTTGGTGATGTAGCAAACTGGTAACATTATGGATTCCGTTGCTTATGTGGTTCGGGAACAATCCATATTTCCTACATTTTATCAAGAAAATTCTTCTCCCAGCAAACACAAAATGTCTGGCAAAACAATGGGCCATTACAGTTATTGCTGGTAGAGTGATGGCAATTTTTGCCAATACTTGGAAAGTGAATATAGAGTACAGTCTAACCATTATAACCTCCGTGTTGTAATGGTGAATTGATGGTTTTGTGTGTTAAATATGCTCTTCCTGTTACTGGGTAGTTGGAATCACTTTAACGTTGCTGGTACATTAAACAAGTTAAAGCACTTTTTTGTCTGTGACAAACCAACGTTTTTTAAGTGATGTAAAAAATCGTTTATTATATCGTTATTTGCCATCAATAATTCATTGTTGGCCGGATACATAGTAACCAATATACAGTAAATTTATCAATGGGCCATTATTCTATTCTTGCGAATGTAATTGTAATATTTTGTTAATACAAAAAAAGCGAATTATAAGTGCATTACAATTTACAAAACGTGTTGTAACCTTACTTTTAAAATTCCCGCGATGAGAACAGCGAAACTTTTGACATTTGACAGCTAGACGAAGAAGGTGAAGGCACGCTTAAATAATTTATGGTTGATTTCTTATAATATTCATATAAATCATATAAGTTTTGTGGTTATTTTAGTTCTAGTTTGAATTCGTCATTTATTGTGCGTTTGTGTTTTGTGGAATAGTGCAGATGTAATTGAAAAGAAAAGTTTTACATGTCGAAGGATGTCATCTTCTACTCAAAAAAAAATGACATATAGGTAGGTATATAAAAGTCGCCTTATATTTTATTAAGATAATTCATCAAACACAAAAATAATATGGATTCTTCACATCTTTGTGTCATAATATTTAACATCCCAATTAAAAAAAAACATTCGTTTAACTAGTTTATTTATAAATCATTAGGAATGTTTACCTAATAAGCCCATATTTTTACGTTTTTATTTTGAGATAATACCTTGTAATACTTTTCTTTGAGAAATTCTTAGGTATATTAACGTTAATCTTGATTTTTTTTTTGTCTTTCGCGTTCTATTAGAGAATGATTGTTGCCTGTTGGGTGTTATGTGAAGGTATAGACCTTCTTTCATTGTGATTTGAAGCCTATATGCACCACCTTAACTGTCACATAATTTTTTTTTTTTTAGATTCCGTAAGAATAAATCCTTTGTGTAAAGATTCATCCAAAAAAAAATATTAAAGATATTATAAAAACGTGGTTACGGGGTTCAATGGACCGCGAAGGAGGATGTACAAATAGGACCACTAATTTAAGAAGACGAGATGGATAATTAGAATTAATTTATGGTTTCATTACTATTTATTTAATAATAAGTAAGTCTATTGGCAGTTATACTTCTGTTGTTAATAAAAAAATATATATTTTATCTTTCAGTACCTATATGAGTTTAATATACCGACAATTTAGCGTTATTCATTAGTCATCACCTAATAGGTTTATATGTTAAATACCTATATTATGCTTTTCTTCAATTTTGTTTGTATAGACTTTTTGAAAAATATTTTAATAAGTACATTATACCTTTCACTTGAAGAATTAAAATAATAAACTATTAAAACAAATTATGAAAATAAAAAAACCGTCAATGTTTTGAAAAAATAACTTTCTATTATGAAGACTGACTGTAATTATTCTTTCTTTTATGAAAGTTGAGAAGAATAATACAGTTTTGAAAATGGAAATAGTATAGGTGTTTCTTTGAAATCGTATGTTGAACTATTTTAAGCTAAATCCAGAACTCCAACTAACTTGTAAAAAAATAATAATAGGTAACCATTAACTTTTTACTAAAAGATGTATCCTTTATCCTTTATTAATACTACCTACGTTTGGTGGTGATGAGCATTAATAAGAAGTAGCCTGCATAGAATGATAGAAGATCAGCTGGCAAGTCGTTACAGAAAAACAAGCACTGTTTCAAGGTAGGTATGAAAATTACGTATGTTGCAAAAGTTTTGGGGATTTTTATTTATTTACTTATCCCTACTGAAATACTGTACAACTATCAAATCAAATTAGCTAATTTATCTCAATTAAACAGAAAAAAAACAATAAGTCTACTGCTAAGGGTCCGTTGGGTTCCATAGTATGTAGTGTCTCTTTAGGCGCCCAATCATTGCTGTTTAAAATTTATTGGTATTTCTTTGACGATAAAAAAACTTTTGCACGTTATTGTCACAACAGTCCTTTGGTTAAAAAAAGGTAGGTATGTATATGCAGTATAGTGACTATCGGAGTTTGAGAGGCCTTGCACCTGCACGTACTGTCCCAAAATACAGGAATTGTAGATATAACTGAGGTTGACATTTACTTGAAAGAGAATATAGCATTAAAATTTCAATTTATGGTAATCAATGATAAACCATCCGTGGTATCTTAATAAAATTATGAGCAGTTTTTCATTAATTACGATGGTGTAATGTAAATAAATGTCAGCCTTAATTATATTTGCTATTTCCGTATTAGGGAACAGCATGGGTGGAGGTCTCTCTAATTCCAGTAGCCACAACTGCATATATTGTAATGGCAAACCATTGATAGTATTCACTTTCTCATCACATAAATGTTAAATATTCGATACAGTGCCAACAATGGTCCCCACTGCATATATTGTAATGGCAAAACAATCGTACTTTTCATTCATGTCGTGTAAAGAATAAGTGTAAAAAAAGCACTGCACAGCCATCATTGGCAAAGTGTTCCGTGGCCGAGCGCTGGCCGGTGTTTCACTTTATTCATTAATTTAGCATTTCTTGCCAGTACTCTGCCAATGATGCAGTAAAGGCATGTATGCAGTTTATTAACAATGGGCCAATCATTGGTGTTTGCTGGGCTATTTTTAAGTGCTGCAAGTTTGTTGTTAATATTAGCCCATCTTTTCAACAATCCTACGTCTGTAGGTCCATACCGTCTGTGGATGTCATCGAAAAACCCCATATCTGTGGCATAAAAAACTAAGGGTAGTCTTGACTGACTAGTTAAGATAGAAAATTATAATTTTGAGGATGCAGTCATTAAACAAGGGCACTTAGAAAACAAAAAGAAAACTCTTTGTTCTTTGTCAAGCTTTCGGAAAAATCTTTATTCCTTTATCAAGACATCTAAAATACAAGAACATTCCTTTTATTAAAAAACTCATAAAAAGAAATCAAAAAACTTACAAAACGTTGAGATTGATATTGAAAACTGCACACTTAAATATGAACATTTTCTTGTTAAAAAACACATAAATTATAATCAACCATGTGTAAAATCAGAAATACAAATAACACAGTTAATAGTTTAAAAACAATTTTCCTATTACATTTACTCTACATTTTAAAAAATTTTTTTAATTAAAAGCAAATCGAGAATATACCTACCACGCTTGAAAATGACATGGTCGGTATTTAAACCAAGCCAACAAGTAAATATGAATAAAAAAGCACGTGGACACATGCTCAGCTGCAATTGGTCCAAAGTTCTAGTTACAAACTAGATCCTAGGGAGAATTACTACCAACATAAGTGCCAACTTAATATTTGAAATAAAAATTAATTTACGGAATATGTCTAACCAAAAAACGCTTAGCTTTCCAGTCGAGAGGAAAACGACGAAAAAGAATACCAAGATGATAAAATAAACACGGCATTATTAAAGATAATAGTCTAATGGGAACTACCTCTTTTCAATGACGTGAAAACAACCATCCTACTATTCAAATAACCGCCATCTTCCTCCCGACCAGAAAACCAACGTCTAACCTTAAACAGTCGAATTTTGTGAAAAATTCCTGAAATTTTCTTTTTCTAATTTTAAGATATAAGTATAGATGTTACTTAAATTTTGTATGTCAGATCTCTTATTTAAACATTCTGTTTCATTGTTAATATGTATCATTTCTAAGAAAGTTCTTTTTTTAGTGTTCTTTTCAACCGCTAATACTTTTACGTTTTCAAAATTCATATTATGTCCTGTATTAGTAACATGTTCTGTCAAAGCACACGATTTTAAACTCCTTCTACAATCACTTTTATGAGAGGTTATTCGACCGTTTAATGTCCTAGACGTTTGTCCTATGTACGATTTATTACAATTAATGCAATCAATTTTATATACAACGTCTGCTTTCTCTTTTGTTTTTAATGGAGTTTTAACTTTACTATATAATTCTGATATTGTTTTCATATTTTTCATTGCAAATCTTATATTTAAATCTTTAAATAAATTAATTAATTTTGGGGTTAAATCTTCCAAATAAGGTAATGACTTATAAACAATTACTTGGTTCGTGACTTCGTTAACAATATTACTTCTACCCTGTATATTATTATTAACATTTCTATCTAACCTAGTATTAAATAAAATACTATTAACTAACTTGCTTGGATAAGAATTCTCTAACAAGACATCCCTTAGTTCTCTTAAGGACTCATCTCTATACGAAAGGTGCGAAAGTCTTATAACTCTGTTTTTTAACGCACGTATGAGGTTTAACTTCATACGAGGAGGGTGGTATGAATGATAATTCAAATACCTACCACTACTCATGGGTTTCCTATACCATTTGGTTAATAGAACATTCTGTTCTGTTCTCAACACTCTCATATCTAAGAAAGGAATGCTATTGTTCATTTCTTTTTCTACTGTAAATTGTATATTACTATCATAGTTGTTGAAAATATGAAGTACCTCATCTATATTGTTAGCAGGGACAGAGAGTAAAAGATCATCTACATATCTTTTTATAAATGGAATAACAAAAGGAATTCTGTTTAAACAATCCTTAATCAAGTCATCCATAACATAATTTACTAAAATAGGAGAAATGGTAGACCCCATAGGGGTTCCAAAGATTTGTTTGTAATAATTATTGTTAAATTCTAAATAATTTGAATCAAAAATAAATTTTAAAATTTTTAAAAATGTGTTTAAGTCAAAAGTACAAAAATCTGTAATCGTGTGCCAATTTCTAGAAATCGAAGTAACTACTAATTCGTAGGGTAGATTAGTAAAAAGGGAAACTACGTCAAAACTCACTATTACATAACCTGGTGGTAACTGATAGTTATTTATAAACTCACTAAAAACAAAAGAATCTTTAACATACGATTCATTATCTTTGTTATAGGCATTCGTTAATATGTTAGTCAAAAATTTTGCTAAATTTACATTTGGACAACTAATCGAGGACACAATAGGTCTCATTGCTAACGTTGGTTTGTGGATTTTAGGTAATGCGTAGAAACGAGGTGCAACTGAATTGTAAAAAGTTAAAGTTTTAGCTGTAGCTTCATCAATTAAGCTATCCTTTTTTAGTTGAGATACCATTTTATTTGCTCTCTGTTGTAATGTACAAGTAGGATCATTTCTCAATTTTTTGTAATATTTTTCATCATCTAACAATTCTTTACTTTTATTAAGATAGTCCTCCCTGTACATAACTACTGTAACATTACCCTTGTCACTCTTAACTACGTAAATATCAGGGTTTTCTTTCAAAAAAATTCTACATGTCTTAAACATATCCAGCAAATCACTCTTTGTATAATGAAATTTATGCAAAAAATTAGTAATGACATTAGTGTATTGTGACCTAAAACAATTTTTCGATTCCTCATTTAAGTCTTGAATTATAAATTCTAAATCCGCTAACAGTTCTGAAATTTTAATGTCATGTAACGAAGGACATAAACTAAATTTTGGGCCTAAAGCTAACACTTGTTGAACTTTATGTGGAATTTCTATTGTAGTTAAATTTTTAAACCATTTATTCTGCGTGAAAATTTTATTTGTTTCATTACTTCTAAGTCTATTGAATTTAATTATGTTGCTATTTTTAATTTTATGAAAAATTGTATTAAACTTGATTTTTAAACGTCTACTATATTCATTAATGATATGCTGAGGTAACTTAAGTTTCTTATAGATAAAATTGAGTTCATTTTCAAATTTTTTTAAATCACAATATGTAACACTAATCTCTAAATTCAAAATTTTCTTTCTTAACCTTAAATTAAATGTGCTAATTTGTCTTCCTGTTCTTCCTCCTTGGTGATGTAGCAAACTGGTAACATTATGGATTCCGTTGCTTATGTGGTTCGGGAACAATCCATATTTCCTACATTTTATCAAGAAAATTCTTCTATTTTTAAGTGCTGCAAGTTTGTTGTTAATATTAGCCCATCTTTTCAACAATCCTACGTCTGTAGGTCCATACCGTCTGTGGATGTCATCGAAAAACCCCATATCTGTGGCATAAAAAACTAAGGGTAGTCTTGACTGACTAGTTAAGATAGAAAATTATAATTTTGAGGATGCAGTCATTAAACAAGGGCACTTAGAAAACAAAAAGAAAACTCTTTGTTCTTTGTCAAGCTTTCGGAAAAATCTTTATTCCTTTATCAAGACATCTAAAATACAAGAACATTCCTTTTATTAAAAAACTCATAAAAAGAAATCAAAAAACTTACAAAACGTTGAGATTGATATTGAAAACTGCACACTTAAATATGAACATTTTCTTGTTAAAAAACACATAAATTATAATCAACCATGTGTAAAATCAGAAATACAAATAACACAGTTAATAGTTTAAAAACAATTTTCCTATTACATTTACTCTACATTTTAAAAAATTTTTTTAATTAAAAGCAAATCGAGAATATAACTACCACGCTTGAAAATGACATGGTCGGTATTTAAACCAAGCCAACAAGTAAATATGAATAAAAAAGCACGTGGACACATGCTCAGCTGCAATTGGTCCAAAGTTCTAGTTACAAACTAGATCCTAGGGAGAATTACTACCAACATAAGTGCCAACTTAATATTTGAAATAAAAATTAATTTACGGAATATGTCTAACCAAAAAACGCTTAGCTTTCCAGTCGAGAGGAAAACGACGAAAAAGAATACCAAGATGATAAAATAAACACGGCATTATTAAAGATAATAGTCTAATGGGAACTACCTCTTTTCAATGACGTGAAAACAACCATCCTACTATTCAAATAACCGCCATCTTCCTCCCGACCAGAAAACCAACGTCTAACCTTAAACAGTCGAATTTTGTGAAAAATTCCTGAAATTTTCTTTTTCTAATTTTAAGATATAAGTATAGATGTTACTTAAATTTTGTATGTCAGATCTCTTATTTAAACATTCTGTTTCATTGTTAATATGTATCATTTCTAAGAAAGTTCTTTTTTTAGTGTTCTTTTCAACCGCTAATACTTTTACGTTTTCAAAATTCATATTATGTCCTGTATTAGTAACATGTTCTGTCAAAGCACACGATTTTAAACTCCTTCTACAATCACTTTTATGAGAGGTTATTCGACCGTTTAATGTCCTAGACGTTTGTCCTATGTACGATTTATTACAATTAATGCAATCAATTTTATATACAACGTCTGCTTTCTCTTTTGTTTTTAATGGAGTTTTAACTTTACTATATAATTCTGATATTGTTTTCATATTTTTCATTGCAAATCTTATATTTAAATCTTTAAATAAATTAATTAATTTTGGGGTTAAATCTTCCAAATAAGGTAATGACTTATAAACAATTACTTGGTTCGTGACTTCGTTAACAATATTACTTCTACCCTGTATATTATTATTAACATTTCTATCTAACCTAGTATTAAATAAAATACTATTAACTAACTTGCTTGGATAAGAATTCTCTAACAAGACATCCCTTAGTTCTCTTAAGGACTCATCTCTATACGAAAGGTGCGAAAGTCTTATAACTCTGTTTTTTAACGCACGTATGAGGTTTAACTTCATACGAGGAGGGTGGTATGAATGATAATTCAAATACCTACCACTACTCATGGGTTTCCTATACCATTTGGTTAATAGAACATTCTGTTCTGTTCTCAACACTCTCATATCTAAGAAAGGAATGCTATTGTTCATTTCTTTTTCTACTGTAAATTGTATATTACTATCATAGTTGTTGAAAATATGAAGTACCTCATCTATATTGTTAGCAGGGACAGAGAGTAAAAGATCATCTACATATCTTTTTATAAATGGAATAACAAAAGGAATTCTGTTTAAACAATCCTTAATCAAGTCATCCATAACATAATTTACTAAAATAGGAGAAATGGTAGACCCCATAGGGGTTCCAAAGATTTGTTTGTAATAATTATTGTTAAATTCTAAATAATTTGAATCAAAAATAAATTTTAAAATTTTTAAAAATGTGTTTAAGTCAAAAGTACAAAAATCTGTAATCGTGTGCCAATTTCTAGAAATCGAAGTAACTACTAATTCGTAGGGTAGATTAGTAAAAAGGGAAACTACGTCAAAACTCACTATTACATAACCTGGTGGTAACTGATAGTTATTTATAAACTCACTAAAAACAAAAGAATCTTTAACATACGATTCATTATCTTTGTTATAGGCATTCGTTAATATGTTAGTCAAAAATTTTGCTAAATTTACATTTGGACAACTAATCGAGGACACAATAGGTCTCATTGCTAACGTTGGTTTGTGGATTTTAGGTAATGCGTAGAAACGAGGTGCAACTGAATTGTAAAAAGTTAAAGTTTTAGCTGTAGCTTCATCAATTAAGCTATCCTTTTTTAGTTGAGATACCATTTTATTTGCTCTCTGTTGTAATGTACAAGTAGGATCATTTCTCAATTTTTTGTAATATTTTTCATCATCTAACAATTCTTTACTTTTATTAAGATAGTCCTCCCTGTACATAACTACTGTAACATTACCCTTGTCACTCTTAACTACGTAAATATCAGGGTTTTCTTTCAAAAAAATTCTACATGTCTTAAACATATCCAGCAAATCACTCTTTGTATAATGAAATTTATGCAAAAAATTAGTAATGACATTAGTGTATTGTGACCTAAAACAATTTTTCGATTCCTCATTTAAGTCTTGAATTATAAATTCTAAATCCGCTAACAGTTCTGAAATTTTAATGTCATGTAACGAAGGACATAAACTAAATTTTGGGCCTAAAGCTAACACTTGTTGAACTTTATGTGGAATTTCTATTGTAGTTAAATTTTTAAACCATTTATTCTGCGTGAAAATTTTATTTGTTTCATTACTTCTAAGTCTATTGAATTTAATTATGTTGCTATTTTTAATTTTATGAAAAATTGTATTAAACTTGATTTTTAAACGTCTACTATATTCATTAATGATATGCTGAGGTAACTTAAGTTTCCATTAAAAACAAAAGAGAAAGCAGACGTTGTATATAAAATTGATTGCATTAATTGTAATAAATCGTACATAGGACAAACGTCTAGGACATTAAACGGTCGAATAACCTCTCATAAAAGTGATTGTAGAAGGAGTTTAAAATCGTGTGCTTTGACAGAACATGTTACTAATACAGGACATAATATGAATTTTGAAAACGTAAAAGTATTAGCGGTTGAAAAGAACACTAAAAAAAGAACTTTCTTAGAAATGATACATATTAACAATGAAACAGAATGTTTAAATAAGAGATCTGACATACAAAATTTAAGTAACATCTATACTTATATCTTAAAATTAGAAAAAGAAAATTTCAGGAATTTTTCACAAAATTCGACTGTTTAAGGTTAGACGTTGGTTTTCTGGTCGGGAGGAAGATGGCGGTTATTTGAATAGTAGGATGGTTGTTTTCACGTCATTGAAAAGAGGTAGTTCCCATTAGACTATTATCTTTAATAATGCCGTGTTTATTTTATCATCTTGGTATTCTTTTTCGTCGTTTTCCTCTCGACTGGAAAGCTAAGCGTTTTTTGGTTAGACATATTCCGTAAATTAATTTTTATTTCAAATATTAAGTTGGCACTTATGTTGGTAGTAATTCTCCCTAGGATCTAGTTTGTAACTAGAACTTTGGACCAATTGCAGCTGAGCATGTGTCCACGTGCTTTTTTATTCATATTTACTTGTTGGCTTGGTTTAAATACCGACCATGTCATTTTCAAGCGTGGTAGTTATATTCTCGATTTGCTTTTAATTAAAAAAATTTTTTAAAATGTAGAGTAAATGTAATAGGAAAATTGTTTTTAAACTATTAACTGTGTTATTTGTATTTCTGATTTTACACATGGTTGATTATAATTTATGTGTTTTTTAACAAGAAAATGTTCATATTTAAGTGTGCAGTTTTCAATATCAATCTCAACGTTTTGTAAGTTTTTTGATTTCTTTTTATGAGTTTTTTAATAAAAGGAATGTTCTTGTATTTTAGATGTCTTGATAAAGGAATAAAGATTTTTCCGAAAGCTTGACAAAGAACAAAGAGTTTTCTTTTTGTTTTCTAAGTGCCCTTGTTTAATGACTGCATCCTCAAAATTATAATTTTCTATCTTAACTAGTCAGTCAAGACTACCCTTAGTTTTTTATGCCACAGATATGGGGTTTTTCGATGACATCCACAGACGGTATGGACCTACAGACGTAGGATTGTTGAAAAGATGGGCTAATATTAACAACAAACTTGCAGCACTTAAAAATAGAAGAATTTTCTTGATAAAATGTAGGAAATATGGATTGTTCCCGAACCACATAAGCAACGGAATCCATAATGTTACCAGTTTGCTACATCACCAAGGAGGAAGAACAGGAAGACAAATTAGCACATTTAATTTAAGGTTAAGAAAGAAAATTTTGAATTTAGAGATTAGTGTTACATATTGTGATTTAAAAAAATTAGAAAATGAACTCAATTTTATCTATAAGAAACTTAAGTTACCTCAGCATATCATTAATGAATATAGTAGACGTTTAAAAATCAAGTTTAATACAATTTTTCATAAAATTAAAAATAGCAACATAATTAAATTCAATAGACTTAGAAGTAATGAAACAAATAAAATTTTCACGCAGAATAAATGGTTTAAAAATTTAACTACAATAGAAATTCCACATAAAGTTCAACAAGTGTTAGCTTTAGGCCCAAAATTTAGTTTATGTCCTTCGTTACATGACATTAAAATTTCAGAACTGTTAGCGGATTTAGAATTTATAATTCAAGACTTAAATGAGGAATCGAAAAATTGTTTTAGGTCACAATACACTAATGTCATTACTAATTTTTTGCATAAATTTCATTATACAAAGAGTGATTTGCTGGATATGTTTAAGACATGTAGAATTTTTTTGAAAGAAAACCCTGATATTTACGTAGTTAAGAGTGACAAGGGTAATGTTACAGTAGTTATGTACAGGGAGGACTATCTTAATAAAAGTAAAGAATTGTTAGATGATGAAAAATATTACAAAAAATTGAGAAATGATCCTACTTGTACATTACAACAGAGAGCAAATAAAATGGTATCTCAACTAAAAAAGGATAGCTTAATTGATGAAGCTACAGCTAAAACTTTAACTTTTTACAATTCAGTTGCACCTCGTTTCTACGCATTACCTAAAATCCACAAACCAACGTTAGCAATGAGACCTATTGTGTCCTCGATTAGTTGTCCAAATGTAAATTTAGCAAAATTTTTGACTAACATATTAACGAATGCCTATAACAAAGATAATGAATCGTATGTTAAAGATTCTTTTGTTTTTAGTGAGTTTATAAATAACTATCAGTTACCACCAGGTTATGTAATAGTGAGTTTTGACGTAGTTTCCCTTTTTACTAATCTACCCTACGAATTAGTAGTTACTTCGATTTCTAGAAATTGGCACACGATTACAGATTTTTGTACTTTTGACTTAAACACATTTTTAAAAATTTTAAAATTTATTTTTGATTCAAATTATTTAGAATTTAACAATAATTATTACAAACAAATCTTTGGAACCCCTATGGGGTCTACCATTTCTCCTATTTTAGTAAATTATGTTATGGATGACTTGATTAAGGATTGTTTAAACAGAATTCCTTTTGTTATTCCATTTATAAAAAGATATGTAGATGATCTTTTACTCTCTGTCCCTGCTAACAATATAGATGAGGTACTTCATATTTTCAACAACTATGATAGTAATATACAATTTACAGTAGAAAAAGAAATGAACAATAGCATTCCTTTCTTAGATATGAGAGTGTTGAGAACAGAACAGAATGTTCTATTAACCAAATGGTATAGGAAACCCATGAGTAGTGGTAGGTATTTGAATTATCATTCATACCACCCTCCTCGTATGAAGTTAAACCTCATACGTGCGTTAAAAAACAGAGTTATAAGACTTTCGCACCTTTCGTATAGAGATGAGTCCTTAAGAGAACTAAGGGATGTCTTGTTAGAGAATTCTTATCCAAGCAAGTTAGTTAATAGTATTTTATTTAATACTAGGTTAGATAGAAATGTTAATAATAATATACAGGGTAGAAGTAATATTGTTAACGAAGTCACGAACCAAGTAATTGTTTATAAGTCATTACCTTATTTGGAAGATTTAACCCCAAAATTAATTAATTTATTTAAAGATTTAAATATAAGATTTGCAATGAAAAATATGAAAACAATATCAGAATTATATAGTAAAGTTAAAACTCCATTAAAAACAAAAGAGAAAGCAGACGTTGTATATAAAATTGATTGCATTAATTGTAATAAATCGTACATAGGACAAACGTCTAGGACATTAAACGGTCGAATAACCTCTCATAAAAGTGATTGTAGAAGGAGTTTAAAATCGTGTGCTTTGACAGAACATGTTACTAATACAGGACATAATATGAATTTTGAAAACGTAAAAGTATTAGCGGTTGAAAAGAACACTAAAAAAAGAACTTTCTTAGAAATGATACATATTAACAATGAAACAGAATGTTTAAATAAGAGATCTGACATACAAAATTTAAGTAACATCTATACTTATATCTTAAAATTAGAAAAAGAAAATTTCAGGAATTTTTCACAAAATTCGACTGTTTAAGGTTAGACGTTGGTTTTCTGGTCGGGAGGAAGATGGCGGTTATTTGAATAGTAGGATGGTTGTTTTCACGTCATTGAAAAGAGGTAGTTCCCATTAGACTATTATCTTTAATAATGCCGTGTTTATTTTATCATCTTGGTATTCTTTTTCGTCGTTTTCCTCTCGACTGGAAAGCTAAGCGTTTTTTGGTTAGACATATTCCGTAAATTAATTTTTATTTCAAATATTAAGTTGGCACTTATGTTGGTAGTAATTCTCCCTAGGATCTAGTTTGTAACTAGAACTTTGGACCAATTGCAGCTGAGCATGTGTCCACGTGCTTTTTTATTCATATTTACTTGTTGGCTTGGTTTAAATACCGACCATGTCATTTTCAAGCGTGGTAGTTATATTCTCGATTTGCTTTTAATTAAAAAAATTTTTTAAAATGTAGAGTAAATGTAATAGGAAAATTGTTTTTAAACTATTAACTGTGTTATTTGTATTTCTGATTTTACACATGGTTGATTATAATTTATGTGTTTTTTAACAAGAAAATGTTCATATTTAAGTGTGCAGTTTTCAATATCAATCTCAACGTTTTGTAAGTTTTTTGATTTCTTTTTATGAGTTTTTTAATAAAAGGAATGTTCTTGTATTTTAGATGTCTTGATAAAGGAATAAAGATTTTTCCGAAAGCTTGACAAAGAACAAAGAGTTTTCTTTTTGTTTTCTAAGTGCCCTTGTTTAATGACTGCATCCTCAAAATTATAATTTTCTATCTTAACTAGTCAGTCAAGACTACCCTTAGTTTTTTATGCCACAGATATGGGGTTTTTCGATGACATCCACAGACGGTATGGACCTACAGACGTAGGATTGTTGAAAAGATGGGCTAATATTAACAACAAACTTGCAGCACTTAAAAATAGAAGAATTTTCTTGATAAAATGTAGGAAATATGGATTGTTCCCGAACCACATAAGCAACGGAATCCATAATGTTACCAGTTTGCTACATCACCAAGGAGGAAGAACAGGAAGACAAATTAGCACATTTAATTTAAGGTTAAGAAAGAAAATTTTGAATTTAGAGATTAGTGTTACATATTGTGATTTAAAAAAATTAGAAAATGAACTCAATTTTATCTATAAGAAACTTAAGTTACCTCAGCATATCATTAATGAATATAGTAGACGTTTAAAAATCAAGTTTAATACAATTTTTCATAAAATTAAAAATAGCAACATAATTAAATTCAATAGACTTAGAAGTAATGAAACAAATAAAATTTTCACGCAGAATAAATGGTTTAAAAATTTAACTACAATAGAAATTCCACATAAAGTTCAACAAGTGTTAGCTTTAGGCCCAAAATTTAGTTTATGTCCTTCGTTACATGACATTAAAATTTCAGAACTGTTAGCGGATTTAGAATTTATAATTCAAGACTTAAATGAGGAATCGAAAAATTGTTTTAGGTCACAATACACTAATGTCATTACTAATTTTTTGCATAAATTTCATTATACAAAGAGTGATTTGCTGGATATGTTTAAGACATGTAGAATTTTTTTGAAAGAAAACCCTGATATTTACGTAGTTAAGAGTGACAAGGGTAATGTTACAGTAGTTATGTACAGGGAGGACTATCTTAATAAAAGTAAAGAATTGTTAGATGATGAAAAATATTACAAAAAATTGAGAAATGATCCTACTTGTACATTACAACAGAGAGCAAATAAAATGGTATCTCAACTAAAAAAGGATAGCTTAATTGATGAAGCTACAGCTAAAACTTTAACTTTTTACAATTCAGTTGCACCTCGTTTCTACGCATTACCTAAAATCCACAAACCAACGTTAGCAATGAGACCTATTGTGTCCTCGATTAGTTGTCCAAATGTAAATTTAGCAAAATTTTTGACTAACATATTAACGAATGCCTATAACAAAGATAATGAATCGTATGTTAAAGATTCTTTTGTTTTTAGTGAGTTTATAAATAACTATCAGTTACCACCAGGTTATGTAATAGTGAGTTTTGACGTAGTTTCCCTTTTTACTAATCTACCCTACGAATTAGTAGTTACTTCGATTTCTAGAAATTGGCACACGATTACAGATTTTTGTACTTTTGACTTAAACACATTTTTAAAAATTTTAAAATTTATTTTTGATTCAAATTATTTAGAATTTAACAATAATTATTACAAACAAATCTTTGGAACCCCTATGGGGTCTACCATTTCTCCTATTTTAGTAAATTATGTTATGGATGACTTGATTAAGGATTGTTTAAACAGAATTCCTTTTGTTATTCCATTTATAAAAAGATATGTAGATGATCTTTTACTCTCTGTCCCTGCTAACAATATAGATGAGGTACTTCATATTTTCAACAACTATGATAGTAATATACAATTTACAGTAGAAAAAGAAATGAACAATAGCATTCCTTTCTTAGATATGAGAGTGTTGAGAACAGAACAGAATGTTCTATTAACCAAATGGTATAGGAAACCCATGAGTAGTGGTAGGTATTTGAATTATCATTCATACCACCCTCCTCGTATGAAGTTAAACCTCATACGTGCGTTAAAAAACAGAGTTATAAGACTTTCGCACCTTTCGTATAGAGATGAGTCCTTAAGAGAACTAAGGGATGTCTTGTTAGAGAATTCTTATCCAAGCAAGTTAGTTAATAGTATTTTATTTAATACTAGGTTAGATAGAAATGTTAATAATAATATACAGGGTAGAAGTAATATTGTTAACGAAGTCACGAACCAAGTAATTGTTTATAAGTCATTACCTTATTTGGAAGATTTAACCCCAAAATTAATTAATTTATTTAAAGATTTAAATATAAGATTTGCAATGAAAAATATGAAAACAATATCAGAATTATATAGTAAAGTTAAAACTCCATTAAAAACAAAAGAGAAAGCAGACGTTGTATATAAAATTGATTGCATTAATTGTAATAAATCGTACATAGGACAAACGTCTAGGACATTAAACGGTCGAATAACCTCTCATAAAAGTGATTGTAGAAGGAGTTTAAAATCGTGTGCTTTGACAGAACATGTTACTAATACAGGACATAATATGAATTTTGAAAACGTAAAAGTATTAGCGGTTGAAAAGAACACTAAAAAAAGAACTTTCTTAGAAATGATACATATTAACAATGAAACAGAATGTTTAAATAAGAGATCTGACATACAAAATTTAAGTAACATCTATACTTATATCTTAAAATTAGAAAAAGAAAATTTCAGGAATTTTTCACAAAATTCGACTGTTTAAGGTTAGACGTTGGTTTTCTGGTCGGGAGGAAGATGGCGGTTATTTGAATAGTAGGATGGTTGTTTTCACGTCATTGAAAAGAGGTAGTTCCCATTAGACTATTATCTTTAATAATGCCGTGTTTATTTTATCATCTTGGTATTCTTTTTCGTCGTTTTCCTCTCGACTGGAAAGCTAAGCGTTTTTTGGTTAGACATATTCCGTAAATTAATTTTTATTTCAAATATTAAGTTGGCACTTATGTTGGTAGTAATTCTCCCTAGGATCTAGTTTGTAACTAGAACTTTGGACCAATTGCAGCTGAGCATGTGTCCACGTGCTTTTTTATTCATATTTACTTGTTGGCTTGGTTTAAATACCGACCATGTCATTTTCAAGCGTGGTAGTTATATTCTCGATTTGCTTTTAATTAAAAAAATTTTTTAAAATGTAGAGTAAATGTAATAGGAAAATTGTTTTTAAACTATTAACTGTGTTATTTGTATTTCTGATTTTACACATGGTTGATTATAATTTATGTGTTTTTTAACAAGAAAATGTTCATATTTAAGTGTGCAGTTTTCAATATCAATCTCAACGTTTTGTAAGTTTTTTGATTTCTTTTTATGAGTTTTTTAATAAAAGGAATGTTCTTGTATTTTAGATGTCTTGATAAAGGAATAAAGATTTTTCCGAAAGCTTGACAAAGAACAAAGAGTTTTCTTTTTGTTTTCTAAGTGCCCTTGTTTAATGACTGCATCCTCAAAATTATAATTTTCTATCTTAACTAGTCAGTCAAGACTACCCTTAGTTTTTTATGCCACAGATATGGGGTTTTTCGATGACATCCACAGACGGTATGGACCTACAGACGTAGGATTGTTGAAAAGATGGGCTAATATTAACAACAAACTTGCAGCACTTAAAAATAGAAGAATTTTCTTGATAAAATGTAGGAAATATGGATTGTTCCCGAACCACATAAGCAACGGAATCCATAATGTTACCAGTTTGCTACATCACCAAGGAGGAAGAACAGGAAGACAAATTAGCACATTTAATTTAAGGTTAAGAAAGAAAATTTTGAATTTAGAGATTAGTGTTACATATTGTGATTTAAAAAAATTAGAAAATGAACTCAATTTTATCTATAAGAAACTTAAGTTACCTCAGCATATCATTAATGAATATAGTAGACGTTTAAAAATCAAGTTTAATACAATTTTTCATAAAATTAAAAATAGCAACATAATTAAATTCAATAGACTTAGAAGTAATGAAACAAATAAAATTTTCACGCAGAATAAATGGTTTAAAAATTTAACTACAATAGAAATTCCACATAAAGTTCAACAAGTGTTAGCTTTAGGCCCAAAATTTAGTTTATGTCCTTCGTTACATGACATTAAAATTTCAGAACTGTTAGCGGATTTAGAATTTATAATTCAAGACTTAAATGAGGAATCGAAAAATTGTTTTAGGTCACAATACACTAATGTCATTACTAATTTTTTGCATAAATTTCATTATACAAAGAGTGATTTGCTGGATATGTTTAAGACATGTAGAATTTTTTTGAAAGAAAACCCTGATATTTACGTAGTTAAGAGTGACAAGGGTAATGTTACAGTAGTTATGTACAGGGAGGACTATCTTAATAAAAGTAAAGAATTGTTAGATGATGAAAAATATTACAAAAAATTGAGAAATGATCCTACTTGTACATTACAACAGAGAGCAAATAAAATGGTATCTCAACTAAAAAAGGATAGCTTAATTGATGAAGCTACAGCTAAAACTTTAACTTTTTACAATTCAGTTGCACCTCGTTTCTACGCATTACCTAAAATCCACAAACCAACGTTAGCAATGAGACCTATTGTGTCCTCGATTAGTTGTCCAAATGTAAATTTAGCAAAATTTTTGACTAACATATTAACGAATGCCTATAACAAAGATAATGAATCGTATGTTAAAGATTCTTTTGTTTTTAGTGAGTTTATAAATAACTATCAGTTACCACCAGGTTATGTAATAGTGAGTTTTGACGTAGTTTCCCTTTTTACTAATCTACCCTACGAATTAGTAGTTACTTCGATTTCTAGAAATTGGCACACGATTACAGATTTTTGTACTTTTGACTTAAACACATTTTTAAAAATTTTAAAATTTATTTTTGATTCAAATTATTTAGAATTTAACAATAATTATTACAAACAAATCTTTGGAACCCCTATGGGGTCTACCATTTCTCCTATTTTAGTAAATTATGTTATGGATGACTTGATTAAGGATTGTTTAAACAGAATTCCTTTTGTTATTCCATTTATAAAAAGATATGTAGATGATCTTTTACTCTCTGTCCCTGCTAACAATATAGATGAGGTACTTCATATTTTCAACAACTATGATAGTAATATACAATTTACAGTAGAAAAAGAAATGAACAATAGCATTCCTTTCTTAGATATGAGAGTGTTGAGAACAGAACAGAATGTTCTATTAACCAAATGGTATAGGAAACCCATGAGTAGTGGTAGGTATTTGAATTATCATTCATACCACCCTCCTCGTATGAAGTTAAACCTCATACGTGCGTTAAAAAACAGAGTTATAAGACTTTCGCACCTTTCGTATAGAGATGAGTCCTTAAGAGAACTAAGGGATGTCTTGTTAGAGAATTCTTATCCAAGCAAGTTAGTTAATAGTATTTTATTTAATACTAGGTTAGATAGAAATGTTAATAATAATATACAGGGTAGAAGTAATATTGTTAACGAAGTCACGAACCAAGTAATTGTTTATAAGTCATTACCTTATTTGGAAGATTTAACCCCAAAATTAATTAATTTATTTAAAGATTTAAATATAAGATTTGCAATGAAAAATATGAAAACAATATCAGAATTATATAGTAAAGTTAAAACTCCATTAAAAACAAAAGAGAAAGCAGACGTTGTATATAAAATTGATTGCATTAATTGTAATAAATCGTACATAGGACAAACGTCTAGGACATTAAACGGTCGAATAACCTCTCATAAAAGTGATTGTAGAAGGAGTTTAAAATCGTGTGCTTTGACAGAACATGTTACTAATACAGGACATAATATGAATTTTGAAAACGTAAAAGTATTAGCGGTTGAAAAGAACACTAAAAAAAGAACTTTCTTAGAAATGATACATATTAACAATGAAACAGAATGTTTAAATAAGAGATCTGACATACAAAATTTAAGTAACATCTATACTTATATCTTAAAATTAGAAAAAGAAAATTTCAGGAATTTTTCACAAAATTCGACTGTTTAAGGTTAGACGTTGGTTTTCTGGTCGGGAGGAAGATGGCGGTTATTTGAATAGTAGGATGGTTGTTTTCACGTCATTGAAAAGAGGTAGTTCCCATTAGACTATTATCTTTAATAATGCCGTGTTTATTTTATCATCTTGGTATTCTTTTTCGTCGTTTTCCTCTCGACTGGAAAGCTAAGCGTTTTTTGGTTAGACATATTCCGTAAATTAATTTTTATTTCAAATATTAAGTTGGCACTTATGTTGGTAGTAATTCTCCCTAGGATCTAGTTTGTAACTAGAACTTTGGACCAATTGCAGCTGAGCATGTGTCCACGTGCTTTTTTATTCATATTTACTTGTTGGCTTGGTTTAAATACCGACCATGTCATTTTCAAGCGTGGTAGTTATATTCTCGATTTGCTTTTAATTAAAAAAATTTTTTAAAATGTAGAGTAAATGTAATAGGAAAATTGTTTTTAAACTATTAACTGTGTTATTTGTATTTCTGATTTTACACATGGTTGATTATAATTTATGTGTTTTTTAACAAGAAAATGTTCATATTTAAGTGTGCAGTTTTCAATATCAATCTCAACGTTTTGTAAGTTTTTTGATTTCTTTTTATGAGTTTTTTAATAAAAGGAATGTTCTTGTATTTTAGATGTCTTGATAAAGGAATAAAGATTTTTCCGAAAGCTTGACAAAGAACAAAGAGTTTTCTTTTTGTTTTCTAAGTGCCCTTGTTTAATGACTGCATCCTCAAAATTATAATTTTCTATCTTAACTAGTCAGTCAAGACTACCCTTAGTTTTTTATGCCACAGATATGGGGTTTTTCGATGACATCCACAGACGGTATGGACCTACAGACGTAGGATTGTTGAAAAGATGGGCTAATATTAACAACAAACTTGCAGCACTTAAAAATAGAAGAATTTTCTTGATAAAATGTAGGAAATATGGATTGTTCCCGAACCACATAAGCAACGGAATCCATAATGTTACCAGTTTGCTACATCACCAAGGAGGAAGAACAGGAAGACAAATTAGCACATTTAATTTAAGGTTAAGAAAGAAAATTTTGAATTTAGAGATTAGTGTTACATATTGTGATTTAAAAAAATTTGAAAATGAACTCAATTTTATCTATAAGAAACTTAAGTTACCTCAGCATATCATTAATGAATATAGTAGACGTTTAAAAATCAAGTTTAATACAATTTTTCATAAAATTAAAAATAGCAACATAATTAAATTCAATAGACTTAGAAGTAATGAAACAAATAAAATTTTCACGCAGAATAAATGGTTTAAAAATTTAACTACAATAGAAATTCCACATAAAGTTCAACAAGTGTTAGCTTTAGGCCCAAAATTTAGTTTATGTCCTTCGTTACATGACATTAAAATTTCAGAACTGTTAGCGGATTTAGAATTTATAATTCAAGACTTAAATGAGGAATCGAAAAATTGTTTTAGGTCACAATACACTAATGTCATTACTAATTTTTTGCATAAATTTCATTATACAAAGAGTGATTTGCTGGATATGTTTAAGACATGTAGAATTTTTTTGAAAGAAAACCCTGATATTTACGTAGTTAAGAGTGACAAGGGTAATGTTACAGTAGTTATGTACAGGGAGGACTATCTTAATAAAAGTAAAGAATTGTTAGATGATGAAAAATATTACAAAAAATTGAGAAATGATCCTACTTGTACATTACAACAGAGAGCAAATAAAATGGTATCTCAACTAAAAAAGGATAGCTTAATTGATGAAGCTACAGCTAAAACTTTAACTTTTTACAATTCAGTTGCACCTCGTTTCTACGCATTACCTAAAATCCACAAACCAACGTTAGCAATGAGACCTATTGTGTCCTCGATTAGTTGTCCAAATGTAAATTTAGCAAAATTTTTGACTAACATATTAACGAATGCCTATAACAAAGATAATGAATCGTATGTTAAAGATTCTTTTGTTTTTAGTGAGTTTATAAATAACTATCAGTTACCACCAGGTTATGTAATAGTGAGTTTTGACGTAGTTTCCCTTTTTACTAATCTACCCTACGAATTAGTAGTTACTTCGATTTCTAGAAATTGGCACACGATTACAGATTTTTGTACTTTTGACTTAAACACATTTTTAAAAATTTTAAAATTTATTTTTGATTCAAATTATTTAGAATTTAACAATAATTATTACAAACAAATCTTTGGAACCCCTATGGGGTCTACCATTTCTCCTATTTTAGTAAATTATGTTATGGATGACTTGATTAAGGATTGTTTAAACAGAATTCCTTTTGTTATTCCATTTATAAAAAGATATGTAGATGATCTTTTACTCTCTGTCCCTGCTAACAATATAGATGAGGTACTTCATATTTTCAACAACTATGATAGTAATATACAATTTACAGTAGAAAAAGAAATGAACAATAGCATTCCTTTCTTAGATATGAGAGTGTTGAGAACAGAACAGAATGTTCTATTAACCAAATGGTATAGGAAACCCATGAGTAGTGGTAGGTATTTGAATTATCATTCATACCACCCTCCTCGTATGAAGTTAAACCTCATACGTGCGTTAAAAAACAGAGTTATAAGACTTTCGCACCTTTCGTATAGAGATGAGTCCTTAAGAGAACTAAGGGATGTCTTGTTAGAGAATTCTTATCCAAGCAAGTTAGTTAATAGTATTTTATTTAATACTAGGTTAGATAGAAATGTTAATAATAATATACAGGGTAGAAGTAATATTGTTAACGAAGTCACGAACCAAGTAATTGTTTATAAGTCATTACCTTATTTGGAAGATTTAACCCCAAAATTAATTAATTTATTTAAAGATTTAAATATAAGATTTGCAATGAAAAATATGAAAACAATATCAGAATTATATAGTAAAGTTAAAACTCCATTAAAAACAAAAGAGAAAGCAGACGTTGTATATAAAATTGATTGCATTAATTGTAATAAATCGTACATAGGACAAACGTCTAGGACATTAAACGGTCGAATAACCTCTCATAAAAGTGATTGTAGAAGGAGTTTAAAATCGTGTGCTTTGACAGAACATGTTACTAATACAGGACATAATATGAATTTTGAAAACGTAAAAGTATTAGCGGTTGAAAAGAACACTAAAAAAAGAACTTTCTTAGAAATGATACATATTAACAATGAAACAGAATGTTTAAATAAGAGATCTGACATACAAAATTTAAGTAACATCTATACTTATATCTTAAAATTAGAAAAAGAAAATTTCAGGAATTTTTCACAAAATTCGACTGTTTAAGGTTAGACGTTGGTTTTCTGGTCGGGAGGAAGATGGCGGTTATTTGAATAGTAGGATGGTTGTTTTCACGTCATTGAAAAGAGGTAGTTCCCATTAGACTATTATCTTTAATAATGCCGTGTTTATTTTATCATCTTGGTATTCTTTTTCGTCGTTTTCCTCTCGACTGGAAAGCTAAGCGTTTTTTGGTTAGACATATTCCGTAAATTAATTTTTATTTCAAATATTAAGTTGGCACTTATGTTGGTAGTAATTCTCCCTAGGATCTAGTTTGTAACTAGAACTTTGGACCAATTGCAGCTGAGCATGTGTCCACGTGCTTTTTTATTCATATTTACTTGTTGGCTTGGTTTAAATACCGACCATGTCATTTTCAAGCGTGGTAGTTATATTCTCGATTTGCTTTTAATTAAAAAAATTTTTTAAAATGTAGAGTAAATGTAATAGGAAAATTGTTTTTAAACTATTAACTGTGTTATTTGTATTTCTGATTTTACACATGGTTGATTATAATTTATGTGTTTTTTAACAAGAAAATGTTCATATTTAAGTGTGCAGTTTTCAATATCAATCTCAACGTTTTGTAAGTTTTTTGATTTCTTTTTATGAGTTTTTTAATAAAAGGAATGTTCTTGTATTTTAGATGTCTTGATAAAGGAATAAAGATTTTTCCGAAAGCTTGACAAAGAACAAAGAGTTTTCTTTTTGTTTTCTAAGTGCCCTTGTTTAATGACTGCATCCTCAAAATTATAATTTTCTATATATATATATATATATATTTGAAATGAAATCCAAAGAATTCAGAAATCCATAGAGGTAAGTTTATAATTTAATAAAATAAATAGCAAAAATAAATTCTACTATTTCAGTCAGAGTGTACGTCTATTATCCTCTAATGTCTTAACAAGACATGAAACTCTTAAGGAGCTTATTTGCAAGTCCACATTTAACTGATGAGTTCAGTACTACGAATGTAGAAAGCAAATAATGTATTGCAATAAGCCTCACCAGACGGATTAATCCAAATGGACTCCTTCTGTTATTAGGCAACACACATTACCATCCCATGGACCGGTTTCTGGCTTATTAGCCTTCATCAGCATGGTACAGGTAACGCACGCCGCCAGAAAGCAGAAGGTCCAGTTCTTGTCAACCTCGATCGAGATATAAATATGGACCGTGTCGTCTGGTGAGGCTTATTGCAATACATTATTTGCTTTCTACATTCGTAGTACTGAACTCATCAGTTAAATGTGGACTTGCAAATAAGCTCCTTAAGAGTTTCATGTCTTGTTAAGACATTAGAGGATAATAGACGTACACTCTGACTTAAATAGTAGAATTTATTTTTGCTATTTATTTTATTAAATTATATATATATATATATATATATATATATATATATATATATATATATATATATATATATATATATATATATATATATATATATATATATATATATATATATATATATATATATATATATATATATATATATATATATATATATATATATATATATATATATATATATATATAAATATGTAAGCTTTGTGGTGACATGTATATTGAGTAAGAAAATTTGTGTGTTTTGCAATGAAGCTATTTTTTAAATATTAACCTCAAGTTAGTAAGTATTTATAGCAAAAATGTTGTTAATTTTTGTATTAACTTTGTTCTACCTTTTTTGTAGATGTCTTGAGAAAGGAAATAAACATTTCCGAAAGCTTGACAAATAACAAAGAGTATTCTTTTATTCCTGGCCTGAATATCTATTTTGACTGCAACCTCAAAATTTCCTAGTTTCTATCTTAACTAGTCAGTCAAGACTACCTTTTTATTATATATATATATATATATATATATATATATATATATATATATATATATATATATATATATATATATATATATATAATAGATATTCAGGCCAGGAATAAAAGAATACTCTTTGTTATTTGTCAAGCTTTCGGAAATGTTTATTTCCTTTCTCAAGACATCTACAAAAAAGGTAGAACAAAGTTAATACAAAAATTAACAACATTTTTGCTATAAATACTTACTAACTTGAGGTTAATATTTAAAAAATAGCTTCATTGCAAAACACACAAATTTTCTTACTCAATATACATGTCACCACAAAGCTTACATATTTAATTTAAGATTAAAAACATTACGTCGTAAAAACATTAAAAGATTATTAAAATATTGTTAAAATAACTACATTGTTAATGAATATTCACTACATGTGTTGTAGAACAGAAATATGCACAAAAACATTTGAAAAATTTTTTCTTTGAAAAGGATAAAAAACCACTGAAAACTAGTGCTATTGAAGCTACCAACTACATTGCCAACTTAATCAAGGCGGTAAATTTGAATTCTGGAAAAAACTATTGTTACTATTATTAAGTTTAAGAATATAAGTATAAATTTTACTCAAATTGTCTATATCCGATTTCTTATTTAAATTCTTATCCTCATTATTCATATGAATCATTTCAAGGAATATTCTTCTATGATAATTATTTTCTACCGTCAAAACTTTGACATTCTCATAATCCATTTTGTGTCCCGTTTCTATGACATGCTCTGCAAGTCCGCACGATTTGATGTTCCTATTGCAATCGCTTTTATGTGAAATTAACCGACCATGTAAAGTTCTCGACGTCTGTCCTATATAAGCTCTGTTACAGTTATTACATTGAATTCGATAAACTACATTCGACTTCTCTTTCTCTTTTAGTGCTGTCTTGGTTTTACTATATAATTTTGCAACAGTTTTTACATTCTTTTTCGCAATTTTTGTGTTAGTATGTTTAAAAAGGTTCATTAACCTTGATGTTAGATCCTCAATATATGGTAGAGATCTGTAAACCAGTCGATCAACCATCTCCGTTCCATGACCCACGTGGCCGTCAGTCAAGTTGTCGCTTCTGTCATTCATCGTCCTTAAGTTAACGTTATTATTTAATGCCAACCTATTGCTATTCTCATTAGAGTTTAAATTCTGTTCTGTATTAAATAACATTTTATTAATTAAATTAATTGGATAAGAATTCTCTATTAGTAAAACTTTAAGTTCATTTAAAGCTTCTTTTCTATACTGGGTGTGGGTGACCTTTACTACCCTATTTTTTAATGCTAGAATGAGATTGATTTTCATCCGAGGATGGTGGTACGAATGGTAATTAATATACCGACCACTACTCATAGGTTTTCTGTACCATTTAGTACTTAACCTATTATCCCGTTCGTTTCGAATGACTCTCATATCTAGGAAAGGGATACAATTCTCCGTTTCTTTTTCAACGGTAAACTGTATATCGTTGTTATAATTATTAAATATGCATAACACCTCATCAATCTTATCAGAGGGCACCGCAAGTAGAAGGTCATCAACATATCTCTTAATAAACGGAATGTTAAACAAAATTCTAGATAGACAATCCTTAACCACATCATCCAATACAAAATTTGCTAAAATGGGAGAAATTTTAGACCCCATTGGGGTACCAAAGACTTGTTTATAAAATGTATTATTAAATATACAATAATTTGAGTCAAAAATAAATTTTAAAATCGTTATAACAGAATTTAAATCTAAGTTACAACAATTCGAAATGACATCCCAGTTATTAGTTAAGCTGTCAATTATTAATTTCAAAGGTAAATTCGTGAATAAAGAAACAACATCAAAACTAACGACCACATAGCCTGGAGGGAGCTGGTAATCGTTAATAAATTCACTAAAAGCGAAAGAGTCCTTAACATAGAAATCGTTATCAGTCGTATATGCATTCGTTAGAATGTCAGTAAGAAATTTAGCTAGTTTTCCATTAGGACAATTGATCGAAGACATTATTGGCCTCATTGACAACGTTGGTTTATGTATTTTAGGTAACGAGTAAAAACGTGGAGCTACTGAATTATAAATTGTCAAAGTCTTAGCGGTATTTTGATCTATTAAATTATCTTTTTTCAATTGCGTAACTAATTTATTAGCTTTCTGTTGTGTTGTGCAAGTAGGATCTGTTTTAAGTTCTTTATAATATTTTTTATCGTTTAGAATTTCAAGACTTTTATTTATGTAATCCTCCTTGTACATCACTACCGTCACATTGCCTTTATCACTTTTAACCACCACTAACTCTATGTGTTCTTTCAGAAAACTTTTGCAATCATTAAATTTTTTTGTTAAATGGTGTATCATACCATGATTCTTATGCAAATAATTAGTAATAATATTAGTGTATTGCGATCTAAAACAATTTTTTGTGTCATCATTCATATCTACAATAATGTTTTCAAGGTCTGCTAATAAGGAAGGAATGTTAAGTTCAGAAACCGAAGGACATAAACTAAATTTTGGACCTAATGATAAAATGAATTGAACATTACTCGGTATCGTAACCGTAGTTAAATTTTTAAACCATTTACTTTGAGTTACTATTTTATTAGCTTCATCTTCTTTAAGTTTGTCAAATTTATTCAAATTTCTATTTTTTATTATATGAAAAATCCTATTATATTTAATCGTCAAACGTCTATCGTACTCTATTACTATATGTTGTGGAATTGTTAATTTATTTTTAATAGCTTCAAGCTTCTTTTCAATTGTATTTAAATCGCAAATAGTAATACTAATTTCTAAATTTAATAGTTTCTGTCTTAACCTTAAATTAAATGTGGCAATCTGTAGTCCAAGTCTTCCTCTCTGATGATGTAATAAATTGTTCACGTTGTTCAATCCATTGGAAATGTGATTAGGGAAAATTCGTTCTTTTCTACACTTCAGTAAGAAAATCCTTCTGTTTCGCAAAGCTGCTATCTTGGTGTTCAATTTGGCCCATTCTTTAAGTAACCCAACGTTAGCAGGTCCATACTGTCGGTGGATGTTGTGAAAAAACCCCATATCTGTGTATCAAAATAAAAAGGTAGTCTTGACTGACTAGTTAAGATAGAAACTAGGAAATTTTGAGGTTGCAGTCAAAATAGATATTCAGGCCAGGAATAAAAGAATACTCTTTGTTATTTGTCAAGCTTTCGGAAATGTTTATTTCCTTTCTCAAGACATCTACAAAAAAGGTAGAACAAAGTTAATACAAAAATTTTTGTATTAACTTTGTTAATACAAAAATTAATACAAAAATTTTTGTATTAACTTTGTTCTACCTTTTTGTAGATGTCTTGAGAAAGGAAATAAACATTTCCGAAAGCTTGACAAATAACAAAGAGTATTCTTTTATTCCTGGCCTGAATATCTATTTTGACTGCAACCTCAAAATTTCCTAGTTTCTATCTTAACTAGTCAGTCAAGACTACCTTTTTATTTTGATACACAGATATGGGGTTTTTTCACAACATCCACCGACAGTATGGACCTGCTAACGTTGGGTTACTTAAAGAATGGGCCAAATTGAACACCAAGATAGCAGCTTTGCGAAACAGAAGGATTTTCTTACTGAAGTGTAGAAAAGAACGAATTTTCCCTAATCACATTTCCAATGGATTGAACAACGTGAACAATTTATTACATCATCAGAGAGGAAGACTTGGACAACAGATTGCCACATTTAATTTAAGGTTAAGACAGAAACTATTAAATTTAGAAATTAGTATTACTATTTGCGATTTAAATACAATTGAAAAGAAGCTTGAAGCTATTAAAAATAAATTAACAATTCCACAACATATAGTAATAGAGTACGATAGACGTTTGACGATTAAATATAATAGGATTTTTCATATAATAAAAAATAGAAATTTGAATAAATTTGACAAACTTAAAGAAGATGAAGCTAATAAAATAGTAACTCAAAGTAAATGGTTTAAAAATTTAACTACGGTTACGATACCGAGTAATGTTCAATTCATTTTATCATTAGGTCCAAAATTTAGTTTATGTCCTTCGGTTTCTGAACTTAACATTCCTTCCTTATTAGCAGACCTTGAAAACATTATTGTAGATATGAATGATGACACAAAAAATTGTTTTAGATCGCAATACACTAATATTATTACTAATTATTTGCATAAGAATCATGGTATGATACACCATTTAACAAAAAAATTTAATGATTGCAAAAGTTTTCTGAAAGAACACATAGAGTTAGTGGTGGTTAAAAGTGATAAAGGCAATGTGACGGTAGTGATGTACAAGGAGGATTACATAAATAAAAGTCTTGAAATTCTAAACGATAAAAAATATTATAAAGAACTTAAAACAGATTCTACTTGCACAACACAACAGAAAGCTAATAAATTAGTTACGCAATTAAAAAAAGATAATTTAATAGATCAAAATACCGCTACGACTTTGACAATTTATAATTCAGTAGCTCCACGTTTTTACTCGTTACCTAAAATACATAAACCAACGTTGTCAATGAGGCCAATAATGTCTTCGATCAATTGTCCTAATGGAAAACTAGCTAAATTTCTTACTGACATTCTAACGAATGCATATACGACTGATAACGATTTCTATGTTAAGGACTCTTTCGCTTTTAGTGAATTTATTAACGATTACCAGCTCCCTCCAGGCTATGTGGTCGTTAGTTTTGATGGTGTTTCTTTATTCACGAATTTACCTTTGATTTTAATAATTGACAGCTTAACTAATAACTGGGATGTCATTTCGAATTGTTGTAACTTAGATTTAAATTCTGTTATAACGATTTTAAAATTTATTTTTGACTCAAATTATTGTATATTTAATATTACATTTTATAAACAAGTCTTTGGTACCCCAATGGGGTCTAAAATTTCTCCCATTTTAGCAAATTTTGTATTGGATGATGTGGTTAAGGATTGTCTATCTAGAATTTTGTTTAACATTCCGTTTATTAAGAGATATGTTGATGACCTTCTACTTGCGGTGCCCTCTGATAAGATTGATGAGGTGTTATGCATATTTAATAATTATAACAACGATATACAGTTTACCGTTGAAAAAGAAACGGAGAATTGTATCCCTTTCCTAGATATGAGAGTCATTCGAAACGAACGGGATAATAGGTTAAGTACTAAATGGTACAGAAAACCTATGAGTAGTGGTCGGTATATTAATTACCATTCGTACCACCATCCTCGGATGAAAATCAATCTCATTCTAGCATTAAAAAATAGGGTAGTAAAGGTCACCCACACCCAGTATAGAAAAGAAGCTTTAAATGAACTTAAAGTTTTACTAATAGAGAATTCTTATCGAATTAATTTAATTAATAAAATGTTATTTAATACAGAACAGAATTTAAACTCTAATGAGAATAGCAATAGGTTGGCATTAAATAATAACGTTAACTTAAGGACGATGAATGACAGAAGCGACAACTTGACTGACGGCCACGTGGGTCATGGAACGGAGATGGTTGATCGACTGGTTTACAGATCTCTACCATATATTGAGGATCTAACATCAAGGTTAATGAACCTTTTTAAACATACTAACACAAAAATTGCGAAAAAGAATGTAAAAACTGTTGCAAAATTATATAGTAAAACCAAGACAGCACTAAAAGAGAAAGAGAAGTCGAATGTAGTTTATCGAATTCAATGTAATAACTGTTACAGAGCTTATATAGGACAGACGTCGAGAACTTTACATGGTCGGTTAATTTCACATAAAAGCGATTGTAATAGGAACATCAAATCGTGCGGACTTGCAGAGCATGTCATAGAAACGGGACACAAAATGGATTATGAGAATGTCAAAGTTTTGACGGTAGAAAATAATTATCATAGAAGAATATTCCTTGAAATGATTCATATGAATAATGAGGATAAGAATTTAAATAAGAAATCGGATATAGACAATTTGAGTAAAATTTATACTTATATTCTTAAACTTAATAATAGTAACAATAGTTTTTTCCAGAATTCAAATTTACCGCCTTGATTAAGTTGGCAATGTAGTTGGTAGCTTCAATAGCACTAGTTTTCAGTGGTTTTTATCCTTTTCAAAGAAAAAATTTTTCAAATGTTTTTGTGCATATTTCTGTTCTACAACACATGTAGTGAATATTCATTAACAATGTAGCTATTTTAACAATATTTTAATAATCTTTTAATGTTTTTATGACGTAATGTTTTTAATCTTAAATTAAATATGTAAGCTTTGTGGTGACATGTATATTGAGTTGCATAAATTATGGGAAACGTAAGAAAATTTGTGTGTTTTGCAATGAAGCTATTTTTTAAATGTTAACCTCAAGTTAGTAAGTATTTATAGCAAAAATGTTGTTAATTTTTGTATTAACTTTGTTCCACCTTTTTTGTAGATGTCTTGAGAAAGGAAATAAACATTTCCGAAAGCTTGACAAATAACAAAGAGTATTCTTTTATTCCTGGCCTGAATATCTATTTTGACTGCAACCTCAAAATTTCCTAGTTTTTATATATATATATATATATATATATATATATATATATATATATATATATATATATATATATATATATATATATATATATCTATATATATATATATATTTGAAATCACAAAAAACACACACATATATATATATATATATATATATATATATATATATATATATATATATATATATATATATATATATATATATATATATATATATATATATATTAAAACTTAAATGTTTAGTTGGGTGTGCAGTCTTAGGCCAAAAACTAAAGAATACTCTTTATTTCTGTTCGAGCTTTCGAGGCTTTATTGTCTCTTCATCAGGAACGCTACAATGATTTTTACATCCATTAGTGATGTTAAAAATTATACAAAGTGTTTAGTACTTACGATAAAATGAGATTAAATAAAAGTTGCACATGTGTGGAACAGGTTATAAAAGTTATAAAAGAAATAATGACACCACAATCACTGGACTATAAGTTAAAGACATTCTGCTTTAAAAATACATAATATTGTTATGAGGATTACACAATAAAATTGAATTTAAATTAAAATATGAACAAAAGCATTGAAGACATTTTGTTAAAAAGTTACTTAAAAAATTGAATACAAAAAATGTGACACTACACATGGTTACCAAAATAAAATCACCAGGATTAACAAACTCTACAGGACAAAAGTAACTAACTTCCACCAGTAACTGAACCGATTAAATGTGTTCTTTTGGATAGCTCTGAAGCCCGACTAGATCAGGTCAGATTAGAGTGAACAGGGGTATCTAATTACGATTGTAGTAAGAACCTCTGTTCACCCCCAACCCGCTATGTCAGGACGTCAGAGCCATCCAAAAGATCACGTTCAATATTATTATTCTGAAATTGATTATTTTTATCTAAATGCAAAAGGTAAGTATATATGATGCTGAGACCATCAATGTCGGTCCTAGAATTTAAAGTATTAGGCGTTTTGAAAATGTTAGTCATTTCCAGAAACGTCCTTTTTTTTGAGTTACTTTCACGGTCTAATATGCTGACCCTATCATATGATATGTCATGATTACAATCAACAGCATGTCTGGCCAAAGTACATGTTCTTTTATTGTTTCTTATGTCACTTTTGTGAGATGTAATACAATGTCACAAAAGTGACATAAGAAACAATAAAAGAACATGTACTTTGGCCAGACATGCTGTTGATTGTAATCATGACATATCATATGATAGGGTCAGCATATTAGACCGTGAAAGTAACTCAAAAAAAAGGACGTTTCTGGAAATGACTAACATTTTCAAAACGCCTAATACTTTAAATTCTAGGACCGACATTGATGGTCTCAGCATCATATATACTTACCTTTTGCATTTAGATAAAAATAATCAATTTCAGAATAATAATATTGAACGTGATCTTTTGGATGGCTCTGACGTCCTGACATAGCGGGTTGGGGGTGAACAGAGGTTCTTACTACAATCGTAATTAGATACCCCTGTTCACTCTAATCTGACCTGATCTAGTCGGGCTTCAGAGCTATCCAAAAGAACACATTTAATCGGTTCAGTTACTGGTGGAAGTTAGTTACTTTTGTCCTGTAGAGTTTGTTAATCCTGGTGATTTTATTTTGGTAACCATGTGTAGTGTCACATTTTTTGTATTCAATTTTTTAAGTAACTTTTTAACAAAATGTCTTCAATGCTTTTGTTCATATTTTAATTTAAATTCAATTTTATTGTGTAATCCTCATAACAATATTATGTATTTTTAAAGCAGAATGTCTTTAACTTATAGTCCAGTGATTGTGGTGTCATTATTTCTTTTATAACTTTTATAACCTGTTCCACACATGTGCAACTTTTATTTAATCTCATTTTATCGTAAGTACTAAACACTTTGTATAATTTTTAACATCACTAATGGATGTAAAAATCATTGTAGCGTTCCTGATGAAGAGACAATAAAGCCTCGAAAGCTCGAACAGAAATAAAGAGTATTCTTTAGTTTTTGGCCTAAGACTGCACACCCAACTAAACATTTAAGTTTTAATCCTTAATTAGCCAGTCGTAGCTAACATTCACATATATATATATATATATATATATATATATATATATATATATATATATATATATATATATATATATATATATATATATATATATATATATATATATATATATATATATATATATATATATATATATATATATATATACATATAAACCGGCATTATCAGGCCCAAAATTGTATGTCTTTAGAGTTTACTAAGCCCGACACCTACTTACGAAGCCCGACTCCGGGCTTGGTAAAAACTTACGTGTATATTTAAGTGGTTAGCTTGGTAGGGCTAATGGAACGTCCTCCCCAAATTTTTGATGGGCTTGGTAAGGTCTGTATTTCTCTCAAAATATACAGAATTAATTCCGAAAATTTCATATAGAGGGCGCACAACTTGATCAGTATATACAATGATAATATATGACCGATTTAGCGAAGCCCAGTATTTTATTCGTATGATGCGTGGCCCGAAAACTTGCCAATATCGCATCAGGTAAAGTAGCTGTCTCTTCTAATGAAACAATTGAAAGTTACCGTGAATAAATTCATTTTATTAAGAAATACACCAATTAAAAAACTGGAAGTAGTCAGTACTATGATAATTTTCACTAATATTGTTAAGTACAGTTTTGTTTATAGAAATAAAAGCCAATAAATTTTTAATGGGTTCATTTTAGGTGGATTACTCTATAAATAATCACGAAACTCGAACCGTCATTATTTTTAAATTAGTCGATGTAATTCGATGTCAATTTTAATTCTCTTTTAATTTATGGTTAAATGCAGTTTATTCAACTGTTAAAGCTGTTCATCCATTTAAGTTTTGCATAAGGAAGCAACTGAATCAAATAAGAGAAAATTAAAGTTAGAATTAGAATATTATGTTTTTTTCTAAACGGTTTTACTGATTAAAAAATTATAAAGTGTTTGGAATTTAAGAATACCACTATCTAAAGAGAAAAATACAGTGGGTCCCAGGATCAGGTAACGCACTCTTGTAAACTATTTTATTTTTGATTTGCCGAGAAAAAGTCATTCTTTGTAAAAAGTTTTGCTTGTCTTAGGAAGCCATAAGCAGCCGTCAAACTTGAGATCATTTTACAGGGTATTCTAAAATTGTTTTATGGCATTAGTATTTCTACATGCAGCCAGTCACTTAATTCTAAAAATTAGAATATAATTTTTCTTATTAGATTTTATTTAACATTTTCTTTAAATTTATTTATTTTTTATTTATTTTTTGAAATTAGATTGATTCCTACTTTAATTTTGATTATTGGTTGAGGTTATCAACCTGAGCGAATTGAAGCTGGTATTTATTTATTATTTTATACTTTATTAGTTTACCTATAATTTTTACCTATAATAATTTCAATTTTTTTTTTATCATGAAAAATGTAATTCTTTAAGTTTTTATTTTTTTTAATAATAATGTAAATAGAGTTTTTATATATTTATGTATAAATTTAGTATTTTTTGTTAAAATACGTATATTTTTTATTCATTTATGATTACCAAAAGCTCATGTAGAGGCTTCTGTTTCAGGGTCAATAATTTTGGCAGGTATTATATTAAAATTGGGAGATTATGGATTTTTACGTTTATTTATTGAAATTGGAATAAAAATTAATTATTATTTTATTATTATTAGATTAGTAGGTGGATTTTTGATTTCTTTGATTTGTATTCGTCAAAGAGATATAAAATCTTTAATTGCTTATTCTTCAGTTGCACATATAGTGATAGTATTAGCAGGTATTATAACTTTAAATATTTGAGGGTTTTGAGGTTCTCTGGTAATGATAAATGCTCATGAATTATGTTCTTCTGGTTTATTTTGTTTAGCTAATATTTCTTGTGAACGAGGGGAGACGAAGACTTTATTTAAATAAGGGATTTTTAAATTAAATTATACCTAGACTTTCATTGTGACGATTTTTACTTTGTTCTTCTAATATAGCGGCTCCTCCCTCTTTAAATTTAATAGGAGAAATTTTGTTAATTAATAGTTTAATTTCATTTGTTGAATAAGAATATTATTTTTATCTTTAATTTCGTTTTTTAGAGCTGTGTATTCGTTATTTTTATATTCTTTTTCTCAGCATGGTAATTTTTATTCAGGGACATTTTCTGTTTATCAAGGAATGTTACGCGAATATTTATTATTATTTTTACATTGAATACCTTTAAATTTATTAATTTTAAAGGGTGAATATTTGGTGTTATGAATTTAATCTAAGTAGTTTATAAAAAATATTGATTTGTGATTTTAAAGATATAGTTTTCTATTTTAGATAATTATTCTATTTGTAAATTTATTTTAATTTATTTTTATTAATTTTTTTATCACTTTTTTTCTCTTAGGCTACATTTTTTAATCCAAAATTTTAATTTAATTATTGAATTAAATTTATTAACATTAAATTCTTTATCTGTAATTATAACTATCTTATTAGATTGAATGTCGTTATTATTTATAAGATTTGTTTTATTTATTTCTTCTATAGTAATTTATTATAGTCAAGAATATATGTTTGTTGATGAAAATTTAAATCGATTTATTTATTTGGTGGTTATATTTGTTTTATCAATAATATTATTAATTATTAGACCTAACTTAATTTCAATTTTATTAGGCTGAGATGGATTAGGTTTAGTTTCTTATTGTTTAGTAATTTATTACCAAAATGTTAAATCTTTTAATGCTGGGATATACAACATTATCTAATCGTATTGGAGATGTTGTTTTACTTATATCTATTGCTTGAATAATAAATTATGGAAGAAGAAATTTTATTTTTTATTTGGATTTAATAAAAGAAGATTTTTCTATAAAATTAATTTCATATATGGTAGTTTTAGCTACTATAACTAAAAGAGCTGGGGTTTATTTATTAATTCGTTTTAATTTTTGTTTTTCTTCAAATTTAATATTAATTTTATTATTAATTTCAAGTTTAACTATATTTATATCATTTTGAATTTGATTTAAAAAAAATTATTGCTTTATCAACATTAAGTCAATTAGGTTTAATAATAAGGATTTTAGCTTTAGGAGAGTATAAATTAGCTTTTTTTCATTTATTAACTCATGCTTTATTTAAAGCTTTATTATTTATATGTGCAGGAAATATTATTCATAATTTAAATAATTGTCAAGATATTCGTTTCATAGGAAAATTAAGTAAGCATATACCATTAACTTGCACTTTTTTTAATATCAGAAAATTTTCTTTATGTGGGTTACCTTTTTTATCTGGATTTTATGAATTTAGTTCTGTCCATGTTGGATCAAATTATTATTATAATAATTTCATTCAACACTTATGAGTTGAAAATAAGGGTTTCCCAAAATAAGTGTAATATATTAACTCAGTTGGGCTTGGTAAGGTGACGCTATGAAGTGGCTTTACAAGTACTGGAAAATATATGATTAAGTGAATATTAAATAAGGTTACCCCTCTCCTCTAGCAAAATGTATATAAATTGTTCTACGCGCCGTCACGTGAAATACGCACTTCTAAATACAATAGGAAGCCTGGGCTTCTGAGAGCCGGTGATATGTACCATGCTTGGTATAGGTTGTTGGGTACGTATATGAGGTTGAAGTATTTGCATGAGCGTGTAAACGATGTTTGACAGTCGCACGTCTGATATAACACAAACCACAGCTGTAGCAAAAAGTAATTCCTCAACATAATTTCCCGTTTTTTTTTTTGTCAAAAATCAACACTCTTGATATACTAACTGTGTAAAGTAGGCTGAACTTAAATGAATACAGCGACGTTCATTTGTGCAAATTTGTATGCACAAATCAGTTGCGCAAATTGCATGAGCATCTAAACAGATGTACGACTTAGTACATTTGTGCAAATTTGCATACACAAGCCAACTGGCACAATTTGCATGACTGTCTAAAAGCGCCTTAACCTTGGAACAACGAATTTACTTGATCAAATGCTATGGAATCGGAAATGTTTCTTATAAATACGCTATTGAAGTTTTCAATGAGAAGTATTCAGATGTTACAGTGATTCACAGTATGTAAATTAATTTATAAATTTGATACCACCGGGGAAGTAAAAAATGTGAAAAAAAAACAAAAACAATTAAATGAAGATGACGCTGCTACCGGTGTAGTTTTAGACTGTAGATTGTAGAACACCCAAGATGGTCGTTAAATTTAGGTATTAGCAAATCTCATATTCAGAGGATAGCTTAGGCTAGACTCCGCCTGAAATAAAGTCATTTTATTATTATTATTATTATTATTTCGTGCATTCGAACCTAAATTAATTCACAAACTTCAAGTTGGAGATGATGCTCGTCGTTTGCACTTTTGCTTAACGGGGTGAGAAAATTTTAGCAGTTAGATCATTTTATCGAAACATTTTATTCGTGGACGAATCTACTTTTAAGACTAATGGGCCAAGGGATAGTTTCCTCTCAAAATTGTAGGTACTGGGCTCAGGAAAATCCAATTTTCCGATTTATCACTAACAGTCGAAAGTTTAAAAACGACATATTGCATCATAGAATAAGCGGTCCTTATTTTATTGATAGAATTTTGAACCAAGATACTTATTTAGAACTTTTAAATAATTTTGTTTTGGAAATTGGCAATGAAAATTTAAAACGTAGAAGAATAATTTTTCAACAAGACGGATGTCCAGCACATTCTACAATTCGAGTTCGAGTATTTCGGCCCCAACGATTTCCAAGACGACGTAGATTTATTAAAGCAAAAAATTGTAGAAGCTCTTGCAACCATAAATGAAGATGTGACCTCTAATGCATAGGAAGAATTTAAAAAAAGATTAGAGAAATGTGTACTTTTTGGAGGTCTACATGTAGAATAGTTCTCAACTTAGTTAAATGAAATGTAATTTTTTTGAAATTAAGTATTTTAAATAATTGGAAACACTTTGCTAAATAAAATGTTCAATAAAGATGTAAAAAAGCATAAAGTCCATAAATTTTCAAATTTTTAGAATACCCTGTATAATTTATCTTAAGTTTGACGACTGCTTATGACTTCCTATGGCAAGGAAAACTTTTTATAAAGAATAACTTTTAGTAAATATAAGAGAGTTTACAAGAGTGCGGTACCTCACCCGGAGACACACCTGGTTTGCCCAACTTAATATGATAATATACAGGAAGTGTCATTAGAATGGGTCATTCGCGATGCCATACTTTTGACTCGTCCTGTATGAAATACAAATTATTGCTTCCGGTAACATCAAAAAATTATATTTTATTCCTAATAGATTTTTGTAATATTTTGTGGTTTGAGCAGAAAAAAATCGATTTTTAAAAATTACTCTATTTTATTTGTGTCTCGCCCTGTATACAAACACATATTTGTCACAATATATTATTTGAAGTTAAAGAAATAACATTCATGCAAAAAATTGTAATCGAATCCTTAAATTGCTATAAATATATCGGGTGGTCCAAAAATAACCGGAATCTTCATTTTATCCCATAACTTCTTTATTTTTTCATCGATTTTCAACCTGTTGGGCTCGTTTGACAGCTAAAGCCTCCAGCTAAATGATTCTCTGTCAGACACTGATATAATGATCATAAATGTCAAGGCTGACGTATTTAAACTTGAGCAATTTTTAATAACTGATGGAATTTTGTTGAAATGCCGTATTTACAAACGGTTTGCATTATGATCATGGCTGGTCTTCTGGCAATATTTTGGTGGGCAGTTTTTAAAAGTCGGTCAAGGAACTACGGAGCTGCACCAATAAATGTAGAGACGTGTTGTAAACGTCTCGGCAGCCATAGTAAAAATCGAAATTTTCATTTTCCTTTATAACTTTTTGATTCCTTTACCGATTTTAATTTTTTTTGGGTCACTTAAAACCCAAAGCCTTCCACTACAATCATAAATGTCAGAAATTGACATAAATTATAAATCCAATATGGCAGAAGTGGTCAAATTGACCTAATATTTAAAACCGTAAGAATTTTTTAAAATGACAAATTAAATGACTTTCTTTTAACTTGAAGCCTATTCTAAGAACATTGTGACGCAGAACACGAAAATCGATGTTTTAAAACTAGCATAATTTTTATTGAACATGGAATACGGCTTAATTTTCAACAGTATTGCGAAGTTGTTCCGAGTCAAATGTTACCTTAAATTAGTGATTTCATACTCATGCAAATTAGTCGGTCTTGGTAACTACAATGAAATTTTAGGATGGACACTTGGATTTTTAAGAGAACATGCAGCAAATTTTATTGAACAAGAACACTGGCCTCCTAATAGTCCAGATCTTAATCCCCGTGACAATTACTTTTACATTTACAAGAACGGTTGTATAAGAATGGTCGTCATTTCAATAATTTAGGCGAATTGTGACAAAGAATTTTAGACTGTCCAGCAATTTATTAAATAAGCAATAGATGGTTGGCACAGGCAGGTTCAGCTCTTTGTGAACGCTAATGGAGGTCATGTTCCATTATTTAAGTATTAATTTTGACAATAAGTTATTGTTATTTAGTTAAATGATTCGTAATTAAATTATGTTTCTGGTTCAGCCCGTTATTTAATTAGATTTCATTTATTATTCATATCTTCGTAAGTCCTTAACCGATTTTCGTGATCTATAATACGTTCCAATGTTCTTAGAAGACAAGGCCTCAAGATAAAAGAAAGCCTAAATTCGCCATTTTAAAATAATTCTAGAGGCTTTTAAATATTAGGTTAATTTGATTACTTCCGCCATATTGGATTTATGATTCATGTCAATTTCCGAGATTTAATATTGTACTGGAAGGCTTTGGGTTTTAAATGACCCAAAAAAAATTAAAATCGGCAAAGAATCAAAAAAGTTATAAAGGATAATAAAAAATTCCGGTTTTTACCATTGCTGCCGAAATGTTTACAACACGCTTCTACATTTTTTGGTACAGTTCCGTAGTTCCTTGACCGATTTTTAAAAACTACCCACCAAAATATTGGCAGAAGACCAGTCATGACAAACCATTTGTAAATGCGGCTTTCTTATTACTGTAGTTTGAAAGTACATAAACTACCAACAAAAGTGGAATACTTCGTTTTCTTGTCACACTTACAACAGATACAAAATAAACACATTAAATTTAAACATTATCTTGTTAAAATTCAAACTTTCAGTAATTCAATGTTATTTGTCAAAGTTCCTATCAGTTTAAGTTTCTAAGTAATTATAACTATTATTAGTTACAAATAGTATGAAATACCAACAGTTAGTAGCAATCAGACTAGACTCCAGGACCGTATTAGGAAAAATCATCATCTCGTCAATTCCACCTAAAATTTTCACCCTGTATATCTTATTCTTAACTTTACTTGCCATAATTTAAAAGTACATAAAGTATCAACAAGTAGTGTAGTGTGATCCGTTTTCTTATTACACTTTCAACAGGTTTTAAACCAACCAACAAAATTTATCTCGATAAAATTGACATTTTCAATAAATTGGTTTCAGTTAGAGCAGCTATTCTGTTTGTAAATAATACTCATTGAATTTTAAAACAATTTAATAGTAACAGAACAGAACAAGCAAAATAAAAAACGCAACATGAATACAAAACAACATAACAAAACAAAATAATACATATTAACATAATAAAAAATAAAAATCTATAACTTATTTTCAAAATGTAAACTCCCCCTCTTCACGGCATTTTATTACCTACTACTACTAAATGTCCCACAGATTTTCGTATAATGTCCGGGTAGTTTCTTATTACGTTACAATACTGTTCAATTCGGTCTATTAATTGCTGCTCTCAAGTTGGACTAATGGCATTAGTAACGTCGAAACAAAAGTTATACCTCATCAACAATTATACCTGTCAAACTATTGCCAAAGCCGACTACTCCTTTTGTTAACAGTGTCAGTAGATAAAAAGTCTATTATATTCCTACTGTAGAAAGATTTGACAAACTTTCGCAGAAATCCTGCACAAATGTCTTTAGCTGCACACTAAATAAAATAAGTTCATTTCTTAAAACTAGAACTGAACATGAAAATATTCTACATTACAAATTAGAACAGAATGTACTAGATTACCCTTTAATTACTACACAACTTATGTGTCGGTAGTTGGACGTTCATAATTATTATTGAAAAGTGTGGATCACACTACACTACTTGTTGATACTTTATGTACTTTTAAATTATAGCAAGTAAAGTTAAGAATAAGATATACAGGGTGAAAATTTTGGGAGGAAACGACGAGATGATGATTTTTCCTAATACGGTCCTGGAGTCTTTTTGATTGGGACTAACTGTTGGTATTTCATACTATTTTTAACTAATAATAGTTATAATTACTTAGAAGCTTAAACTGATAGGAACTTTGACAACTAACATTGAATTACTGAAAGTTTGAATTTTAACAAGATAATGTTTAAATTTAATGTGTTTATTTTGTATCTGTTGTAAGTGTGACAAGAAAACGAAGTATTCCACTTTTGTTGGTAGTTTATGTACTTTCAAACTCCAGTAATAAGATTTAAAAAAAACATATACAGGGTGAACTTTTTAGGGGCCACAGATAAACTGAATTTTTTCCTAATACGGACCTGGAATTTTGGTTTTGTAATTATGGCGAACTGTTGGTATTTGATCGTACTTATTGTGTACCGAAAATAAATTGAATCGGACAATTAGTTTCTAAAAGGCAACGAAAGCAAATTTTGGTAAAAATTCATAAATCACCCTGTACAACCCTAAATACTTGGCTAAAATGATTTTAAATAGTGGTTTGTTACTAACCTTGATGGGCCCTATCTACCATTGGACTATGTACAGTTCCTCATGAAACACCCTGTATATATATATATATATATATATATATATATATATATATATATATATATATATATATATATATATATATATATATATATATATACATATATACATATATTTATCCTGCTATCAATGCTGCGTCCGTACATTGACACGATACCATTCACTAGTGCGTCCTGTACAATAGTGCATCCGTATACCGGACGCAGTATTGTTTTTCCATATTATCTTCGCCATATTTCGCGAGTGATCCTTTTACAACTTCTCAGATTATTCTGTGTCACCTGAGCTACCGATAAACATAGAAATCATTTCTGTATCATTTCAATTAACTGAGATATTGACTGGGCAATTTTTCGATTTTGGACGCGGTATTATATGTCAAGTGTAAGCAAGAGTATATTTTTAGTTCCAACGAACTTAGTTTGGGGTCGCGTCGATCTTTGTACAGAAATATACATCTAATATACTCTTTCAGTTATAGTATAATGCTGCATCCGAGATTTGGCAACAACGTATCGCATAAATATATATAATCATTCCTTTTTAGTGGGACGTTTACTCGCGCGTACTAGTGCATTCTGTGAGTCGGACGCTGTGAGTCGGACGGAGTCAACCAAACTACCGTCTCCCCCCGTTTTCGAGCATGCTGAACACGATGGTGATGATTTTTCTGCTCCCTGAGTTGACCCTACCCCCCAAACGGCCAAAAAACCGACCCCAAAAGGGGAGAATTGCGTATTCGACGTCTTCCACCGGCAGAACTTATGTCACCCCCCATTTTCGAGGATGCTGAACACGATGGTGATGTTGATTCTGCTCCCCGAATTGACCCTACCCCCCTAATGGCCAAAAACCATCCCCAAAGAGGGGGAATCGCGTATTCTACGTCTTCCATCGGTAAAACTTATGTCATCCCCCCGTTATTGAGGATGCTGAACACGATGGTAATGTTAGTTCTGCTCCCTGGGGCAAACCAACCATCCGAGCGGGCAAAAACTACCCTCCAAGGGGGTGAAAAATGTGTTGTGCTACAAACGAGAAAACCCACGTTATGTCTTGTTTTTGAGTATGCTGGGCAAGAGAAAAATATTATCAAGTCATCTCGACAAATGTTGAAAATGATTTATATTTACCTATAGTAAATAAGTAATTTTATGCGTCAACAAAAATGTTTATGATCTAACTTACTTCACTTACTTTATAAAACCGCTCGTCAAAGGGGTAGTTTGTGTCCTTTCGAGGGGCTCGCGGGGATCGAGGTGACTTGGTAATATTTTTCTCTTGCCCGGCACACTCAAAAACGAGAGATAACGAGGGTTTTCTCGTTTGTAGCACGAAACACATTTTTCACCCCCTTGGAGAGTGGTTATTTGGCCGTTAGGGGGGTAGGGACAACTCGAGGAGCAGAGCCAACATCACCATCGTGTTCAGCATCCTCGAAAACGTGGGAGGGAAGTAGTTTGACTACCCAAATACTTGTTTTTCGAGGTTTTTTCCGACTCACAGCATGCACTATGAGATTCGTGTTAGTGTATAATAAAATCGAAAATAACAGACCATTATATATTATATTTATATGACTAATGGTCGAGATGGTAGCGTACCTGCCTCTCACCCAAAAGCCCCGGGTTCGATTCTCGTTCGTGGCAATAAAAAATACTGTGAGAGGGATTTTTCCATTATACACGAATATTGGATGTGTCCCTTGTCTTTAAATGTGCAGCTCCCTCCCGCACAACGCTCTTAGAGCCTTCTGGGATAAAGGGGGTCGTAATTACATATTGTGATGTTATTTATTATTTATTATACAGGGTGTCCCGATTTTAAACCGACAAACTTCGGGTACAGAAAGTTCACATGAACTTATGACATACCCCTTCTAACATTTCTTCTCTATCGAGCCTCCTAACGGAGATACAGGGTGTTGAAAATTCAATTTATTTTTTGTTTTTCTTTAATAACTTCCACAAAATTAAAGATAGGGTAACTAAACTTGGTACCTACACATATTTAGGTTGTGAGGGTCCATCTTTGCTATGGTTCAGAGTTAAACAGAGGCGCGCCAGTGGCGTGCGGTGTGGTCACGTCGACATAATTTTAAGGAAAAAAGTATGTGCACTAATTTTTTTCACAATTCTGATCAGATTTGCATAATTTATGGTTGATTTTCTAAAAAAACTTGTACATGTAAAATTTTGCATGAGGCAGTAGTTTTCGAGATATTTGCGTCTGAACAAAACGATGCACCAAAAACACAATTATCATGTCGGGAATAGTTCTGATGAAATCACGATATATTCCTTCTAAAATTTCTCTATAGCCATTCCTAACGGAAATACGGGGTGTTGATTTTTTGATATTTGGATGTTGATAATTTGTTTATGCAATTTCGTAACAAACAAATTTTTCTTTTGGCAGAAATAATATTGACTGCAAAAGAACTTAAAAACGCCTCATTGCAAAAGAAGAAAAACATTAAAAACATTAAATTGACAGTTCAGTTCAGTATATCCCTTCGAAAATCAGATTGAAAATAATTTTTAAAGGGCTATCTTAATTAATTAATTGTGTTTTTGGTGCATCGTTTTGTTCAGACGCAAATATCTCGAAAACTACTGCCTCATGCAAAATTTTACATGTACAAGTTTTTTTAGAAAATCAACCATAAATTATGCAAATCTGATCAGAATTGTGAAAAAAATTAGTGCACATACTTTTTTCCTTAAAATTATGTCGACGTGACCACACCGCACGCCACTGGCGCGCCTCTGTTTAACTCTGAACCATAGCAAAGATGGACCCTCACAACCTAACTATGTGTAGGTACCAAGTTTACTTACCCATCTTTAATTTTGTGGAAGTTATTAAAGAAAAACAAAAAATAAATTGAATTTTCAACATCTCACAAATCGAAGACTAATACGAAAATACGCGAAATACCTCATTTCTCATTACTTTCCCACCTTTCAAGTAGCATTCTGTCGGACTCTACATCTTTCCTGAGACTCTTCCACCGAATCCAACTAAATTACCCGAATTCCTTAACTAATCGAAGACTAATACGAAAATACGCGAAATACCTCATTTCCCATTACTTTCCCACCTTTCAAGTAGCATTCTGTCAGACTCTACATTTTTCCCGAGACTCTTCCACCGAATCCAACTAAATTACCCGAATTCCTTAACTAATCGAAGACTAATACGCGAAATACCTCATTTCTCATTACTTTCCCACCTTTCAAGTAGCATTCTGTCAGACTACATTTTTCCCGAGACCCTTCCACCGAATCCAACTAAATTACCCGAATCCCTTAACTAATCCAAGATGCCTACGAAAATACGCGAAACGCCTCTCTTCTAATGACCTTATCACTTTTCAAGTGGCATCTCTGTAGGACTCTACATCTTTCCAGAGACTCTTCCACCGAATCCAACTAACTTACCCAAATCACTTGACCGCAGCTTAATAAATACACTTAACCACACCTTAAAAACTACAGCCCCGCAGGGGCTGTCTCAAACATACTATAAAAAAATTCCTGGGCCCGTTAGGGCCTAAAGAAACCCCCGCGGGGCTCTGACCTTTTTTTCCTCAATTTCAATTTTCAATTTTTCCGAAATTTAAAAAACCGTCTTTCAACTAAAAACCCCGAGATAAAACTAATGATATTCCGCGCCAGCGGCGCGGCGCGTAGTCCTAGGTCGCGGCGGGCCCCCGGCTCGACCTAATAATGAATTAAACAGGGAGTACAAAATAGTTATTTACGTATCAAGGCATTAAAGTTCAACTATTTATCATGAATGTGGAGTTTAAACCGCATGAGTGATAAAAAGCAACTTTAATGCCGAGGTGCATATTGCATTTTTTTTAAATCCAAAAACTGTGAAATTAAGATTAATTAACTCTATTTTTTAAATAATTTTCAGTGACATTAAGAAATGTCATAATTATTTTTAAATGTCAAAATCGGGATAATTTTTTGTAAGAAAACCATTATTTTTAGCATTATAATAGTGATAATTCTGAATTTAAAAAACTGTATTTATTTACCTTTTATTACAACACAATTATTGTTACAAGCATGTTTACATTTATCTGGTCACCTCTGCCAAATTACTTTATAATAATAAATAAATAAATACACCACATGTAATTACGACCCCCTTTATCCCAGAAAGCTCTACAAGAGCCTTGTGCGGGAGGGGGCTACACATTTAAAGACAACGGACACACATCCAATATCCGTGTATAATGGAAAAATCCCCCTCACAGTATTTTCCATTACCACGACCGGGAATCGAACCCGGGACTTTTGGGTGAGAGGCAGGTACGCTACCATCTCCACCATCACTTTAATGACGATTTTGAGGTACTTTAATGCCAATTTAAAAAAATATATTTTAATGAATTAAATAATTTAATTAAAATAGAAAAAATGAATTATTATACGCTTAAAGTGGAGGAAATAGATCCTCCCCAAAATATTTGTGGGAAGTCACAAATGAATTCTGTGGAATACAAAGAAATAGGGTTTCCAATCCCGGGATCCCCAATCCCGGGATCCCGGGATCCCCAATCCCGGGATCCCGGGATCCCGGGCAAGTTTTCACTCCCGGAAATCCCGGGATTTCAAAAATCAATCCCGAATATTAATAATATGAGCAAATTACATAAAATATATATTACTTTTTATCTCACATGTATTCTGTGTACAAAGATCCGGGCCAGATTAGGGAACGACACCCTAGACACACTGGCCATTCTCAGGTAATTTTTTCAAAGTAAATTTTAGGAATTCATTTTTATAGAATAGATAATCAATAGATTAAAGTAGCAATAGATTGTTAATTTTTAATTTTTTTTAGAGTTTTATTATAAATTTTTTTATGTATTATTATTATTCTTGCTCAATAAATCGTTTCTTCTTTAATTTTATGTTGATATTCGACAAATGTATTTAGATCCCGGGATCCCGGAAAATCCCGGGATTTGATTTTCTAATCCCGAAAAATACCGAAAGCCTAATCCCGTCCCGGGATTGGAAACCCTACAAAGAAATAAATCTAAAATATCCAAGTAGGTACTATTAGAAATAACAGAGGTGAAAAAGTAACAAGTAATGACAAAAAGCAAATATTATTTACTGCTTCTTTAGTTGTATCGGCAAATCACTTGCAAATAAAATCAATCCCTACATCCAATTTAAAAATTTGGGGGTTGCAACTGTCACTCAAAGGAGGTTGAATTTAGGGATGAAGTTTTGACGTTGCAGGATGTCATTCCAGAATCTAAAATTGACGTGTTTCGGCATTTCCTTGATATGTGTCAAAATATGAAGATATTGAATTTATTTATATGGAATTCTAGGTTGGAGAGGACATACATTTACAACAGTTAGATACTTTGCAAAACAGGTTATTTAAAATCATATTCAATAAAGAACTAACTTATTCTACAAATTCCCTTTTTAAAGAAACTAAAATAATGGATATCAGGTTGTTATTCATTTTCCAGAGTATTATATATCAATGGAAAACTAAAGTCGAAATACGAAAGATGCATAACACCAGAGGCAATAAAAATGATAACTTAAAAATTCCAAAAACAAATACATTCTGTGGTCAAAGATACGCTACCATCTCGACCATCACTTTAATGACGAATTTGAGGTACTTTAATGCCAATTTAAAAAAAAATATTGTAATGAATTAAATAATTTAATTAAAAAAGAAAAAATGAATTATTATACGCATAAAGTGGAGGAAATAGATCCTCCCCAAAATATTTGTGGGAAGTCACAAATGAATTCTGCGGAATACAAAGAAATAAATCTAAATTATCCAAGTAGGCACTATTAGAAATAACAGAGGTGAAAAAGTAACAAGCGATGACAAAAAGGCAAATATTATTTACTGCTTCTTTAGTTGTATCATTGTATATGGAATTCTAAGTTGTAGTTATATACTTTGCAAAACAGGTTATTTAAAATCATATTCAATAAAGAACTAACTTATTCTACAAATTCCCTTTAAGAAACTAAAATAATGGATATCAGGTTGTTATTGGAAAAAAATGGAAAACTAAAGTCGAAATACGTAAGATGCGTAACACCAGAGGCAATAAAAATAATAACTTAAAAATTGCATTTAACGGTCCACAAATTTTTAAGGTAGCAAAATGGTACTAAGGTTTATGCAGCTAAAATTATTTATTTTTACTTAAGGAACCTACTCCTACTGTTTGTCCCATTCTTTAATAAACACCCATGACCAAATTATTACCAACTTTTATTTGACGTCCAACGTTCTGAGTAGATTTAAAATAAAAACTAAGAGCGATAAATGTGGCAACAGTGCCGGACGCCGTATTGTACCAAGTTTGTCAAAAAATATACACTAAGGACGTGGTATCATGTGGGATATACACATGATTATACTCCGGACGCTATATCGTACTATTAGTGAAAGGACGCAGTATTGTCAGTATATCTTAACTTCTTTATTTATTAAGATATCAGTAATCTAAAACCAGCTCTGGGCTGGATTTAATGAGTAGATCCAATATACTCCATCACATTTGAACTAACTAGTGTATTTCTGGGAGACGCCGTATGGTTGGCTTTTGTAAGGACGCAGCATTGTTAGCAGGATGTATATATATATATACATATATATATATATATATATATATATATATATATATATATATATATATATATATATATATATATATATATATATATATATATACATATATACATATATACATATATATATATATATATATATATATATATATATATATATATATATATATATATATATATATATATATATATATATATATATATATATATATATATATATATATATATATATATAAATTACTCTACTCTTCATTGGTAAGGACTATACTCGAGCATGGCAGTGTGATATGGAATCCTGTTTATGTTGTTGATAAAGTATCCATTGAGAAAGTTCAATGAAAATTTCTTAGACAATGTGCATTTAAGATGGGTCATCTGAGGGGCGAATATTGCCATAGTGATATCTTGCGCGAGTTAAACCTTCTTTCACTAGAGCATAGAAGGGTAGTCCTTGATTTATGCTTTTTACATAAATTGATTAATGGGAATATGAACTGCCCTGAGATACTTCAATTGATTAACTTTAACCTAAACGATCGTAGAACAAGAAGCTCAGAACTCTTTAAAATACCGTTTCATCAAACAAATTATGGTCAAAATGAGCCTATTAGCAGATTACTATGAACAGCAAACTCATTCCAAAAAAAATATAGAGCTCTTTGACTCCTCACTGTATTCATTTAAAAACCAAGTAAAATCTCATGTCAAATCTCATGTTATATAATATATATAAACTATTCTTATAACTTAATTTTGTTTATTTTAATTTTATTGTAATATTTTACCTGTTATCTTGTTTCTGATTTATGTAATTTGTTCTATCTACTTATTTGTAAATTGCAAAATGGCTTAGCCGTATAATAAATTAATAAATAAATATCATTCAATATGTCATCATTGTTAATATTTTTCTCCACCCCCTTTATTAGCAAACGGGGGTTGAACTTCTTGACCACACTTACATTAAATTTGTCACCAAACTTTACTTCAACAGCGTTTTTAAGTTTATTCAATGGATTTATGTCATCACAGTTTATTAACATACCATTTCTGACAGTCTTAGTTTTGTTTACAAAAATATTTAAATCTGTGGGATTGAGATTATTTTTTACTTCACTCATGACATTCACATTTGGTTCGCGTGTCTTTATTAAAAGAACAGCTGACTTTTCTTGCTCATGTCTTTTATTTACATTTTTTACTGATTCACTATAGTTTGGTATCTCAGGCTTATCATTAATAAATGTACTTACAGTTTTTGTGGAAGAATCAAGTAGTTTTTTTTGCAATATATTTGTGTATTCCAGGTTTATTAACAATTTGTTAATTAAATTGTTTTCACGTTTAAGGAAATCAATCTCTTTATGCAACAATACTATATTGGACTTATCATCAGTTTGACTACATACTTCACTTACAGGATTTTCAACAACCACACACTTTCTACACCGCCAGTTTGTTTTATTTATATTGATTCCAAAAAACAATTTCGATGCACTCTCAAAACATCTAGTATGAACTGTAATATTACATTTTTCATTTGCACAATTAATTTTATGTCTTATGGTTTTATTACCACAAATTTCACATACACTTTCAGATTGCTGAGATAAACCGCCTGACTCCTCCGGCATAGCGGGTCATTGCTGTCTAACCATACGGATGTGTGTGGACCAATAAGTCCAGTAACAAGGGATGGGAAAAAGTATTTTTTGACAGTAATGGATGATTATTCTCATTATTGTGTTGTGTATCTCATGGAAAACAAAAACGAAACTGAAGAATACTTAAAAGAATGTATAGAAGAACTAGAAGCCTATAAAAACATGGGAGTATCAAAAATCAGATGTGACAACGGAGGTGAATTTGTGAATACTAATATTTCTTCTATTTCTTTTACAATGTTTCTTTTTCAGGGTATATGACACTATTCATTTATTCATTTATTTTTATTATTGAACCCTGCTAAACATCACTTTTGTATTTATATGTGTTTGCCTGGGTGGAAATTGAGCAGTGCGCATAGAGCTCTCTGTGCTGACTGTTATCATTTGAGGCCATAAATTGGCACATGGTGCACGAAAGTACAAATTGAGTACTGTGTGCTGCTACTTTCTTACCGTTATTAGTTATTGTTTCTGATCCTATTCATACGGATTCATTATTCAAGCTGCGCTACGCTGATGAGGAGCAATAACTCCGAAACACGTGTCCGTAGCTGCATCATGTTTCTTTTTCAGGGTATATGGCACTATTCATTTATTCATTTATTTTTATTATTGAACCCTGCTAAACATCACTTTTGTACTAATATTAAAATCTGGAGTAAAAGAAAAGGAATTGTTCTCGATTATACTATACCTCATACACCGCAGTTGAATGGTAAAGCCGAGCGGTTAAACAGAACACTGATGGAAAAGGCCAGAGCTCTTATTTTCAATTCCGGACTGGCAAAAGAATTTTGGGGAGAAGCTGTGAGAGTTGCAGCATACTTGTTGAATAGAAGTCCCTCGGATGCAGTAAAAGTCACACCGGTAGAGACATGGACAGAGAGGAGGCCTGACTTATCAAGATTACAGTTATTCGCAAGTGAAGCTTATGCAAAGGTGTTGGGATATACAATGAAACTTGATTGTCGAAGTAAAAAGTATGTATTAGTTGGATACTCACTGAATGGCTATCGTTTGTGGGATGAAATTGAAAGAAAGATAGTTATGCACAGAGATGTAGTCTTTGAGGAAAGAAACAAAGAAATAAAGGATTTAATAAAGTTCAGATATAGATAAAATGAATATTGAAGGCAATCATACTAGAATTGACCTACAGATGAACGAAGAAAGTGATAAAGAAAATGAGGAAAACAGAGACGAACAAGAAGAAAACGACAACTTGGGAGAAGGAAGACAGAAAAGAAACACCAGAAATCCAAAAAGATATGAAGATTACGTAATGCTAACATATGAGGAAGCAGTAAATGGTTTAGAAAGGGAAAATTGGAAGCGAGCAATAGAAGAAGAAAAGGAATCGCTCGAAAAAAACAAGACTTGGAATATGTAAATCAATCGGAAATAGAAGGGAAAAAGATTTTGACAAATAGAGGGGTTTTCAAAATAAAAGAAGATGGACGATATAAAGCTAGGCTAGTGGTGAGAGGTTGTCAACAAAAATATGGGTTTGATTATGAGGAAACATTTAGTCCAGTTGTTAATACGAGTTCGATACGAATTATATTTGCCCTGGCCTTGAAAAACAACTATTTAATTAGAAAATTTGATATAAAGACAGCATTTTTATATGGAGAATTGAAAAATGAAGAAATATTTATATGTCGCTACCAGAAGGGTATGAAGTAATAAATAAAGTGTGTCGTCTGCGAAAAGCCTTGTATGGACTCAAACAAGCGCCATTAAGATGGAATGAACATTTTCCAGTTTTTTTAATGAAAAAGGTTTAAGGCTATGGCATGGGGTAGTTTTTGATTGATTTGCCATAAAAAAACTGTAAAATAGTCATACTTTTTAACTGTTTATTATTTGATATAAATATAATAATTTATCCTCGACAATTATAAGATGTGGAAGATACAAATATAAGTTCTTCGTTTCTTGTTGTGTATATATTCTGATGTCTAATAATAATTTTTTCTTCGTTGCCTCGATACTCCAATTTTCTGTTTCTTCCCAGGCCTTCTTGTTATTCACTTCTGCTCCACCTATCAGATCCCAGAATCTACGGATCATGTTAGGGAATTTTGTTAAATCAGAAAATAGAATCTCAGGTTATGTGGTTGTCAACAATTGTATAATTTTAAGGTTATAGTTCTGTCAACCACCTCAACTTTTTTTGGTTATTACAGAACGTTAAAAATACTAAATAACAAAGATTAATATTAACATGTAGGAAAAAGATATTAAACCAAGTTCCGCTACAAACCTTCCCCCGTAAAAAATAAAATCAAATAAGATAAACAACAGGATTTAAGTCGAAAGAGACTTTTTTAACTTTTTGTTCAGGAAAACAAGTAATGTCGTTTGGTTCAAAAACGGAAAAAACTGGTTTTAGCCTATCAATGTTAACTATTATTTCTTTGTTCTCTCTTAAGAGTGTGAAAAGTTTATCAGTTCTTCGAATGACTTTAAAAGGACCTCCATATGGAGGTGTTAAAGCAGATTTAATTCCTGGTGTTTTTACAAAAACGAATTCTGCTGTTTTTAATTCAGGAGAAACAAATATTTTTTCAGTACCATGCCTCGTAACCGGCCCTGGTCGAATATTATGAAAAGATTCTCGTAATCTAGTTAAAATTGTATGTGTATCTACATAATTATCAATGCCAGTAAAAAATTCTCCTGGTAAACGCAATGGTTGACCATAAACTAGCTCTGCTGAAGCGCATTTTAAATCTTCCTTAAAAGCAGATCTGAGTCCTAACAAAATTAAAGGTAATTCATCTATCCAATTTTTATTATTATTTAATTTAGCTATCAAAGCTGATTTTAAAGTTCTATGCATTCTTTCCACCATCCCGTTACTCGACGGGTGATATGTTGTGGTATGCAAATTTTAAAAACCCAATCTTCGGGCGAATTCCCTGAATAAGTGTGACTCAAATTGTCTTCCTTGATCATGTGTTATTCTACAAGGAACACCGAATCTTGACACGTATTCAGTTAGAATCGTTTTTATAATAGTATCAGTTGAAATATTACTTATAGGATAAATTTCTATCCACCTATACTCTGTCTGATGAGAGATTGCAGTGGTGGAAGTGACGACAAAAACGCGCGCTTTGGTCTTATTGGTTACAGAGTCAGGTAGGTTTACAATGGCGTTTACGAATACGAGTTGACAGGTCATTGAAATTTGCGTGTATCGACTGTCAAACTTGTGACTATTAAGTAATAAATGTGTATTATCCTAAATTTAACATTACAAATTATCAATTACAAATAATATAAAAGGTATTGTAGTATTCCCTTCAACTTTTAGCAAATAAATGAGTAATAAATTCAATAGTTAGTTCATGCACTCGCGACTTGCGATTTGCGATATGCGATTTTATAACGAAAAATAATCTTCGTTCATGCACAAATGCGAAAACCAGTTACTTTTGAATTTAAAACATACTTGTCTTGTCAAACTTGCTGTTGTTGCTGTTAACCAAAAAATTATACATACATTAACAAAAAACGAAAAAACTACTTGATAACAAGTAAATACCATAAATAGTGCTTATGTGTTGAGGCTTTTACAACGTAGAAGAATAATTATAACTTAGTATTTAATCAGAAAAAGAAAAAAAAACACAGAGATATTGTGCAGCGAGGGAAATTTTTATGAAAAGAAAAGATCGGAGCTTAAATGCAAAAAAATATAGTTCATCGGTATCTCTATGAAGAAAAACCCATGCGCAGTTTAAAAAAATTTCGCGATAATCGCGAAAAATTGAAACAATTTAAATTTTCCCGCCCCCCCAAATTTAAATTTTGCGCTTCTCGCAATAAACTGAATTACAAATAGTTGTGTCTAACATTTTTGAAACTAGAAAAATCAAATTAAATCCTGATAATCGCAAATCGCGAGTGCATGAACTTACCTTTATACTGCGGCAGTTAAAATAATTTGAATTTCATTGCCACGCTTTTTAAAATACTTTGAGCTGAGTAAACCGCTCTCCACCCAAGCCACACCCACCACTGCAATCTCTCATCAGACAGAGTATAGTGGCTCTATCGATAATGGTTAATAAATAATTTTTACCATGAGAGACTGTTAAAGGTCCTACTAGATCTATGTGTATATGTTCAAAACGACCTCTAGGAACTTCGAAAGTTCCTATAGGTGATTTGGTGTGTTTTAAAACCTTGGCTTTCTGACAAGACAAACATTGTTTTGTCCATACATTAATTTCTTTATTCATTCTAGGCCAAAAAAATCTACTGTTTATTAATTTTTCAGTTGCTTTATTACCTGGATGAGCGATATTATGCATTTTTGTAAACACATGATATCGTAATGTTTCAGGAATATATGGCCTTGGGGTTGATAATGAGGTTTCACACCAAATACTTATCTCAGGGTTATCAAATTTTATAAATGTCAATCTACATTTCAAGGTTGGCTTTTCAGAATTTTGTGATTCAATTAAATGCATTAAAGTTTCGTCTGTTTGTTGACATTGACTTATCTTTTCTAAATTAAAATCTTTTAACCTCTAAAACAGAAATATTGTTGTCAGTTATTCTTGACAGAAAATCAGCAACTACAACATTTTTACTACCAACATAAAAAATATTACTAGTAAATTGTAATATATATTCTATGTATCGGAATTGCCTAGGTGATTTTTCTGATTTCGAAAGGATAGCTTTTTCTATTGGTTTGTGGTCCGTAAAAATATCGAAGGTTGTTCCTTCTAACATATGCTTAAAATGCCGCACTGAGGCGTAAATTGTAAATAATTCTTTATCAAAAACAGAATAATTTAATTCTGACTTTGATAATTTCCTTGAGAAAAAAGCTAATGGTCGTTTGATGCCATTTTCTTGTTGTTCCAAGACTGCGCCGACACAATTATTGCTAGCATCAGTCGTAAGATATAACCGTGCCCTCTCAATTGGGTGAGCTAGTAAAGAAGCTTTAATAAGCGCTTGTTTTGCTTTATAAAAACTATCTTCTTGAAGTTTTGACCAATGTTCAATAACTTTAATTTTGTCTTTGTTCAATTGATTAATTCGTGTAATGGATTTAAAATATCAGCAAAACGTGCTTTAAAACGGTGATAAAAATTAATCATTCCTACAAATCTTTGTAGTTGCTTTACAGTAGTTGGTAATTTATAATCAACAATTGCTTTTACTTTTTCTTCTGAAGGAGGAATTCCTTCTGAACATATTTTAAAACCCAAAAATGTCAATTCATTAACCCCAAACACACATTTCGTGTGTTTGACGTTAATGCCATATGAATTTAATCTTCCGAATAATAGTTCTAGATGTTGAATATGCTCTGATTCATCTTTACTGGCTATTAAAATATCATCTAGATACACAAAGGTAAAATCTAAACCTTTAGTAACTTGAATTATAAATCTTTGAAAACTATTACCTGCATTCCTTAAACCAAAAGGTAAACGCAAAAACTCAAAAGCACCAAAAGGTGTAGTAATAGCAGTTTTAAAAACATGTTCTTCAGCCACCGGAATGATATGATAAGCTCTAACTAAATCAACCTTGCTAAAAATTTTGCAACCATGAATTTTAAGATTAAAATCAGATAGAAGAGGTAAAGGATATCTTTCTGGTATGGTGACCTTGGTGAGCTCTCTGTAATCTCCACAAGGACGCCAATCTCCAGAATTTCCTTTAGGATCCATGTGCAATGGACTTGTTACCATAGAATCCGACGGACGACAGATTCCCAATTCTATCATGTCGTCGAATTCTTTTTTGGCAATTTTTTATTTTTTAGGATCTAATCGCCGAGGTTTCGAATAAGGCAAATGGCCTTCTGTAACAATATGTTTTACCTCATGTTTAGGAATTATTTTAAAATTTGGGGAGGAAAAAATGTTGGGGTATTCTTTGAAAAGTTCTGTATATTCATTCTCAACCGCAAAAAGTTTTGGTATGTTCGTTATATTATCTACCTTAAGTATCTTACCTTGAGTTTCTAAATTTGTATTGTCATCTATTAATTTCTTATTTTTAATAAAATTCCAAAATGGGACAAAAAGTCTGCACCTATAATTGGCTTATTTACATCTGCAACAATAAAAAGAAAAGGAAAATTTTTTCTGAGACCTAAATCTACATTAATAAATTTTAACATTGTATTTAAAAATTTAACATTGTATTTTTAAAAATAAAAGTAGTACGTTGTAAGTAGATATACTAAGAGGTTTCTACGGCACTTTCAAGGCCATTCGCTCCGGATGGACATGTCCATCAGCCTTTTAAATTTTAAAAGGCCGGGGGCTCTGGAGGTCATGCTAGAGGTCATTCTTCGTCTTCAGATGACATCTGCTTTAGCGGGGGTGCTAGGGGGGCGGTGGGTTAACGCTTAGAGCTCTTCAGAATCCAGCACCCCAGGTCCTGGGGGTGTAGTTTCAAGAAAAAAACATCAATGACCAGAAGCGTTTAGTTCTAAAATTAGTCGCCGCATTTACCGTGATGGCGCTGCAGACGATGACGTCATAGCGATAAGCTTGAGGCTAACGTAAATAAAGAACATAGGCGTAGGTTAAAATGCTCGAAAAGGGGGTATAATAATATTAATTTAATGGAGGTACGCCTATGTTATAAATTTAATACGTGCAGTCGTCTTCTTGGAATTTTATTATATAAACATTTGCAGGTGTTCACATGTAGGCTTCATAGATTGAACCTATTTGAACAGTTATTATTTAACTATACTCCCTATAGTTAAGACAGAGATAGATATATGTTTCATGGTCTTCATACATTTTTTCCTACGCTATTGTTTCAAATACTAGACTGAGAGGATTCTGTAGCATGTAGAAGATTACATACTATTTTAATTATCATATTAAAATATTAGCTAATATACTGATCTAACGCGAGTCAGCAAGGCCAAAGCAGAGATGCTACATGAACATTTATGATAGCACGCGCTCGGTAAATCCTGAGTTGGCAGATTCCAATACTAAGCGTGTACATTATAATTTACACGGTGGCTCAAATAAAAATTGATATTTAAAAAAGTTTCAGATCGAATGTAAATAGACGCTATGGATTTTCAGTTGAGAAAGCATTAGGTTTCATATGATATTATTTTATACAAACGTTCGGAATTTAATCGCTATAGAAATAAGGTGGTTAATATACACGTCAACACGTCTGGCCACTTATTAATTTCGGATATAGTACAGTAAGTTGCACACATCTCCCCTATCAATTTCGAATTAGAACCTGTCAAAAGTAGACGCTCCGCCTAGGATTGCCGTGATTGGATTGAATGATGCTTTGGGGCACAATACTCCACTGGGCACACATATCTCGTAGTGTTTTTTGCAGGTTTTTTGTCAACCAACCGAATACCTAATAAAGCGCATTGCTGTTTTATTATTTATTCCACTTTAACCTTTGCTATTAACTAGCATAAAACTAGGGCGGAGTCGAAATTGTTAGGGGAGATTGGTGCAATATTTGTGAAATTTACAGAATCCTATCAGAAATTTGTAAGTGGCCAGACGTGTATAATGATTAACTTAAAATGCTTCATTAAATAATAATATTTAGGAGCTCAGCATATAACGGAGGTTCGAACAGAAGGATCCAAAACAATATTAATAAAAAGAATGGTTTTCTGTTTACAGGTAGGATAATTTAAAACAGGTATCTATTTACAGAGGGGGATAATATCGTAAACAGATAGGATAATTTAAACAGGTATCTGTTTACAGAGAGGGATAACCATGAGCTAGTTAGGTATAATAATATATCTTACCTAATCATCATGTAGGTTAGCCAACATTAAAAATTTATAATCTAAGTACATTTTAAGAAATATGATTTTATGTGGAATAATCTAGAATAATTCAAACGTAAATATTTCAAAGACATTAAAATGATTCAACTCAATCGAGATCTTTATACTTATTGCATATATGTTCAAAGCATGATGGAATTTAAAGAATAGGGTTCAGACATGAAGATGAAACAATTTGAGGTTAGTCATCGCTTTGGAATGTTAATATACAGGGTGTTTCATGAGGAACTGTACATAGTTCAATGGTAGATAGGGCTCATCAAGGTTAATAACAAACCACTATTTAAAATCATTTTAGCCAAGTATTTAGGGTTGTACAGGGTGATTTATGAATTTTTATCAAAATTTGCTTTCGTTGCCATTTAGAAACTAATTGTCCGATTCAATTTATTTTCGGTACCTACACATTAAGTACAATCAAATACCAACAGTTCTCCATAATTACAAAACCAAAATTCCAGGTCCGTATTAGGAAAAATTTAATTTTATCTGTGCCCCCTAAAAAGTTTACCCTGTATATGTTTATTTTAAATCTAATTACTGAAGTTTGAAAGTACATAAACTACCAACAAAAGTGGAATAATTCGTTTTCTTGTCACACTTACAACAGATACAAAATAAACACAATAAATTTAAACATTATCTTGTTAAAATTCAAACTTTCAGTAATTCAATGTTAGTTGTCAAAGTTCCTATTAGTTTAAGTTTCTAAGTAATTATAACTATTATTAGTTAAAAATAGTATGAAATACCAACAGTTAGTCGCAATCAACAAGACTCCAGGACCGTATTAGGAAAAATCATCATCTCGTCGATTCCTCCTAAAATTTTCACCCTGTATATCATATTCTTAACTTTACTTGCTATAATTTAAAAGTACATAAAGTATCAACAAGTAGTGTAATGTGATCCACACTTTTCAATAATAATTATGAACGTCCAACTACCGACACATAATTTGTGTAGTAATTAAAGGGTAATCTAGTTCGCTCTGTGCTAATTTGTAATGTAGAATATTTTCATGTTCAGTTCTAGTTTTAAGAAATGAACTTATTTTATTTAGTGTGCAGCTAAAGACATTTGTGCAGGATTTCTGCGAAAGTTTGTCAATTCTTTCTACAGTAGGAATATAATAGACTTTTTATCCACTGACACTGTTAACAAAAGGAGTAGTCGGCTTGGGCAATAGTTTGACAGGTATAATTGTTGATGAGGTATAACTTTTGTTTCTACGTTACTAATGCCATTGGTCCAACTTGAGAGCAGCAATTAATTGACCGAATTGAATAGTATTGTAACGTAATAAGAAACTACCCGGACGTTATACAAAAATCTGTGGGACATTTAGTAGTTAGACAAATAAAATGCCGTGAAGAGGGGGGTTTACATTTTAAAAATAAGTTATAGATTTTTACTTTTTATTATGTTAATATGTATTATTTTGTTTTGGTATGTTGTTTTGTATTCATGTTGCGTTTTTTATTTTGCTTGTTGTGTTCTGTTACTATTAAATTGTTTTAAAATTCAATGAGTATTATTTACAGACAGAATAGCTGCTTGAAACCAATTTATTGAAAATGTCAATTTTATCGAGACAAATTTTGTTGGTTGGTTTAAAATCTGTTGAAAGTGTAATAATAAAACGGATCACACTACTCTACTTGTTGATACTTTATGTACTTTTATATTATAGCAAGTAAAGTTATGAATAAGATGTACAGGGTGAAAATTTTAGGAGGAATCGACGAGATAATGATTTTTCCTAATATGGTCCGGGAGTCTTATCTGCGACTAACTGTTGGTATTTCATACTATTTTTAACTAATAATAGTTATAATTACTTAGAAACTTATACTGATAGGAACTTTGACAAATAACATTGAATTACTGAAAGTTTGAATATTAACAAGATAATGTTTAAATTTAATGTGTTTATTTTGTATCTGTTGTAAGTGTGACAAGAAAACGAAGTATTCCACTTTTGTTGGTAGTTTATGTACTTTCAAACTACAGTAATATGATTTAAAAAAAATATATACAGGGTGAACTTTTCAGGGGGCACAGATAAAATGAAATTTTTCCTAATACGGACCTGGAATTTTGGTTTTGTAATTATGGCGAACTGTTGGTATTTGATAATACTTAATGTGTACCGAAAATAAATTGAATCGGACAATTAGTTTCTAAAAGGCAACGAAAGCAAATTTTGGTAAAAATTCAGAAATCACCCTGTACAACCCTAAATATTTGGCTATAATGATTTTAAATAGTGATTTGTTATTAACCTTGATGGGCCCTATCTACCATTGGACTATGTACAGTTCCTCATGAAACACCCTGTATAAACAAGTTGAAACTTTTTAAATATCAATTTTTATTTAATTATACTCCCTATAGGTAAGACAGAGATAGAGATATGTTTAATTTTCAAGGTTAAGCATTTTAGATACTGGGTTAAAAGCAAAGTTCTTCGTTACATGTTTTTATAATTTAAATATATATTAGCTGTAAAATGTACAGTTTCATCAAAAGTTTTTATGAATTTTAAGTTAAAAAATAGAAAGGATATAAATTTACTAATGGCTTAAGGGAATTATTAACGAGAGAGCAACAGCACGATTTTAACACAATTCTATTTTTAAGTTCTGATATACAGGGCGGTCATTCTTTTCATGTTTTACATGTATGTGTATATACATGAGATCTGCTAATAAAACTTAAACCAGATACAGGCCATATAACCAAATTCAACTTAATACGGAATAGATATTCAACTTAATAAAATTATAAACACTTGTTTTGAAACATGTAATGGGATTCAAATCTGAGACTTTAGTTCCTTAAAAACGCAAGCGAAAATGATTAAAGACGTATAGTGGAGCGAAAAAGAGGTAAAATTGTGTCGTTTTTTTTTTATGGGCTTAGAACAAGATCAGACACATCGGATATTATCAACAACATCATTTTACACATAATGACGCAAAATACGACATTTTTTTGTGTTCACAGACATTGTTATTTAAAAAAAAGTACAAAATTTAATTTTATTTTATAATAAGTTTTTTTTAACTCCTCTTCCCATATCTCAAAAATGAATTGAGCTATCGACGTGAACTTTTTTTTGTTATAAAACACGTACCTAAGCGCTACTTTCTGTGCATAATATTATTAATAAAAAAAAAATTAAACATGCTGAAAACGTAGATAACCTTGAAAGTTTAGAAAATACGCCGTCAAATTTTCACTAAGTGAGAAACTTTTTTGTTTTTGAAAATTTTGTATAACATGCTGTGAAAAAAATAAAGTCAATGGACCAAAAACATTTCCAGAAAAAAAATTGTTTCAATATTAGCAATAGTTTTCATGTTACGAATTTTTTAGTGTGGAGGAATTATCGAAATGTTACGCGCGCTGCTTTTATAATCATGGGGTATCGTGCATAACGGCAATTTTCATTATTACCTCCTCACCAAAAGTGAGGAACGTATGAATTTTTTTTGTGTTTACTGTTTTATCAAGTTTTCTGAAAAAATGATTTATTTTTTCCAGTGGCGCGTTGGGGAGGGACTAAGGGAGAAGGCTAAAAGGCATTAAAATTCTTATATGGAGTATCTAGGATAAAAACGTATTGAACGGGGATGTCGGAAACAGTAAAAAATACGATTATGGTAAAATGGGGAAAAAATTACCATAAACAGAAGTTTAGGAAAAATAATAATTTTGAAGCGATTTAATAAGGAGTAAACTATTAAGTATTCCATTTTAATTTTTCTGGCGTTATTAATGGAGCTACATAAAAAAGATAGTTTCTTAAAGCACTTTTTTATGAACTTTAACTTGGGAGTCTTAATATTTCTATCAGACATTGCCTATGTCAGAGTCCATATCCGAAACCACCACGCATTGCATTTTTATCCGAGATACACCATACGCAATGATTTTAGTAAACGTGTTATTTTTGCCTAAATTAGGTACAAATGGAAAAAAAATCCTAAATTACGCTTCCTCATTTTCCGAATCTGATACATCATTGGTACTTAAACTATTACTGCAAAATTTGCATCTACATTCCTTTGAACATTTTAAACCCTGTTTTACGCACACACATTTATTGCTATTGCAATGTTTGTCTGAACATTTTATGGCTAAAAGTTTTCTCAGGTCTGCTGGCCTGGGTCTTTAGTTGTTAACAGTGGGATCCAAATATTATCTTTTAATACCCATCCAAACTTTGCGGGATGGCAGTTCTGAAGCAGGCTTGTTTGTAGTTGAGGTTAAATAAAAGTCTGTGATGCTTTCTTTCTTATTTTTACAAGCTTTTATTTAACTTGCAATGTATGTATGTTTGTTTGTTTAGGTCAAATCTTGCAACTGAATTTTAAAATAGTTATCCCCAACCGATTGAGCTGCTACACATTTAGTTTGGATGACAATGTATGTTTAGCTAAGTGACGTCATTCTAAATCCAATATGGCGGACGCCCCAAGATGGCGGACTAGTTATTTTTTATGCACCCCCATAATATGGGTATCAATTAAAAGGGTTTGCTGAGAAGAATACAAAAAATAAAATGACGTCACACTAAATTCAATATGGCGGACGCCCCAAAATGGCGGACAAAATTATCTTATCTACCATCATAATATGGGTATCAAATGAAAGGGTTTACTGAGAAGAATACGAAAAGAATACGAAAAAAACTAAAAAATAAAAAATAAATTAATAATAAAAAAACATTTTAAAAACAAGCTTTTATTTAAATGCTCTAAAAAGAAGAAAATAAACTTTAAATTAAATCAAACCCATCAATTTATTACATTATACAATTTATATGATATAAAAGCTTGTCGCGAGATTTGCCTGTGTAAGTATATAATAAACAAGAATACAACATTAAAGTCTCGCGACAAGCTTTTATATCATATAAATTGTATAATGTAATAAATTGATGGGTTTGATTTAATTTAAAGTTTATTTTCTTCTTTTTAGAGCATTTAAATAAAAGCTTGTTTTTAAAAATGTTTTTTGATTATTAATTTTTGTATAGTAAAATGATATATTTGCTAGCAAGTTTCATCTCAATATCAATATTGTGTTTGCTGGTGTAGATCTTTCTGCAGCTTTTGTGATATTTTACTTTAATTGTTCCGTTCAAAATATCTTGCTTGATTGCCAAAATGTTTTGTCCAAAAAAGTCTTTTCTAATTTCCGCAGCCCTAATTATAGTCTCTAAACCCTGTTTCCAAGGCTTGTGCACAACAAGTTTATCATGTTCCTCAACTATTACTCCACATAAAATACACTCCATTATAATATAATTATAGTTACAATCGCTTACTTATTTTAAATATTTTTTTAAGCATTTAAATCACGCACAATTCACACCACGATCATATACAATAATCAAGTGGTAGATACAAAATATCGCTACACACTACACAACACCAAAGCAGAGGATCGTATGATATGGCCGGCTGAAGCCTAACTAGTGGACGTAGCGGGCGTATTGTAACTTATTTCTTGCATTTCGCGCGCCCCAAAAAAATCACTGTACCTTTACTATGAAAGACACAATAATAATTATGGTATCAAAAACTTTTTTGGTCTTTTTGCTTTATTTTGTTCACAGCATGTTGCACAAAATTTCCAAAAACAAAAAAGTTTCTCGATTAGTGAAAATTGAACTGCGTATTTTCTGAACTTCCAAGGTCATTTAAATTATAACGTGTTTAAATTTTATCTATTAAAAATACTATGCACTCATAGAAGAGCATAAGTGTGTGTTTTATAACAAAAAAAAATTCCCGTCGATAACTCAATTCGTTTTTGAGATATGGCAATAGATGTACAAGAAAACAAGATTTTTAAGAAAAGTAAAATTTCATATTTTTTTTAAATAAAAACATCTGTGAACACTAGAAAATGTCGTATTTCGTGATTTCTAATGAACACCGACCTAGTTCATGGAATGGCATATGTCTGAATTTGTTCTAAAGTAAAAAAAAAATTGAGAAGGAAGAGGCTTTTTCTCTATTTTTCACTGCACTAGTAATTGATTTATAAAAACTAAATAGGATGTATTTTTATTAAACAGACCCAAGATAATGCACTGCTACGAACCATGACCTCTAATACCCTCTACTTGTGCAGACCTCCAGAGGTTGAACGTAGGTTCAACCTCTGGAGGTCTGCACCATAAGTAGTTATGGTGTGCCTCAAGGATGCGATTTCATGTCGTAAAATGTGTAGAATGAACCTCCCCATAAGAAATAACATGAGGTTTTGCTCCTATACTCTCATAACATATTTTTTAGGTTAAAGACTAATTCATTTTCAATATTTAAAAAATGTTTTAGTCAGATGTACATATTTAGGCTCTAAGGATTTTCAGTTGAGAAAGCATATTACATGTATAATAATAATAATAATAATAATAATTATTATTATTATTTTTTCTGGTTTCCCGAACCGAGTGCTGGACAGTCTCCCCGTGGCCTCCGACACCACACAGAGAGAGCGCCAGCGAATAATCTACAGCAACTCCCCACATCCCGCAGGGTTAGTCACTGTAGATTCCAGACTCGTGTGACCTTTTTTTTTTTTTTGTATTGGGGAGGGGAAATCTTCAAAAGACAAGGAGTGTTGGATTCCCTTCCTCATGGAAGAACCTACCAACTAAAACCCCTCCCCATCTCCTCACCCTCGCGGGATCACTTTCCTATTACTTCGCAAGGGAGGGTGTCCTGTTTTTTACACCGCCTGCCTGGTCTTCTCGTCAGTTTCTTTTGCCAGCATTCTCTTGCATACCAGTTTAAAAACTACATCCCAGTGTCCTTCACAGCCTATCATTGCCTGTATCATATTATCAGGCGTTAACTGCTGACCCAGTTCTCCCTCCGCATCCAGCCTTAGTTGACTCCACTTCGCGCACTCAAACATGGTATGTTCGGCGTTATCCGTTCCCAGACAGTATGGGCATATTTCTTCCTCAATCCTCCCGATTCTTTTGAGGTAAGCATTAAAACACCCGTGTGAGGTCATGACCTGTGTTAATTGCGACCCGACCTCCCCATGTTGTCTCCAGTACCATGGCCGTATATCTGGAAGTAGTCTATGAAGCCACACATCCCCATCGCTATCCCGCCACCTCTCTTGCCATTTCGTGATGGTGCGTATCCGGCATTCCCTTTTTTCCGCTTCGTTCTTGCCTAGCGTTCCTATCCGCTCCTCCACCATCAGGTCCAGTGGTATTACCCTGGCTATGACTCGAGCCGCTTCCGTCGAGGTCGGCCTGTACCCCCTGCATATTCTTAAGGTCTGTTTCCTCTGCAAGCTGTCTCCCTTTCTGCGGTATTTTTACTTCTCCAGCACCTTTCCCCATACGGGTGCGGCGTATAGGACCACTGAGTCAGCTACCATGCTGAGTGCTCTTCTCTTCGATTCTCCAGCTCCCCCCACATTTGGCATTATCCTGCTCAAGGATGTGACCAGCGCCGTGGACCTATCAACCGTCGTCATAAAATGCCTCGAAAAGGTCAGCCCAAGCATTACCCCCAAATACTTCACACTTTCTCTCCGGCTGATTTCTTGCCCTTCTAAGTGGAATGTGATTCGCCCGTGCCTTTTCCTTCCGACTAGCAGTACCCCCTCGGTCTTTTCCGGCGCCAATTCCAGACCTTTCTTCCTCATCCACGCCCCTATCTCTTCTAAGGCATCGTCCACCTTCTCCATTAGGGTGTCATCCTCCCTCGCCCTTGCCACCACTGCCAGATCGTCCGCATATGCTATGGTTTCCACACCTTCTCTTAAAATAAGCTCCAGCACGCTGTTATACAAGATATTCCAGAGCAGCGGCCCTAGCACACTCCCCTGCGGTACTCCTGCTGTGATTTTAATCGTGCATCCTTCTTCTACCGTCAGGGATCTATCCTTCAGATAGCTGCCCACCATCTTACATAGGTATGGCGAAACGTGTCTCCTCTTGAGTTCCAGCATGATCTGGTGCCACGGTACCGAGTTGAACGCATTGCGCACATCAAGGGTCACCAGTACACATAGGTTTCGAGTTTTCAGCGTTTTCCTTATCTCCCTCTCTGGATCGCTTGTACCGTGGACCTGCCTTTCTTGAAGCCATACTGCCGGTCAGAAAGGCCCCCGTCCCTTTCTAGATCCCTTCTTATCCTAATTGCTAAAAGGTGTTCCAGCAACTTGCCTTCCGCGTTCAGCATGCATAATGGCCTAAAGGCCGACGGAGCATTATTGTCCTTGCCCGGTTTCCGGAATAATACGAGGCGTGCCTCTTTCCACATGCCAGGAAACTCACCCTTCTCCAACAACTCGTTCATGATTTCCAGCGTCTCGTCCGGGAACAGCTCGGCTGCCAGTTTGGTCACCTCCGGGGGTATCCCGTCCGGCCCTGCTGCTTTCTTCGGTTTGATCCTTCCTGCTGCCTCTTTTAGCTCCTCCAATGTGAATGGTTCTGCTACCTCGTTGTACTCCCTCCGTTGCATTTCCTCATGTGTTGGGAAGAGCTCCCTAACTATTTCCAACTTGGTGTCAACATCGACCTTGATGTTTGGAGCAATCTTCTTCATCACTATTTTGTAACCCTGTCCCCAGATGTCATCTTCTACATCCTCACATACCTTCTTCCATTGTTGTTCCTTGACTTTGCACATGGCTTTCTTTAGTTTTCTCCTGGCGTTTTTGTATTCGTTGTCCGCCTCCTCCGCATCCCTGCCTCATTTCCTCATCTTCTGGACCTGCCTGCGTAATCTGATGCAGTTGGTTCTCATCTCCGATATCTCCTGAGACCACCAGTATACTTCCTTCTGTTGGATTTATTGCCTTTTTTCCTAGGCATAGCCGCATCACAAGCTCTCTCGAGACTCGCCATGTATGCCTTTGCATCCCCTCGTCTGGAATGACTAAGCTCACCTGCCAGCACCCTTGCAAGTACCTCTCTCTCCATCCTGTGCGTCACCCAACCTTTGATGTTACATCCTTCCGACTTGCTATTTTCCGACATCCCCCCCAGTCCTATACGTATATATTTGTGGTCGCTTAGTGTTTCTTGTTCTAATACTGCCCAATCGGTTACCTGTCTAGACAGCCTTTCTGTTGTAAATGTAATATCGATGTGGGACTTGCTTCCTCCTCTTCCTACGTTGGGACTGTGCCAGTATTTTGGCACACTAGGCCTTTCGCCGCCGCCCACGTCGTCAAAACTTCCCCCCTGTTATCCTCCTTGCAAGCCCCCCATTCTGGTGACTTAGCATTAAAGTCACCCATGATTATTACATCCCTTTGTATGCCTTGCATGCTGCCCTCTAGCTCTTCCAGAAATTCCTCGAAACAGTCCATCCCAACATTAGGCGATATATAGCAGCTGTAGACTCGGATACGGGTTAGGTCAACCCACAGGAAGCCATCGCCCCTTCCCACTCCGCATATTTCCAGTCCTGTTTTCCCGGTCCCCCCTACGATGCCAATTGCCGCATCTACCCTTTTATCCACGTACCATCCAGCCTTAGTCGTCATGGCAACATTGGGTTCGCTGACTATGGCTATATCTATGTTTTCATTTGCAGAGGTCGCATATAGCAGATCCTGCGCCGCTCTGCATCTGCCTAGGTTGATCTGTAGGATTTTTAGCTCGATTACTACCAATACCTCTTGCCCTAGCAGCCACGTAACCCCTAAAGTTGGCACACCTGCCTGAGCCAGTTCTGTGCCCAGCCTGCTTACATAGTAGACATTTCGACTCGCTCCTGCAAGTCTTTAGCTCTATGTCCCGCTACACCGCAGTTCAGGCAGCAGTTAGCCCTGTCCGGTCCCTTACACTGCATCCTCGTGTGGCCAAGTCCCCAGCACCTATAACACTTCGTGACCTCTACCCTCTCCCTTATGGTGATACAATTAAGCCCCACTCTCACTCTTTGTATCCCCACGAGTTTCTCCGCGACTTGCCTGTTGGTCGTAATAATGGCTTTCTGAGTACCCCGGAATGCTGGCCTAAGCGCACCCACTTCGATATTGTACTCATCTCCGACTAGTCTGCTTAACTCCTCTTTCAGCTCCTCCTGCGTCGTTAGGCTGTCTATGTCTTTGGCTATCAGTATGACCTCATCGCTGGCACCTTTCGTCACTCTGACATTTTTCCCCTCGGCACACTCTCTCAGGGCACCAATCAATTCGTCCTGTCCTCCTTTTCCAGGCCCCAATTCTATGACGATTTCATCATTCCTAGATCTTCTAGCACCTTTTATATTATCAACCAGGTTGAGTTCGTCTATTTTTTGTTTGATCTTTTTCAGTGTCTCCGCATAGGAGTCACTGCTGGTCCCTACAATAATTGCCTCCCCTGATCTTTTGCTCTTTTGCCCTGCCATTTCCGTCACCTCCTTGCCCTCTTTTCTTTTCCCCCTTCTCTGCACCACCGTATAGCCCTCGCTATTATCCCTGGTAGCTGTTAGTGGACAACACACATTGACACTGATTTCCGTCTTAGAAAAGACAAACTCCATGGCTTTGACCATTGCCTCTTCATGTCGGTTCCCCATTAAGGGCAGTGCGATGTTATTCCGCCCATACTTCACCACGTGCTCCCTAATACTTAGCACCATGTTCCATACGCTCGCCACCTCCTGCGTTTCCAGCTGCTCTTCCGGCATCACTGGGCAGAAGACGTATTTTTCTGTGGTGTTGATGTTCCCTTGCCTATCTGCGATACCTGTCATGCTTATAAGTAGGCCTACATCGCCTACGTCGGCCTCTTGTCCACACAGCTCTCCCAGACCCTGGTACCTCTCCCGTAGTCTTTTTGGCAGCCCCTTTCTCCAGTCCATTGTCTTGGTCAACGGGATTACAAGGTCCCACTGCGGGGGTGCCTCGAGTATACTCTCGTGCCGATACTGCACCTTCTGGAAGGTTTCCTGCGGCCACTTCTCGAGCACGATATCCCGGTAAGCCTTATAATTTCTTGTAGGCAATACGCCTCTTTATTCAGTGCCTCCATTCGATCCTGCGACTCGGCACTGGTGTCGCCCGCTGTGCCTGCTTCCCTTTGTTGGAGACTTCTCTCCTTATTTCTCAAGCGCTTTTCTAGCTCTCCTAGGGTTTCCTGCCTTACCCTTATGGCTTCCCATTCACTCTCGATCTTTATCTTCTCGAGCTCGAGATTAGCTATTTCTCTTTCAGCCTGTCTCGGAGTTTGTACCGCCGCATCCTCCTGTTCGGGGTCCTCCCTCTTTGTTCCTTCCCTGCCCTCTCCTCTCAATCGGAGTAGCATGTTCTGATATTCATCGGTCATAACGCGGCTCATTAGGCTCCCAAGAGCACTAGTCTCCTCCTTGATTTCTTTTTTCGTGTTAGGGTGGTCCCCTACCAGCTTGCTGAGGCTTCTCACATGCTTGTCTACCAGTTTAATCGTCTGTCTAAGCTTCTTCGGCAGGTTATCCTCAAGCCTCTCCTGGCGCTTCGCCGTTTGCTCCGGAGTGTTGTCCCTCCGCCTTTTGACTGATCGATTTTCCTCCTCGTCCCATGCTAAATCGATGCACCTTACGTTTTTTGGGGTGGCCGGCGACGTCCACATGCCCGGAGGTGTAGTCATCACCTTCAGCCTCCTCATCTTTTCCCCCTTGATTAAATTCTCGGAGTTAGCCTTGTCAGCATTGACACCCTCTATCTTAGAGCCAGTGGCCCGTTGGTCCGCTGAGAGCTCCGTCCCAGTGTTAATACTAAGTACCCCGGCCTGGGTTTCCACCGAGGGTACTGGGCGGTCGTCGGATGACGGTCGGGGGGAGCCCGCTCTCCCACTTCCCGTGCCGACCGGAACTGGGGTATCCCTCCCCTGCTCCGTAGACGAATTATCCTGTAGTCTGTTCATGCTGGTCAAGTTTCCCCCCTGAACCATGGGTGCATTTTATGCCTTCTGCCAGGCGGCTATGGTTCTAGGCCCGCGCCACTGGGCCTAGGGAACTTTTTTTGATTAAGAGGTTATTTCCCTCTGTGCAATCCTGTTGGTCCGCGGGTGCTATTTTATTTCACACCTGCCCGCCAGTATACTGGTATGCTGGTGAGGGCATTCCCCTATCCGCCACCTGGGGACGCGCCCGGTTGGGGTTACAGGTGTCCCCGCCGGGAGACTCGTGTGCCCTAAGTGGACGAAGGGATCCCAGGATGACCGCTTTCTGCATTTGACCAGCCAACCATTCTGCCGATGTTTGGCAGGCAGGCATGGTCTTCAATGCGGAGAGCAGCGTGGGCTTCATACCTCCGAGTACACCGATTATCAGGACGACCATCTTGACAGAGTAGCCTGGGTATAGCACTTGGAGCTCGTACCGGAGATCTCTGTATTTAGTCCGTTTCTACTCCTCCTTCAAGGCGATGTTTGTCTCAGCAGGTGTTGAGAACTCGATGACATACATCACCTTGGTCTGATGGTCGAGGAGGACTATGTCAGGCTTATTGGCTTGAATTCGCCTGACGGTCGGGAACGAGTAGTTCCAGTAAATCCGGCATTTCTCGTTCTCGACAACGGACTCGATATCTCCGGGGATATAAGGCAGCACTGGTGTTTGGTCTATCTTGTTCGAGTGCCGAAGATGGTAGTATAGCACTCGTAAAGCCGCGTTATGTCGTTGCATGTAGACCGAAGTCGCATAAATCGGACATGCAGATAATAGATGCATGAGCGACTCCGGCGCCTGACGGCAGGTCCTGCAGTTGATATCAGAAACCTCTACACCCATCACGCGATTCCGATAGACCAATGTGTTAATAACACCATCTTGGCAGGCCACAATGAATCCCTCGGTCTCCGACTTCAGCCCCGCTGACGTTAAGAATGCGAAGGTCAGCTCTGTCGATAAACTCAGTGCTTCTATGTTGTTAAAGAAAACACCGTGCAGGGGTTTATCGACGTGCTGCCTGAATAGATTCCTCTGTTCGGCAGCTTTAATTTGGGCTATCAGACGATTCGGCGGAAGCTCAGTAACTGACTCTACATCAGCTCCTTGCCGGCCTCCTCGCCTGTAGTCGAACACGAGACCGAGTTCATCTGCGGCCCTCTGTGCTGCCTTAAACAATATTGCGCCAACTCATACAGTTTCGTGATCTCTCACTAACCGTAGGAGCGGATCCGAGCTCCTGAGGATGTTGCATGCCATACTCAATGCTACTCTGCCATGCATATACTCCAGACTCAAGAGTCCTCGGCCCCCTGTTGACGTGGGAGGTACACACGAGGAACGGACGATCTAGGATGAATACTCCTATGGATATTCATCATCTTGCGGGTATCCCTGTCCAATTGGCGCAGCTCATCTACTCGCCATTTAACTACTCCAAAGGAGTAGAGCAGAATCGGAACGGCAAGCATATTAGTGGCAGACACCTTGTTCTTCCCCGAAAGTCCAGAAGACCAAATCTTTCGGAGTCGGTGTCTGTACTTGTCACGGAGAGAATCCTTTATTTGGTTCACATCCTGGATGTGGCGTTGTTCCATACCCAGGTATGTGTAGGTCTCTCCGGCATCCAAATGTCGTAGGATACTTCAGTCTGCGAGCTGCGCATCTTCTTGGAATTCCCCGCATCGTCCTCTCTTGAGGTGGACGACTGCGCATTTGTCCAACCCAAACTCCATTCCAATTGCCCGCGTGTATTCCTCGACCACCCTGAGAGCATTTTGAAGTTCTCGCTCTCCGGAGGTATAGAGTTTAAGGTCATCCATATAAAATAGATGGGTGACCTAATGCCTCCGGTTGCTGGGTCGCCCACACTGATACCCGCGGGTTTGGCGGAGTCCAACAGATAGCGGCAGCAGTGAGATGCAGAAGAGGAGCGGACTCAAAGAGTCACCCTGAAACACTCCTCTCTTAAATGTCACCAACTCTGTCGAAACTCGCTCGGAACCGGATGTTATGGTGAAGCGAGTTCTCCAAAGTGGCAACAGTTGTTCGATGCATCTCACTAGTGGTGCTGGTACCGCAAGACATCCGAGCAAGTGTAACAAAAGCTCGTGGGATGTTGTATCAAATGCTTTGCGATAATCAATCCAGGCCATTGATAGATTCCGCTTGTACTGCACAGAATCCTGTGTAATACAGCGGTCTATCGGCAGGTTTGCCTTGCAACCTGCCAGGCCCTTCTTGGCACCACGCGGTTTATCTGTTGGTAGACCGTTGGTATACCGGATCAACAGACCTCAACATCCTGGTATACAATATACGATTAAATAACTTGTAGCAGGAGTTGAGGCAGGTAATCGGCCTATAATTTTTTGGGTCAGACAGATCTCCCTTTTTGGGGATTAGCACAGTTCGCCCCTCGACAAACCAGTCCGGAATTTGCTGCCCCTCGTTCAACCATGAGTTGAAAACTCGGGCCAGATGGCGGTGGGTGGAAGGAAACGTTTTCTACCACTAGTTGTTTATAACATTTTGACCCGGGGCAGCGAAGTTCTTGGTTCCAACAAGTGCTTGTTGAACCTCTTCCGTACTGATTGCTGCCGGGCACACTTCGTCTGGCTCTTCTAAGACTTTACGACAGAGAGCCTCGAAGTGTGCTATAGCTGGAGTGTCATTATCGAATGGACTCGTGACTTCGTAGATTCCTTTCCAGAAGTCTTCGACATTATCAACAGTTGGCGGATTCTCGACAACACGCTGTGGCTCTTGGAACAGGCGAGACGGGTTTGTTTAAAACAACTTGTTTTGTTCCAAACTCCGCATTCGCCTGACCAAGGTCTTCTTTATTGCCATGAGTGCTCGAATCCTATCTAGACAATGCTGCTTGATGGTCTGCAGCACTGTCCGATTTAGAGTGTGGTGTTGGCGTCTCAGTCCGGCTTATTTTTTTTATTTTTTTTTTTTTTCGGTTTCCCGAACCTAATGCTGGACAGTTTCCCTGTGGCCTCCGACACCACACAGAAAGAGCGCCAGCGAATAATCTACAGCAACTCCGCACATCCCGCGGGGTTAGTCACTGTAGATTCCAGACTCGTGTGCTCTAAGTAGACTAAGGGATCCCAGGATGACCGCGGGTATAGCACTTGGAGCTCGTATCGGAGATCTCTGTATTTAGTCCGTTTCTCCTCCTCCTTCAAGGCGATGTTTGTCTCAGCAGGTGCTGAGAACTCGATGACATACATCATCTTGGTCTGATGGTAGAGGAGGACTATGTCAGGCTTATTGGCTTGAATTCGCCTGACAGTCGGGAACGAGTAGTTCCAGTAAATCCGGCATTTCTCGTTCTCGACAACGGACTCGATATCTGCGGGGATATAAGGCAGCACTGGTGTTTGGTCTATCTTGTACGAGTGCCGAAGATGGTAGTATAGCACTCGTAAAGCCGCGTTATGTCGTTGGATGTAGGCCGAAGCCGCATAAATCGGACATGCAGATAATAGATGCATGAGCGACTCCGGCGCCTGACGGCAGGTCCTGCAGTTGATGTCAGAAACCTGTACACCCATCACGCGACTCCGATAGACCAATGTGTTAATAACACCACCTTGGCAGGCCACAATGAATCCCTCGGTCTCCGACTTCAGCCCCGCTGACCTTAAAAAACTCCGCATTCGCCTGACCAAGTTTTCTTAATAGCCATAAGCGCTCGAATCCTATCTAGACAGTGCTGCTTGATGGTCTGCAGCACTGTGCGATTTAGAGTGTGGTGTTGGCGTCTCAGTCCGGCTGCCACTCGCCGGACCTTCGGTGTAAATGGTCTACCTGCGACTATATAATCCACCACACTCTGGATTCGAGAAGCGTGTTGCCTTGCTGATCGGATTTTAGCTTCGATCTTCTGTACGCGCCGCTTAGCTTTCTCGACCCTATCAACTGCGCTTTACGATTTAGAGTGTGGTGTTGGCGTCTCAGTCCGGCTGCCACTCGCCGGACCTTCGGTGTTAATGGTCTACCTGCGACTATATAATCCACCACACTCTGGATTCGAGAAGCGTTATTTATTTTTTTTTTTTTCGGTTGCCCGATGCTGGACAGTCTCTCCATGGCCTCCGACACCACACGGAGAAAGCGCCAGCAAATAATCTACAGCCACTCCCCACATCCCGCAGGGTTAGTGCCTGGGTATAGCACTTGGAGCTCGTACCGGAGATCTCTGTATTTGGTCCGTTGCTCCTCCTCCTTCAAGGCGATGTTTGTCTCAGCAGGCGCTGAGAACTCGATGACATACATCACCTTGGTCTGATGGTCGAGGAGGACTATGTCAGGCTTATTGGCTCGAATTAGCCTGACGGTCGGGAACGAGTAGTTCCAGTAAATCCTGCATTTCTCGTTCTCAACAACGGACTCGATATCTCCGGGAATGGTGTTTGGTCTATCTCGTACGAGTGCCGTAGATGGTAGTATAGCACTCGTAAAGCCGCGTTATGTCTGTGGATGTAGACCGAAGTCGCATATATCGGACATGCAGATAATAAATGCATGAGCGACTCCGGCGCCTGACGGCAGGTTCTGCTGTTGATATCAGGGACCTCTACACCCATCACGCGACTCCGATAGACCAAGGTGTTAATAACACCATCTTGACAGGCCACAATGAATCCCTCGGTCTCCGACTTCAGCCCAGCTGACCATAAAAATGCGAAGGTCAGCTTTGTCGATAAACCCAGTGCTTCTATGTTGTTATAGAAAACACCGTGCAGGGGTTTATCGACGTGCTGCCTGAACAGAATGCTCTGTTCGGCAGCTTTAATGCGGGCTGTCAGACGATTCGGCGGAAGCTCAGTAACTGACTCTACATCAGCACCTCGCTAGCCTCCTCGTCTGTAGTAGAACACGAGACCGAGTTCATCTGCGGCCCTCTGTGCTGCCCTAAACAATAAAGCGCCAACTCCCACAGTTTCATGATATCTCACTAACTGTAGGAGTGGGTCCGAGCTCCTGATGACATTACATTCCACACCCAGTGCCACTCTGCCATGCATGCACTCCAGACTCCTCGCCCCCCCCCCGTTGTCGTGGGAGGTACACACGAGGAACGGACGAACTAGGATGAATACTCCTATGAATATTCATCATCTTGCGGGTATTCCTGTCCAATTGACGTAGCTCATCTACTCCCCATTTGACTACGCCAAAGGATTATAGGAAACAACTACTGGACGGGCAAAGGCCCCTACTCCCATTGAATTATACCTATAAATCCAAAATTGGTAGCCAAATTTGTTATCTGTCTTTTCTCCACCAGACACAGACCGGTTTCGAACTCTTTATGTTCTCATCAGTGTGCCACAGGTAGCTGAAAAGACAAATAACAAAGGCAAACCAAACTGGTCTATGGCAGACCCAGCACATAGTAACTGTGAGGGATAAGTACATCCCTCTGGTGGTCAGTTGCTACTACCAGTCAAGACATCGACGATGTCTCAGTGACCGATAGCGGCTTGCCAAGCAAGCACCAAGAGCGGCGACCTCTAGCCCTGATGGACTAAAACATGCTTAATAAATAGGATTATAGGAAACAACTACTGGACGGGCAAAGGCCCCTACTCCCATTGCCCCTACCAATTTTGGATTTATAGGTATAATTCAATGGGAGTAGGGGCCTTTGCCCGTCCAGTAGTTGTTTCCTATAATCCTATTTATTAAGCATGTTTTAGTCCATCAGGGCTAGAGGTCGCCGCTCTTGGTGCTTGCTTGGCAAGCCGCTATCGGTCACTGAGACATCGTCGATGTCTTGACTGGTAGTAGCAACTGACCACTAGAGGGATGTACTTATCCCTCACAGTTACTATGTGCTGGGTCTGCCATAGACCAGTTTGGTTTGCCTTTGTTATTTGTCTTTTCAGCTACCTGTGGCACACTGATGAGAACATAAAGAGTTCGAAACCGGTCTGTGTCTGGTGGAGAAAAGACAGATAACAAATTTGGCTACCAATTTTGGATTTATAGGTATAATTCAATGGGAGTAGGGGCCTTTGCCCGTCCAGTAGTTGTTTCCTATAATCCTATTTATTAAGCATGTTTTAGTCCATCAGGGCTAGAGGTCGCCGCTCTTGGTGCTTGCTTGGCAAGCCGCTATCGGTCACTGAGATATCGTCGATGTCTTGACTGGTAGTAGCAACTGACCACCAGAGGGATGTACTTATCCCTCACAGTTACGCCAAAGGAGTAGAGCAGAATCGTAACGGCAAGCATATTAGTGGCAGACACCTTGTTCTTCCCCGAAAGTTCTGATGACCAGATCTTTCGGAGTCGGTGTCTGTACTTGCCACGGAGAGAATCCTTTATTTGGTTCACATCCTGGATGTGGCGTTGTTCCACACCCAGGTATGTGTAGGTCTCTCCGGCATCCAAATGTCGTAGGATGCTTCCGTCTGCGAGCTGCGCATCTTCGTGGAATTCCCCGCATCGTCCTCTCTTGAGGTGGACGACTGCGCATTTGTCCAACCCAAACTCCATTCCAATTGCCCGCGTGTATTCCTCGACCACCCTGAGAGCATTTTGAAGTTGTCGCTCTCCGGAGGTATAGAGCTTAAGGTCATCCATATAAAATAGATGGGTGACCTTATGCCTCCGGTTGCTGGGTGGCCCACACTGATACCCGCGAGTTTGGCGGAACAGATAGCGGCAGTAGTGAGATGCAGAAGAGGAGCGGACTCAAAGAGTCACCCTGAAACACTCCTCTCTTAAATGTCACCAACTCTGTCGAAACTCGCTCGGCACCGGATGTTATGGTGAAGCGAGTTCTCCAAAGCGGCAACAGTTGTTCGATGCATCTCACTAGTGGTACTGGTACCGCAAGACATCCGAGCAAGTGTAACAAAAGCTCGTGGGATGTTGTATCAAATGCCTTGCGATAATCAATCCAGGCCAATGATAGATTTCGCTTGTATTGCACAGAATCCTGCGTAATACAGCGGTCTATCAGCAGGTTTTCTTTGCAACCTGCCAGGCCCTTCTTGGCACCACGCTGTTCGTTTATCTGTTGGTAGACCGGATCAACAGACCCCAACATCCTGGTATACAAGATACGAGTAAATAACTTGTAGCAGGAGTTGAGGTTGAGGTTATTATTATAATTATTATTATTATTATTTTTTTATTATTTTTTTTTCGGTTTCCCGAACCTAATGCTGGACAGTCTCCCTGTGGCCTCCGACACCACACAGAGAGAGCGCCAGCGAATAATCTACAGCAACTCCCCATATCCCGCAGGGTTAGTCACTGTAGATTCCAGACTCGTGTGCCCTAAGTAGACGAAGGGATCCCAGGATGACAGCTTTCTGCATTTGACCAGCCAACCATTCTGCCGATGTTTGGCAAGCAGGCATGGTCTTCAATGCGGAGAGCAGCGTGGGCTTCATACCTCCGAGTACACCGATTATCAGGACGACCATCTTGACAGAGTAGCCTGGGTATAGCACTTGGAGCTCGTACCGGAGATCTCTGTATTTATTCCGTTTCTCCTCCTCCTTCAAGGCGATGTTTGTCTCAGCAGGTGCTGAGAACTCGATGACATACATCACCTTGGTCTGATGGTCGAGGAGGACTATGTCGGCGCATTTCGTCTGGAAGCTCCTCACTGATCAACTAGTCCATTCGTGCCAGGTCTTGTGGCTTTGGGTTAACCCTGGTGTTAAGGTTAACCCTCGTCCTTAAATCGACGTCGGTATACTCAAGAGGATGTTCCTCGTTAGTGTCGACCCTTGTTGCATTTTAAAATTTAATAAAAAAAACACTTTTTTACAATTCTCTTTCTTTGCTTGATATGCATTGTTTATAAATGACTTTATTTAGGCTTTATTCAAGCAAAATAACAAAAACCTATCCAATTTGATATACTCACATTGATGTTTCATCTCTAAACATACAATTATTAAGTTTATTGAATCTTCTCTAATGCATGATAAAAATTGAATTAAAAATTACAAATTTCAAAACGTCTAAAAATTAAATTATGGCAAAAATTATTTTTAACTTACCCCAAATTCATTTATTATGGCCACCACGTTTTTTGATTGGTGGTAGTGAGGAGGGAATGGCGTCTTGTTTTGACGCAGAAGCTGCTACGATATTCGGGATTTCGTGAGTTTTATTGGAAACATTTGTGGAGATTGCTGCTACTGGGGGAGGTTCTTCGGCGTCTTCATCTTCTTCGTGGTCGGACGGCGGTTCTGGACTTCGTCTGTTTGGTTCTGTACGCTCTCGTTCGGAAGTTACTTCGGACAATCCTGAATTACCATCGGTTGATTCGTCATCGGAGTCAGGTTCTCTAGCTTGGACTGGTCTAGGTGCTGCACGTAAATTGTCGACATGTACCCGAGTTATTATGGTTCCGCGCTGGATCTCATAAATTTCTTCTGATATCTTGTGTACGACGGGATGTGGCCCTGTCCAGGCAGGCTGGAAATGATCTTTATGAGGTCGAAGCACCTTGGTCATTACCATGTCACCTTCTTGAAACGTCACCGGTGGAGGTGGGTGGCCTGGTGCATATTTGGCTTGGCAGGCATTCTGGTTTTGGTTGACTTCTCGTATTCTATCCTCCCTGGATATCTGACGATGTTGTTGTCGTTCGGCTGTGTAGGTCTAGCTAGCATGGCAGCATTCGGTACATATTCCCTTATCCAATTACAAAGACCTAGGAATGATTGTAATTGTTTTCGAGTCGTTGGGGCGGGATGTTCTTGAATGGCTAACACATGTTTTTCTAGTGGCGTCGTGACGTTTCCTTGGATCCGGTATCCCAAGTAGTCGAGAGTTTGAGCTGCGATCGTACATTTTGATGGAGATACTTTCAATGTATGTATCCGTACACGTTCGAAAACCAAGCGTAAATGTTCCTTGTGTTCTCCCAGAGTATAACTGTAGATGATGATATCATCCAAATAGACTTGAACGAATGTATGGATATATCCGGTGAGAACATCTCGGGTCATTAGCTTTTGAAACGTGCATGGTGCTGTTTTAAGGCCGAAAGGCATGACATTGAAGTAATAAGCTGCGCCGTCCGGAGTCGTAAATGTAGTGAATGGTTTCGATGAGTCTTCCATGGGGACCTGCCAATATCCACTCTTCAGGTCCAGAACGGTGAATATCTTCGCATTGCCCAGGACTTTAATTGTTTCAAATATTTTGGGGAGCACTGACGCTTCATCTTCCGTTGCTTCGTTCAGTCTTCTAAAGTCAATGCAGAAGCGAGGCTTCTTTCCCGGTCTCTCTATTATCACTGGTGGCGAACTATATGGGGCGCTGCTAGGTTCTATTACTCCTGCTGTTAACATTTCGTCCACCTGTTCGTATAAGAGTTGCTTCTTCTGCAAGGACATAGGGTATGGGCGAATGTTAAATGGCGTGTCGTCTTTAAGTTTGATTTGATGCTTTGTATCCACTGTGGTGGCTTGAGTTGGTGTATCCGAAAAAAGTCCGGAATATTCGGTAAATAGCGGCAGGAGTTCATTTTGATATTCTCTCGGTATTTGAATGTCCGGATGTAATTTTGGGGAGTTTCCATCCTTTATATGTGTTTGATTCCAAAATATGGTTAACCTTTTGTTCTTGCCGGCGTACATACACTGTCGTCGAAAATCCAGTATAACGTCTTCCAGTTGCAAAAACGGCATTCCCAAGATTATATCTTCATTGAGATCGGAAATGATTTGGAAATCCACGTTAAACGTAGTGTCTTGTATGTTGCATGGTAAGTTAATTTCACCTCGTGACATAATAGTTTCATTTCCATAAGCCATCGCGAATTGTTGCGGTCGACTTACGCGGAATATAGAAGGTACTAAACAAGATTTATTGATGTTACGCGTCGCGCCTGTATCAACGAGTGCTAACACTTCCACTTGATTCAAAGTTAATTTAACACGTGGTAAGTAATGAAAGTCTCTTGCCGAATTTATGGTCTCTGACACAAACGGAGGAATCGGTAAAAAGTTCGGGTCGTCGTCAAAAGGTAAGTATAATGATGTCATACTCGAGTTTTGATTTTCTTCTTCAGGATAGCCAGGCTCAGAGTCAGTCTGAGAGGCTTAATGTACATTAGTAATTAACGTCCGCCGGCGACTGGAGCTGTTTCGTCGTTGCCACATTGTCGGTCCGACTGTACGGGGCTTGGGAGGATGATTGGCGGTTGTTTGGGCCCCGAGCCCCTGACCAGTTTCCCTGCACGTTAGGACGGTTTGGACACTCCGAGTGGAAATGCCACTGCTCGGTCTCACAATAACGACACGGTGATGGCGGCATATTAGTATTTTGATTAGTGGCTGTATTCGCCGAAGTCGTGTTCCTCGCGGATTGATTATTATTATTATTCGTAGATGATTTGGAATTCGCGGTAGAACTAACTGCAACTGTACTCGTAGAAACTGCTCAGATCTTCTTCAATTCGCGACGCTATCTCCACAAGTTCCTCAATATTACGTAAACTGTAACCACGAAGACGCGAACGCGTTTCAGGAAGTAACTGATCCAGAATAATATTCGTTTTTATAGATTCAATTTTCAACGGATCCACCCTGTTGAAAGCAGGCTTTTCTGGTAATAAATACAGCAGCTTGTTCTCCATTCTTCTGTTTTTCCACATAGAGAATTTGCATCGCGTGCGTTGTGTTCGCAGCTGAGTCGAATTTGTGCATAAACCTGTCCTTGAAAATTGTATATTGCTCTATGTAACATTTATAGGGTTCGAACCATTGTTTCGCTTTACCCTTAAGTTGTTCCTTTACTATCGCTAATTTTAATGATTCGTCAATGATGTTCGCTTGTACAAAATATTCTTCCAAATGCCTTATAAAAGCTTCCGGACTTTCATGTTCCATTCCATGGAATAGGGGTGGTGCAAGGGGAGTCGTCAAGTGCAATGACCTAGCCGCCTTGTTTCCTCCTGCTTGGTGTAAAATGTTGGTAAAAGCTTGCGTCATTTTTTCCACCATTACTTGAAAGCCATTGTCTTCTACGCGCGTGCTATTTTGTTGTGGTGGGGGAACGTGTGTTGGCCTTAAATTTGGCTGATAAGGGGTGGATTGTCTTGAATTGTCCAGATTACGCAAAAAACTACCTTCTTCTCGTCTGCCCATAACTTCATTCGTCCCTGTCCCTTCAGGGTATCGTGTAAATAGATGTGTTCGGTGGAATCCGCTTGCGCCCCAGGGGTGCGGTCAATTATTCGGTAGGATTGCATTTTGAGCGTGTAATCAAAGTTTAGTGAATTTAATTCGAATTAAAAAATTTATGGAAAAATTGATTTAATTTTTTACTCAGCCATGTCAACCCTTGTTGCATTTTAAAATTTAATAAAAAGAAACACGTTACAAATTTGATTTAACGGGGCGCCAGCAACGTGAAATGTGTTGCACAGAAGGTTGAACATCCCAGGGTCGTGTTTCATGGGTCAGACAATAATTTCAAAATAAGGTAGTATTTAACAATAATTTCAAAATAACGTAGTATTTAAAAAAGTGGTAATAGGAATTGCCCTAATTTTAATGTTTTTGACTGGACTATGAAAGTGACTGAACTAATAATCAATTTTTTACTCACCGCGATGTAGAACTAACTTTGCAGCACCACTGGTAATAATTTGGAAGGCTAATTTTGGTATTTTTTATTTTCCAGTGACAGACTGATTACCTACTGTTAAGGAATGACTGATCAGATAATAAGTTGGTTTAATTTACTTTGAACAGATTCTTGTTAGGTTTATTGGTTTTTTGAAAAATTTCACTCTTTAATAAATAACTAGGTTAGGCGGCGCCTATCTCTGCGAGACTGACCCTCTATATCAGTAGTTTTATCTCGGGGTTTTTAGTTGAAAGACGCTTTTTAAATTTCGGGAAAAAGTAGAGTCCGACATGGGGTCGCGGGGTCGGGGAGTTGGAAAAAATTCAGGATTTTAGGATTAAAATTTGAGAAAGAAAATAAAAAGTTCAGAGCCCCTGCGGGGCTCTATTTAAGAAATAGTAATGGAACGGCCCCTGCGGGGCCGTAGAAATAGTGAGTTCTAGACTAAAATTTTTAAACATTTCGATAATTTTTAAACATTTCGATGACAGCTGTCAAATAAAGGTCAGTGACGTTTTTTTGTAAAAACAAAAATTTTTGGATTTTTTTTTTGTGGGGTCTAAAATGGGAGAAACATTTTTTCGAAACTTTTTTAATTTCGGCCCCCTTCGGAAAAATTTTTTGGACGCTCACTTTCAATTTTTTTTTCGACCACAATGGGAAAAAATTTTGACGCCGTTCTTTAAAAAATATTTAAAAAATGGCTCCTGTGGGATCGTAGAAATAGTAGGTTCTAGACGGTCCAATATAGTAAAAATAATAATGACCGTACGCATCAAGTAGTTTTGGTAAAAAATTTGCTAAAAAATGAGTCCGACATAGAAGTCTTGGATAAAAATAAAAGGTGAGAAGGTTATCGGAAATGAAGCGTATCGCGTATTTTCGTAGGCGTTCTCGATTAGTTAAAGGATTCGGGCGTTTTAGTTGGATTCGGTCGGAAAGCTTCGGGAAAGATGCAGAGCCCAACAGAATTCATAGATAAGGTGGAAAAGGTTATCGAAAATGAGGCGTTTCGTGTATTTTCGTGGGCGTCTTCGATTAGTTAAGGGATTCGGGCAATTTAGTTGGATTCGGTCGAAGAGTCTCGGGAAAGATGTGAAGTCCGACAGAGATGCTACTTGAAAAGTGAGAGGGTCATCGGAAATGAGGCGTTTCGCGTATTTTCGTAGGCGTCTTCGATTAGTTAAGGGATTCGGGCAATTTAGTTGGATTCGGTCGAAGAGTCTCGGGAAAGAAGTAGAGTCCGACAGAGATGCTACTTAAATAGTGAGAGGGCACCAGGATAGAGGTGATTCGCGTAAATTCGTGGGCGTCTTCGATTAGTTAAGGGATTCGGGCAATTTAGCCAATTGGATTCGGTGGAAGAGTATCGGGATAGATGTAGAGTCCGACAGAGATGCCACTTAGAGAGGGCTTCAGGAAAGGGGCGTTTCATGTATTTTCGTATGAATCTCCGATTAGTTAAGGGATCCGGGTAATTTAGTTGGATACGGTCGAACAGCCTCGGGAAAGAAGTAGAGTCCGACAAAGATGCTACTTAAATAGTGAGAGGGCATCAAGAAAGAGGTGATTTGCGTAAATTCGTGGGCGTCTTCGATTAGTTAAGGGATTCGGGAAATTTATATGGAGTTGGTCGAAAAGTCTCGGGAAAGATGTAGAGTCCGACAGAGATGCTACTTAAAAAGTGAGAGGGCTTCAGGAAAGGGGCGTTTCGTGCATTTTCGTAGGAGTCTCCGATTAGTTAAGGGATCCGGGTAATTTAGTTGGATTCGGTCGAAGAGTCTCGGGAAAGAAGTAGAGTCCGACAGAGATGCTACTTAAATAGTAAGAGGGCATCAGGAAAGAGGCGTCTCGCGTATTTTCGTAGGCATCTTCGATTAGGTATGGGATTCGATCTAAGAGTCTCGGGATAGATGTAGGGTCCGACAGAGATGCTACTTAAAAAGTGAGAGGGCATCAGGAAAGAGGCGTCTTGCTTATTTTCGTAGGCATCTTCGATTAGTTATGGGATTCGGGCAATTTAGTTGGATTCGGTGGAAGAATCTCGGGAAAGATGTAGAGTCCGACAGAGATGCTACTTAAAAAGTGAGGGCATCAGGAAAGAGGCGTTTCGTGTATTTTCGTAGGAGTCTCCGATTAGTTGAGGGATCCGTGTAATTTAGTTGGATTCGGTCTAAGAGTCTCGGGAAAGCTGCAGAGTCCGACAGAGATGCTACTTGAAGAGTGAAAGGGTTATCAGAAAAGAGGCGTCTCGCATATTTTCGTAGGCGTTTTCGATTAGTTAAGTGATTCGGGCAATTTAGTTGGATTCGGTCGGAGAGTCTCGGGAAAGATGTAGAATCCGACCGATACGCTACTTAAAAAGTGAGAGGGCATCAGGAAAGAGGCGTCTCGCTTATTTTCGTAGGCATCTTCGATTAGTTATGGGATTCGGGCAATTTAGTTGGATTCGGTGGAAGAATCTCGGGAAAGATGTAGAGTCCGACAGAGATGCTACTTAAAAAGTGAGAGGGCATCAGGAAAGAGGCGTCTCGCGTATTTTCGTAGGCATCTTCGATTACTTAAGGGATCCGGGTAATTTAGTTGGATTCGGTCGAAGAGTCTCGGGAAAGAAGTAGAGTCCGACAGAGATGCTACTTAAATAGTGAGAGGGCATCAGGAAAGAGGTGATTCGCGTAAATTCGTGGGCGTCTTCGATTAGTTAAGGGATTCGGGAAATTTATATGGATTCGGTCGAAGAGTCTCGGGAAAGATGTAGAGTCCGACAGAGATGCTACTTAAAAAGTGAGAGGGCATCAGGAAAGAGGCGTCTCGCGTATTTTCGTAGGCATCTTCGATTAGTTATGGAATTCGGTCAATGTAGTTGGATTCGGTCTAAGAGTCTCGGGATAGATGTAGAGTCCGACAGAGATGCTACTTAAAAAGTGAGAGGGCATCAGGAAAGAGGCGTCTCGCGTATTTTCGTAGGCATCTTCGATGAGTTATGGAATTCGGTCAATTTAGTTGAATTCGATGTAAGAGTCTCAGGATAGATATAGAGTCCGACAGAGATGCTACTTAAAAAGTGAGAGGGCATCAGGAAAGAGGCGTCTCGCTTATTTTCGTAGGCATCTTCGATTAGTTATGGGATTCGGGCAATTTAGTTGGATTCGGTGGAAGAATCTCGGGAAAGATGTAGAGTGCGACAGAGATGCTACTTAAAAAGTGAGGGCATCAGGAAAGAGGCGCTTCGGGTATTTTCGTAGGAGTCTCCGATTAGTTGAGGGATCCGTGTAATTTAGTTGGATTCGGTCTAAGAGTCTCGGGAAAGCTGCAGAGTCCGACAGAGATGCTACTTGAAGAGTGAGAGGGTTATCAGAAAAGAGGCGTCTCGCAAATTTTCGTAGGCGTTTTCTATTAGTTAAGTGATTCGGGCAATTTAGTTGGATTCGGTCGGAGAGTCTCGGGAAAGATGTAGAATACGACAGAGATGCTACTTAAAAAGTGAGAGGGCATCAAGAAAGAGGCGTCTCGCTTATTTTCGTAGGCATCTTCGATTAGTTATGGGATTCGGGCAATTTAGTTGGATTCGGTGGAAGAATCTCGGGATAGATGTAGAGTCCGACAGGGATGCTACTTAAAAAGTGGGAGGACTTCAGGAAAGGGGCGTTTCTTGTATTTTCGTAGGAGTCTCCGATTAGTTGAGGGATCCGTGTAATTTAGTTGGATTCGGTGGAAGAGTATCGGGATAGATGTAGAGTCCGACTGCTACTTAAAAAGTGAGAGGGCATCAGGAAAGAGGCGTCTCGCGTATTTTCGTAGGAGTCTCCGATTAGTTATGGGATCCGGGCAATTTAGTTGGATTCGGTCGAAGAGTCTCGGGAAAGAAGTAGAGTCCGACAGAGATGCTACTTAAATAGTAAGAGGGCATCAGGAAAGAGGTGATTCGCGTAAATTCGTGGGCGTCTTCGATTAGTTAAGGGATTCGGGAAATTTATATGGATTCGATCGAAGAGTCTCGGGAAAGATGTAGAGTCCGACAGAGATGCTACTTAAAAAGTGAGAGGGCATCAGGAAAGAGGCGTCTCGCGTATTTTCGTAGGCATCTTCGATTAGTTATGGAATTCGGTCAATTTAGTTGGATTCGGTCTAAGAGTCTCGGGATAGATGTAGAGTCCTACAGAGATGACACTTAAAAAGTGAGAGGGCATCCGGAAAGGGGAGTTTCGTGTATTTTCGTGGGAGTCTCCGATTAGTTAAGGGATCCGGGTAATTTAGATGGATTAGGTCTAAGAGTCCCGGGAAAGGTGTAGAGTCCGACAGAGATGCTATTTGAAAAGTGAGAGGGTCATCCGGAAATGAGGCGTTTTGCGTATTTTTGTAGGCATCTTCGATTAGTTAAGGGATTCGGGTAATTTAGTTGGATTCGGTGGAAGTCTCGGGAAAGATCTAGAGTATGATAGAGATGTTGCTTCAAAAGTGGGAAGGTAATGAGAAATGAGGCATTTCGCGTATTTTCGTATTAGTCTTCGATTAGTTAAGGGATTAGGGTAATTTAGTTGAATTCGATGGAAGAGTCTGGGAAAAGATGTAGAGTTCAACAAAGATGCTACTTGAATAGAGGGAAGGTCATCAGGAAAGAGGCGTTTCTCGTATTTTCGTATTAGTCTTCGATTAGTGAAGGGATTCGGGTAATTTAGTTGGATCCAGTCCAAGAGTCTCGGGAAAGAAGTAGAGTCCTACAGAGATGCTACTTAAAAAGTGGGAAGGGCATTAGGAAAGAGGCGTTTCGCGTATTTTCATAAGCATCTTGGAATAGTTAAGGGATTCGGGTAATTTAGTTTGATTCGGTGGAAGAATCTCGGGAAAGATGTAGAGTCCGACAGAGATGCTACCTAAAAAGTGAGAGGGTCATTGGAAATGAAGCGTTTCGCGTATTTTCATAGTCATCTTCGATTAGTTAAGGGATTCGGGTAATTTAATTGGATTCGGTGGAAGAGTCTCGGGAAACGTGTAGAGTATAATAGAGATGTTACTTGAAAAGTGGGAAGGTAATGAGAATAGAGGCATTTCGCTTATTTTCGTATTAGTCTTCGATTAGTTAAGGGATTAAGGTAATTTATTTGAATTCGGTGGAAGAGTCTAGGGAAAGATGGAGAGTTCAACAGAGATGCTACTTGAATAATAAAAAGGTCATCAGGAAAGCGTTTCGTGTATTTTCGTATTAGTCTTCGATTACTTAAGAGATTCGGGTAATTTAGTTGGATTCGGTGTAAGGAAAGATGTAGAATCTGACAGAGATGCTACCTGAAAAGTGGGAAGGTAATTAGAAATGAGGCGTTTCGCGTATTTTCGTATTAGTCTTCGGTTAGTGAAGGGATTTGGGTAATTCGATGGAAGTCTCGGTAAAGATGTAGAGTCCGACAGAGATGCTACCTGAAAAGTAAGAGGGTCGTCTTCCATTAGTTATGTGATTTGGGTAAATTAGATGGAACTGGTATAAGAATCTCGGGAAAGAAGTAGAGATCTACAGAGATGCCTCATGAAGAGTAATAAGGTAATGAGAAATGAGGCGTTTCGCGTATTTTCGTAGGCATCTTCGATTAGTTAAGGGATTCGGGAATTTAGTTGGATTCGGTGGAAGCGTTTCGGGAAAGATGTAGAGTTCAACAGAGATGCTACTTGAAAAGAGGGAAGGTCATCAGGAAAGAGGCGTGAGGAGGTTATCAGAAATGATGCGTTTCACTTATTTTCGTAGGCGGACTCAATTATTTAAAGGATCCGGGCGTTTTAGTTGGATTTGGTAGAAAAGTCTCGTGAAAGATGTAGAGTCCGACATAGAAGTCATGGAAAAGGTGAGAAGGTCATCGGACATGAGGCGTCTCGCGTATTTTCGTAGGCGGCCTCGATTAGTTAAGGGATTCGGACGTTTTAGTTGGATTCGGTCGAAATGTCTCGGGAAAGATGTACAGTCCGACAGAGATGTTACTTGAAAGGTGAGATCAGTGGCGTAGCGGACGGGCCCGCAGGGCCCGCGGTGCGAGGGGGCCTCCAGCTCTTGGGGGCCCCCGAGTCTAGGAATTTTTTACGTGAAAATATCGTCGAAATTAAAAGTGACGAAATCTTACGTACATCTTAAACATCAAGAGCTAAAGAGAATGTACGCCGCTGCCGAAAAATTGTATAATGGAAGTGATTGCATTCTTTATTTTTTTTTATACATTTTCATTATGTTAACTGATATATTTGAGATGTAAGAATTGGAGTAGGTATAATGTGGTAAAATATTCATGTACCTAACGATTTTTGTTCAACAAAATTGGAGGTGATTTATTATTTTGTGGGGCCCCCATCATATATTTTGCGGGGGGGCCCCGAGATTTTCAGCTACGCCACTGGGTGAGATGGTTCAAGGATGAAGGGTTTCGTGTATATTCGCTTGTGTTCCTGTTTAGTTACGTGATGATCCAGGTTATTTAGTTGGATCCGGTTTAAAGCTCTCGGAAAACGTGGGGTCCGACAGGAATGACACTTGAAAGAAGAGTAGGTTCAAGGATGAAGCGTTATGTGTGTTTTCGCTGGTGCTCCTGTTTAATTAAGTTATAATAATTCGGGTTATTTAGTTGCATCCGGTTAAAGATATCGGGAAACATGTAGAGTCCGACAAAATTGTTACACGAAAGGAAAGAAAGTTTATCGCTGAAGGGTTTTGTGTATTTTCGCTAGCGTCCCGGTTTAGTTAAGTGATAATTCGGATTATTTAGTTGGATCCGGTTTAAAGATCTAGGGAAACATGTGGTAGAGTCCTATAGAATTTTTGCATGAAGGAAAGAAAATTTAGGGATGAACGGTTTTGTGTATTTTCGCTGGCGTACCTGTTTTGTTAAGTGATGTTGCGGGTTATTTAATTGGATCCAGTTTAAAGATCTCGGGAAATATTTAGAGTCCGACTGGAATATCCCTTGAAAGGAGAGAAGGTTCAAGGATGAAGGGTTTCGTATATTTTCACTGGCGTCCCTGATTAGTTAAGTGATAATTTTGGCTATTCAGTTGGATCCGGTTGAAGATATAGAGATGTAGAGTACGACAGAATTGTTGCATAAAAGGAAAGAAGGTTTAGGGATGAAGTGTTTCGCGTACTTTAACTTGCGTCCCTGTTTAGGCAAGTCATGATTCGGGTTATTTTGTTGGATCCGCTTGAAAGATCTCGGGAATCATGTAGAGTCCTACAGAATTGTCCCTTGAAAGGAGAGAAGGTTCAAGAATGAAGAGTTTTGTGTATTTTCACATGCGTCCCTGTTTAGTTAAGTGATGATTCGGGTTATTTAGTTGGATCCAACTTAAAGATCTCGGGAAACATGTAGAGTCCGACAGAAATGTCACTTCAGAGGTAATAAGTTCAGGGATAAGGGTTTTATGTATTTTCGTTTAGTTAAGTGATCCTTCGGGTTATTTAGTTAGATCCAGTTTAAAGGATTAGGGATACATTTAGAGTCCGACAGGAATATCCCTTGAAAGGAGAAAAGGTTCAGGGACAAAGGGTTTCGCGTATTTTTGCCGGCCTCCCTATTTAGTTAAGTGATAATTCGGATTATTTAGTTGAATCCGGTTAAAGGTCTCGGGAAATATGTGGAGTCCGAAAGAATTATTGCATGAAAAGAGAGAAGGTTAGGAATAAATGGTTTTGCGTATTTTCGCCGGCGCCCCTGTTAAATTAAGTGATGATTCGATCTATTTAGTTGGATCCGGTTTAAGGATGTAGAGATGTAGAGTCCGATAGAATTGTTGCATAAAAGGAAAGAAAGTTTAGGGATGAAGTATGTCGTGTACTCTCACTGGCGTCCCTGTTTAGTTAAGTGATGACTCGGATTATTTTGTTGGATCCGGTTTAAAGGTCTCTGGAAACATGTAGAGTTCGAAAGGAGTGCCACTTAAAAGAAAATAAATTTCAGGGATGAACAGTTTCGTGTATTTTCGCTGGCGTCACTGTTTAATTTAGTGATGTTTCGAGTTAATTGGTTGGATGCAGTTTAAATATCTCGGGAAATATTTGTCCGACAGGAATGTCTCTTGATAGGAGGGAAGATTCAAGGATGACGGGTTTCGTGTAATTTCGCTGGCGTCCATGCTTAGTTAAGTAATAATTCGGGTTATTTAGTTGGATCGGGTTTAAAGATCTCGTTAAACATGTAGAGTCCAACAATAATGTCATTTGAAAGGAGGTTCAAGGATTAAAGGTTTAGTGTATTTTCGCTGGCGTCTGACAGAAAGGAGAGAAGGTTCAATGATGAAGGTTTTCGAGTATTTTCACTGGCGTCTCTGTTTAGTTAAATGATGAATCGGGTTATTTAGTTGGATCCAGTTTAAAGATCTCGGGAAACATGTCGAGTCCGACAGGATTGTCCCTTGAAAGGAAAGAACGTTCAAGGATGAATGGTGTTGTGTATTTTCGCTGGGGCTCCCTGTTTAATTAAGTGATGAATCGGGTTACTTAGTTGGTTCCGGTTAAAGATCTCGCTAAACATGTAGAGGCCGACAGAATTGTAGCATGAAAGGAAATAAGGTTTAGGGATGAAGGGAATTGTGTATTTTCGCTGGCGTCCCTGTTTAGGTAAGTGATGGTTATTTTGTTGGATCCGCATTGAAAGATCTCGGGAAGCATATAGATTCCGACAGTAATATCAAATGAAAGGGGATAAGGTTCATAGATAAAAGGATTCGTGTATTTTTGCTGGCGTCCCTCTCTAGTTAAGGGATGATTCGGGTTATTTTGTTGGATCCGCTTTAAAGATCTCGGGAAGCATGTAGAGTCCGACAGTAATATCAGATGAAAGGAGATACGGTTCAGAGATGAAAGGATTCGTGTATTTTTGCTGGCGTTCCTGTTTGGTGAAGTGATGCTTCGGGTTATTTAGTTGGAATGTAGAGTCCGACAGGAATTTTCACTTTAAAGCAAAAAAATGTCAAGGATGAAGTGTATTTTCGCTGGCGTCCCTGTTTAGTTAAGTGATGTTTCGGGTCATTTGGTTGGATCCATTTTAAATATCTTGGTAATCATGTACAGTCCGAAAAGAGTGCTACTTGAAAGGAAGTAAATTTCAGGGATGAAGAGTTACGTGTATTTTCTCTGGCGTCTCTGTTCAGTTAAGTGATGTTTCGGATTATTTAGTTGGATCCAAATTAAAGATCTCGGAAAACATGTAGTGTCCGACAGGATTATCACTCGAAAGGATATAAAGTTCATGGATGAAGAGTTTAGTGTATTTTCGCAGGCGTCCCTGTTCAGTTAAGTGGTGTTTCGGGTTATTTAGTTGGATCCAGTTTGAAGATCTCGGGAAACATATAGAGTCCGACAGGAATGTCACTTGAAAGGAGAGAAGGTTCAAGGATGATGGGTGTGGTGCATTTTCGCTGGAGTCCCTGTTTAGTTAAGTGATGATTCGGGTTTGAAGATCTCGGGAATCATGTAGAGTCCGACAGGAATGCCACTTTAAAGGAGATGAATTTCAGGGATGAAGGGTTTAGCGTATTTTCGCTGGCTGGAGTCTCTGTTAAGTGATAATTCGGGTTATTTAGTTGGATCCAGTTTAAATATCTCGGTAATCATGTAGAGTCCGACAGGAATGCCACTTTAAAGGAAATAAATTTCAGGGATGAAGAATTTCGTGCACTTTCGCTGGTGTCCTTGTTTAGTTAAGCGATGATTCGGGTTATTTATTGGATCCGGTTTAAAAATCTCTGGAACTTATAGAGTCCGACAGGAATGTTACTTGAAAGTAAAGAAAGTTCAGGGATCAAGGGTTTCGTGTATTTTCGCTGGCGTGTCTGTTAAGTTAAGCGATGATTCTGGTTAATTATTTAGTTGGATCCAGTTTAAAGATCTCGGGAAACATGCGTACAGCCCGACAGAATTGTTACATGAAAGGAAATAAGGTTAAGGGGTCTCTCGTATTTTCATTGCCTTCACCGTTTCGTTAAAAGAATTCGTGTTATTTAGTTGTATCCGGTTTAAAGTTGTTTTTATCTTTTGCAGATGCCGCATTTTGCTTTTGTATTATACCAACAAACATTGCTCCTGTTTCATAGTAAAAGTGCAGCATGTACCTATTTTCGTTTCTTGTATTTTTGTTCGGATAAGATTTTTGTTAAAAATATTCTTGCGATTTCATTATTGTTAACCAAAAGCATTGTATAAACCCAAATGGTTAATTTCCAATACGTATCATAAGCATCAAATACTATAAAGTAAATAGCTGTTTTCTCAATACCCAATACTACTAATTAGATGCACCACTCTTGCTTATGAGGGCAGAATACAAAAAATGTATGCGACTCTCGGCATGGGTATTTAATAAGGGTGATCATATTTGGTGACGTCACCGGCGAATATTCGGCGTGTCTTGGTAATTTAAAATATCCACCGCTCGGATGCCGGTAGAGATTAAGCAACGAAATTTGCAGGGGCCCAAGAGGTAGGATGGATCTAGCTTTCCTGAAAGTCCGGTCGAAAAAATCCTCCGGTTAAAGAAGTTAGAGCCTCCGGAAAAGTAGCGTTTTTTTGCAAATCGACCTTTTTTAAATATTCGTATCTCGGGTAATATCTCAGATGGACGAAAAAGAAAAAAAAGAGTTGTTCATTTGTCCTTTTTCTTGGCCGTCGTGTATGTCGCGATCCTCTAAATCCAAAGGGAAAGGCTATGATGCGTTTCTAATGGGTAGGTGTCGGAAGAATCGTCGAAATCCGACAAAATCGCCGCTTTTCAAAAAATCATAACTTTCTTGGGAGGCAAAATCGAGAAAAACGATTTTCGACAGCGATTTTCTAAATTTCATCTAGTTTTCAAAAAAAAATACGCCGCCGGTCCGTCTCAAAGGAGTCGCGAGTTAATAAGCTCGGAAGGGGTACATGTTTTGGAAATTCGAAAAAATTGCCGAAACACGAACACTTCAAACGTTATTTCCAAACGAAAGATCGCCGCTTGACCGCCGTTCTTGCGCGAAAACCGAGTTAGAGGATGCAACTTAAAACTACATCGCGAATCGCGCGGCCCCCCGCCGGTTTTAGACTCAGCAAGAGCAAACGAAAAAGCGCTATTTTAACGTCTATCGTTCAGAAAACGTCGGCCATTTTTTTTCAAATTTCTCGCGTGTCGTATCTCTTTTTAATTTCTCAAATTTTACAAACCTCTTCGACACGGTGCTATCGAAACGTTAATAACTTTTAATATACTTCGCGGATCGCCACGAAAGTCGGCAATTCGATAGCCCCGACACGAAAACGTCCATCACGCACGGCGCTGCGCGGCCAAACTGGTTAAAAAAAAAGCCTTTAACGCCGCAGAATGTGTGAAAAATCGGCGATAAATTAGAGTGAGGAAGGGCTGTCAGATTTTATCTCGCGTGTCGTATCTCTTTTTAATTTCTCAAATTTTACAAACCTCTTCGACACGGTGCTATCGAAACGTTAATAACTTTTAATAAACTTCGCGGATCGCCACGAAAGTCGGTAATTCGATAGCCCCGACACGAAAACGTCCATCACGCATGGCGCTGCGCGGCCAAACTGGTTAAAAAAAAGCCTTTAGCGCCGCAGAATGTGTGAAAAATCGGCGATAAATTAGAGTGAGGAAGGGCTGTCAGATTTTAATATATATGGATGGATGGATGGATGGATATATGGATTAATATTTTACTGACTGATTACATTAATTATTAGCCTCTGGGTTAATGTAAGTTGGGGGTTGATTTAATTAACTCTGGTGAAGCCATTTCTTAGAATCCAATTAAACACTGTGTTAAATAATTTGTATATTCAAATAGAAATATAACTTCAGATTCCCTATGCTAAATGATTTTGTCCTAACCTATCATCTTAAGATATGTTTATGAGATTATTTTAGGTAACAAAATAAAGCCTTTCTGTGCGAATAATAACAATGATAAATATTTCATTAGACGATAACAAAATTAAAATATTAATGCACGTAAAATAATGACTATTCTTTTTCAGGGTTCCGCAAGTCCGTTCTACCAGCTGACCGAGGATGCAACATGAGTGAGAGCGAGAGGTGAGTATTTTTTAATTTTTGGTAAACTTTAACTAATAAAACGCGACTTGAATGATTAAATGAAACATGAATAATAAAGGGTCTTACTCTAATTATAATGTAAGTTAATCCTTGATTTACACTTCAACCCACAATATATCGAACAATTTGGGTCGGTTTTTTGCACTGCACACAATTGATTTGATTTGGGGCTCGAACTATGTGATGATTAATGAATTTAGGAATGATTGATTGGAAGCACTGACTACAATTGTTAGTTAGACTAAGTGAACGTGGATGGAGGCGAATGGACCCTCTCGATCTGGCTTGCTGACTGACTCGCCCGGCGAATTCATGTGTATATTTATGCAGATTTTCGGCTCCTCCCATTGCCAAAGGTTTCAACCAATGAGCGCGGACCGCTTACATATACTCGAAGCGCGACGTTCCGTCGTTCACAGACAGCACTTGGATCTCACTTCGCCCAGACGTATATTTCAACTTTTAACCCTATTTAACTCTATAACATTAGCAGGTATTTGCCGCGGTGGAAGGGCGGCTGGCACTTCCTCAAGCTGACGAGGTGCCCTTACGTAACCTGTTCTGCGCAGGAAGGATACTTGATCTCTCAGGTGTTGTTGAGAGAAGGCGCGATACTCCGGGTGCATATCGCACCACAACCGGTGTAATCGCGAAATGTATCCCCTGCGCGCAGGTTCGCTGCTCTCGTAGCAGTTAAGCAGATCATCTCTTAATCCCTCCGTCCACCTAAAGCGTCCATGTCCAATAGCGAAGTCGTCATCATTGAGACCGTCATGTAAGGCCCATCCCACCTGTCTCTGACCCCCGACTGGGGTCGATTGTGAGGGGCCTGTCCTCTGTTACGGTCGAAAACCAGACGAAATGGGTCCCCAAGATGGTTAGCCCTGAGGACCCGCGGCCGACATTTGTCAGAGAGGGTTGCCCCTCCCTGTCCGGGGTGCACCGCGAGGAGGTTGCCGGTCCGAATTTTGCTTATTATTATTATTATTATTATTTTCTTTTTCGGTTTACCGAACCTAATGCTGGACAGTCTCCCTGTGGCCTCCGACACCACACAGAAAGAGCGCCAGCGAATAATCTACAGCAACTCCCCACATCCCGCAGGGTTAGTCACTGTAGATTCCAGACTCGTGTGCCCTAAGTAGACGAAGGGATCCCAGGATGACCGCTTTCTGCATTTGACCAGCCAACCATTCTGCCGATGTTTGACAGGCAGGCATGGTCTTCAATGCGGAGAGCAGCGTGGGCTTCACACCTCCGAGTACACCGATTATCAGGACGACCATCTTGACAGAGTAGCGTGAGTATAGCACTTGGAGCTCGTACCGGAGATCTCTGTATTTAATCCGTTTCTCCTCCTCCTTCAAGGCGATGTTTGTCTCAGCAGGTGCTGAGAACTCGATGACGTACATCACCTTGGTCTGATGGTCGATGAGGACTACGTCAGGCTTATTGGCTTGAATTCGCCTGACGGTCGGGAACGAGTAGTTCCAGTAAATCCGGCAGTTCTCGTTCTCGACAACGGACTCGATATCTCCGGGGACGTAAGGCAGCACTGGTGTTTGGTCTATCTGGTACGAGTGCCAATGATGGTAGTATAGCACTCGTAAATCCGCGTTATGTCGGTGGATGCAGACCGAAATCGCATAGATCGGGCATGCAGATAATAAATGCTTGAGCGACACCGGCGCCTTACGGCAGGTCCTGCAGTTGATATCAGGTACCTCTACACCCATCACGCGACTCGATAGACCAATGTGTTAATAACACCATCTTGGCAGGCCACAATGTATCCCTCGGTCTCCGACTTCAGCCCCGCTGACCTTAAGAATGCGAAAGTCAGCTCTGTCGATAAACCCAGTGCTTCTATGTTGTTATAGAAAACACCGTGCAGGGGTTTATCGACGTGCTGCCTGAACAGATTTCTCTGTTCGGCAGCTTTGATGTGGGCTGTCAGACGATTAGGCGGAAGCTCAGTGACTGAGTCATCTCGCCGGCCTTCTCGCCTGTAATCGAACACGAGACCGAGTTCATCTGCGGCCCTCTGTGCTGCCCTAAACAATAAAGCGCCAACTCCCACAGTTTCATGATCTCTCACTAACTGTAGGAGTGGGTCCGAGCTCCTGATGACATTACATGCCATACTCAGTGCCACTCTGCCATGCATGCACTCCAGACTCAAGAGTCCTTGGCCCCCCGTTGTCGTGGGAGGTACACACGAGGAACGGACGATCTAGGATGAATACTCCTATGAATATTCATCATCTTGCGGGTATTCCTGTCCAATTGACGCAGCTTATCTACTCCCCATTTGACTACGACAAAGGAGTAGAGCAGAATCGGAACGGCAAGCATATTATTGGCAGGCACCTTGTTCTTCCCCGAAAGTTCTGATAACCAGATCTTTCGGAGTCGGTGTCTGTACTTGCCACGGAGACAATCCTTTATTTGGTTCACATCTGGATGTGGCGTTGTTCCACGCCCAGGTATGTGTAGGTCTCTCCTGCATCCAAATGTCGTAGGATGCTTCCGTCTGCGAGCTGCGCATCTTCGTGGAATTCCTCGCATCGTCCTCGCTTGAGGTGGACGACTGCGCATGTGTCCAACCCAAACTCCATTCCAATTGCCCGCGTGTATTCCTCGACCACCCTGAGAGCATTTTGAAGTTCTCGCTCCTCTGTCACCAACTCTGTCGAAACTCGCTCGGCACCGGATGTTATGGTGAAGCAAGTTCTCCAAAGCGGCAACAGTTGTTCGATGCATCTCACTAGTGGTGCTGGTACCGCAAGACATCCGAGCAAGTGTAACAAAAGCTCGTGGGATGTTGTATCAAATGCCTTGCGATAATCAATCCAGGCCATTGACAGATTCCGCTTGTACTGCACAGAATCCTGTGTAATACAGCGGTCTATCAGCAGGTTTTCCTTGCAACCTGCCAGGCCCTTCTTGGCACCACGCTGTTCGTTTATCGGTTGGTAGACCGGATCAACAGACCTCAACATCCTGGTATACAAGATACAAGTAAATAACTTGTAGCAGGAGTTGAGGCAGGTAATTGGCCTATAATTTTTTGAGTCAGACAGATCCCCCTTTTTGGGGATTAGCACAGTTCGCCCCTCGACAAACCAGTCCGGAATTTGCTGCCCCTCGTTCAACCATGAGTTGACAACTCGGGCCAGATGGCGGTGGGTGGAAGGAAACTTCTTCCACCACCAGTTGTTTATACCATCTGGACCCTGGGCAGCGAAGTTCTTGGTTCCAACAAGTGCTTGTTGAACCTCTTCCGTACTGATTGCCGGGCACACTTCGTCTGGCTCTTCTAAGACTGTAAAACACAGAGCCTCGAAGTGTGCTATAGCTGGAGTGTCATTATCGAATGGACTCGCGACTTCGTAGATTCCTTTCCAGAAGACTTCGACATTATCAACAGTCGGTGGATTTTCGACAACACGCTGTGGCTCTTGGAACAGGCGAGACGGGTTTGTTTGAAACAATTTGTTTTGTTCCAAACTCCGCATTCGCCTGACCAAAGTTTTCTTTATAGCCATAAGATCTCGAATCCTATCTAGACAGTGCTGCTTGATGGTCTGCAGCACTGTGCGATTTAGAGTGTGGTGTTGGCGTCTCAGTCCGGCTGCCACTCGCCGGACCTTCGGTGTAGATGGTCTACCTGCGACTATATAATCGACCACACTCTGGATTGGAGAAGCGTGTTGCCTTGCTGATCGAATTTTAGCTTCCATCTTCTGTACGCGCCGTTTAGCTTTCTCGACCCTATCAACTGCGCTTGCCAGGCGCTGTTGTGGGACGAGTTGCTTGGCGGCAGCGTACACCGCGCTGTTGATCTGCCAGATGTTGGCATCTTCTGGAAGCTCTTCATTAATCAACGAATCCATTCGTGCCAGGTCTTGTGGCTTTGGGTTAACCCTGGTGTTAAGGTTAACCCTCGTCTTTAAGGCGACGTCGGTGTACTCAAGCGGAAGTTCCTCGTCAGCTGTAATTTGCCGCGGTGGAAGTGCGGCTGGTACTTCCTCACGCTGACGAGGTGCCCTTACGTAACCCGTTCGGCGCAGAAAGGATACTTGATCTCTCAGATGTTGCTGAGAGAAGGCGCGATACTCCGGGTGCATATCGCACCGCAACCGGTGTAATCGCGCCATGTATCCCCTGCGCCCAGGTTCGCTGCTCTCATAGCAGTTAAGCAGGTCATACCTTAATCCCGCCGTCCACCTAAAGCGTCCATGTTCAATAGCGGGTTCGTCATTAATGAGACCGTCCGGTAAGGCCCCTCCCACCGGTCTCTGACCCCCATCTGACTGGGGTCGATTGTGAGGGGCCTGTCCTCTGTCCTGTTCTTGAACCAGAGGGTTTTGGGATTACAGGGTGGTTAGCTCTGAAATCCCACGTCCGACATTTGTCAGAGAGGGTTGCCCCTCCCTGTGCAGGGTGCACCGCGAGGAGGTTGCCGGTCCGCATTTCGCACCCCATTATTATTATTATTATTATTATTGAATGGGAATTATTACATAATTTAAGTCTAACACTCTCTCAACTAAGCCAATCTGACTATGAAAATAAAACAATCAATAATACAATACATAGATATATATTAACTTTTAACATGTATGTATCATCTATGGTTGACGATTACAAGAATGTTGATATAGCTGCAGAGGTAGGTAATAAAAAATCATTAATAACATATAAATAGATATTTATTTAGGTAAAAACTAGAACACATCTAAATATAAAGCTTAAAATTTTTTCTTAAACTTCACAGCATAATTTTCTTTAGAATACAGGGTGATCAGTTTATTTGCTGCTTTTTCAAATATAATCCGTATCCTTTTTTATAGGGTTTCATGTATAGTCCAGAACCTTTTTTTCCTAAAGCTACATCTTCCATGGATCTATTCTGTCTTTGAGCTTCTTCCAATGTTTTCCTAGCATTCTTAGCATCTAGAATAGTTTTTCTAATAGCAGCCAAACCCCCTGAAAACGAGTCAATAGCAGATAGGCCTGCAAAGATCGGTATCAGAGGTAAGATTCCTCCGGTCCTTGGTAGCGGTATAATGTGAGGGACATTGATTTTCTTCCTCCCACCTGTTTGTTTGATGGCCATTCGTGCAGCCTTTAAGCTCATTGTTATATCCTTTTTTATATCGTGACTTGCATGCTCTTTCAGTAAATTAGTTAATGTTAGGATAGATTTACGGAATGAAATTTTCTTTTTATTATTACAACCAACTACACCCATACCTTTACGAAACTTTGCATCTTGTTCACAATACTGATAACAGGGTAAATGCGGTTCAACAGGTGACTTGTTGATTAGAGTGTTAACTACACCTCTGCCGTGTTTCCTCATTATCATTTAGATTAGAACTGATGATGTACGGGACTGAAACGTTTATAAATAAAGTGATATACTTAGATATAATTACAATGTCTTAATATTATTTAAACAGAATAAAATGAATTTACATCAAATGTTTGATGATCACGTGACCCTCGACTTGAGCCTTGAACAATTTGAGCCTATATGCGAAGAATCCTAGAACGTCACTGTGTATATAAGTATAGTCGAGTAAACTTTAACTTGGCGTGTGGATGAGTTCATATTGTGCGTATTATTGTATTTTCTCTTGCACACAAAATTGAAGCAATGGCCCAAAACCATTGTTTACATATAAACTTACGTGAACAATGTTTTTGGGTTATTGCTTTAACTTTGTGTGTAAGAGAAAATGAAATAGTATGCACAATATCAACTCATCCACACGCCAAGTTAAAGTTTACTAGAGTATATATGATTTCGATAACACTAGTTATTATAAGATAGACGCTCAAACTGCACAGACCTGTTTTGAAATATTCTGCATCTGCTGTGAAAAACCCTGTATCTGTTTATAACCTGTTTAAAATAGTTGTTTACCTGTTTAAAATAGTTGTTTACCTGTTTAACTGTACAGTTTTACTTTAACAATGAAGGTTAATAAAAAATTTACTGTCGCAGCATATAAACCACCTAGGGAGAGGGTTTACGACTTTGCAGCAGATTTAGCACTTAAAAAGAAGATAAAAAAGCTTCAGATTCCATCAGAAGAAAGTACTTAGCCATCAAATTAGGTCGAGAGCAAGAAGATAATACAATTAGGCGTTTATTTAAACCGATTATTGATCCATTGCAAGAACTCAGTGCTGTTAAGAATTCACCCAAGCAGCAGCAGACTCCAAAAGTGGAGGAAATAAAAGAAAAAGAAGAAGACTACAAAGAAGAAGAAGAAGAACCAGAAGCAGAAGACGATGAAGAAGAAGAAGATGAAATAAAAGAAGAAGAAGAAGCAGAAGAAGAAGAAGAAGAAGAAGATGAAGAGGAAATATTTGAAGATTCAAGTAGTACGATTGACCCTGCTGAATGTCTTGAAGAGTATCCTTCTTAAAGTAGACGTTATTTAACTAGACTCTACTAAAAGTAAAGATTTAGATCTAACCTAACCTAACCTAACCTAACCTAACCTAACCTAACCTATGGGGTTAGATTTAATGATAAAGTGAATAAATTTCAAATTGGTAATATGGATCTAAGTATCGGTTCTGATGCAGGTTTAAGTGTTGGTGATAAAATATTTACCGGAAGACGGGGCTTATACGAACTGCTATTTATGAACCTCAAGGTTACAGCGAACTGGACTTAGCTGATTATAAGGAAATCCTAGAAACTTCTAACGTACATAAACGAAATTATGATCCTGATAGTCAATTAAATGGAAATCGTTCTTTTAAATATTCTAAAGTGATAAAGCCATTATTTAAGCGTAGACCTAAAATAGCTACTCAACCTCATAGTGGAGAGGGAATGGATATGGTTTACAACGAAAAACCTATAGAATATATTTTCTGGGACGACATAAACGAATTAGTGGACAGGTTAAGACTTTTAATTGCCTCCAAAGCTGCAGGAAATACTGATTCACATGACAATGAAATCATAACTCTCATAAATGAATTGAAGGAAGCTGGAATTATCTATTAAATATATTATAGATGAAGTTTTACATAATTTTTCATGATATGCTTATTTTTATAATACACATAAGTGTTTAAATAAATGTACTTATATACATATCTAGATGTTTTTTATTTTAAAGTTTAGGATTTAGCTATATGAGGTATGATTAATCCTAACTTTATCCTCTCTTTAGAGCTTAGAGGTAGTTACAGTATTTTATATTTTTGTCATGGACATTCATGAACATTCATGGGCAGGTACATTTAAACAGGTCTGTATACAGGTAAACATATATTGTAAACAGATCTAGAAGACCATGAACAGCCATGACCTGGTCATAACATGATCATAACATGGCCATAACCTAGTCATAACATGGTCATGAATGACCATGGATGACTATGAAAGTATAAAAAGATATGGAATACTCCAGTGAATGTATTAGACTATAGATCTTAGTGAAGATATCATGTCTTATCTACTAAACATTGAACCTAACTGTTATGGATTAAGAAATGCTGACTCTGATCTACTCATTGGGGAAGTACCAGTGCAGATTAAAAACAATGTTCTTCATATCAAAGGATGTAAATTTACTCTAACTAATGGTTTAAGGGAATTACTAACGAGACAGCAACCACATGATTTTAACAATGATGATCTAATCTCTTATAAACATATCCTAACATTAAGTAATGGTCATTTAAGAAAATATCTGGATGGATTCCGAATTAACCCAAGCAGCTCTTGGAAATATCAAAACATTATATCAAAACTGTTTCCAGTTAAGCGAAAAAGAACTAAAAATTCCCTAGATCAAAACCTTGATGCAACTGCACAAGTAGATGATAATTTAAGAAATTCTGTTACTTCGAATAAAGCTCAAATGGAAGCACATCAAAACTCTATTGTTGTACCTGAAAAACAAACAGCATTCATCTCTAACATCTATGAACGTGTAACACCCTTCGGAGTCATTTCCACCTAAAATGGTGCCGCATCACCATTCGAGAGAAGTCTAATATTTATGGAATGCATTCCAAACTAGAAGCACATCAAAGTTACCCTATTAGCAAACTCATATCATTTGATAGATAGTTTTAAATTTTACAAAGTTCTATTATAACTTTATAAATGAATAATATACTAAGTTAAGGTAACTTTATAATGTATTATTAAAATATTCCTTATCTGTAATTTCAATTTCCCCGGACTTTCGTATAAATTCTCCACAGAAACATGTAGGTATTAACTTTTAGCATCTGTAGTTTCTTTAGTGCATTTTGGATTCTATTTTTAAAGACGTGAGCTCTTCGAAAAATTGAGTAACATCTTTGTGTTTTAAATTTATTATTATTCCAGTTCGAACTCTACCTTGAAAAATTGAGGTTATATCCTCCTATTTCACTCTATTAATACGATTCTCTTTCGATAATCCCCTTCCAGTATGAGTTATATTTGAAATAAATTTTTTAAATCGTTTAAGATGTCCAACATTTGTTTGTAATTTTTTCAATGTACCCACTGGTAAATCTGCCGCGTGAATCGTCTTATTAAACAACCTAATATTTTTAGTTAATTGGTTAAGTTGAATGTCTCGTTGTTCTGGGGTGTATTCTTTTATTTTAACTTCATGGAATTTTCTTACAATTTGATCACTGATAACTGCAATTTCTTTAGAATCCATTTTAGCAGGTATGTCTATTCACTTGAAAAACTTGGAAATTACTGTTACAATCCTCATCCATCTATTATATTTATGCTAGTATTCTTGGGCTTTTTTACCATAGCTAAAACAATATAAAAACTTAGTAATTTAAAAATATTAAATTAAAAATTTTTACCTACATTTTAGAGATTTTCGATAAATCTAAAATTCATTCCTGCTGAAGGGTTATCAGCTTCTTTTAAACCTTCAACTATTAAACTGTATTTGCATCCGGTAAATTGATGTAAATTATTCCTCATTAGAGGAAACATCCGTTTAGGTAAAAACAGCTTTTTCTTTTCAAGTTCCAATAGAACAGCCTTCCCAAATCTAGTTTTAACGATTTGTGCATCAACAATTGACATTTTACAGCTAATACAGGGTGAGTTCACTTTAAATACAATAAATTTAAGGATCGATAGAACACATGAAAATAATTGGGATCCCGTTAAAAAAAAATCTCTAAAATGTCCCATTAATAAGATACAGGGTGTTGAAGTTTCAATTATCTAGAAATTTAATATGTTAGTAACATGTGGCAGTTAAATAAATTTATTTATCTAAAATCGACAAATTATGTGCAAACAATTACGTTTTGTTCCATAACTTCTGAACGAAGCAAAATATCGAAATTTTGCAAGAGAAAAACAAGTTTCATAAGACGGCAGCGGTATTAATACACCTATCAATAATAATCAGTGGCGTACTGACAAAAAGAAGGTTCAATGGTACCGAAAACTCAACCACCCAGTATATGTAGCCCGATGATTTCATCCTTGAAATATGGCTGTTGATATACTAAACTTTCGTAGTAAATTTGAAGATGTTATTATTTTTCGTTCGGGAGTTAAATAAGAAAACTTTAAAAAAATTGAAACTTCAACACCCTGTATCTTATTAATGGGACATTTTAGAGATTTTTTTTAACGGGATCCCAATTATTTTCATGTGTTCTATCGATCCTTAAATTTATTGTATATAAAGTGAACTCACCCTGTATACAGGGTGTTCATTAAGTATGTACAATAAATTTAACAGAAGATTAATTGAGTGATTTTAAGACAGAAAGTTCATATAAACATGGGCCCGAAAATGCTTCGTTTTCAAGATACACGGTGTTAAATTTTTTTTAAAAATTTGGTTTTTCGTAAATATCTTAAATATTCGATACCCAAATTTGTTGTAATTTGGCAATGTTATTTGTAGTGTTAAGGTGCTAATTACGATTAAGTCCAGTGGTGTCCCGAGCGGCACCTTAACAAATATTTTTGACAAAAGAATGTACGCCACTGACTATTTTGTGATTTTTATATTTTTTTTGGGTTAAGCAACTGAAAATACAACGTTTATGTCTCTTGCATTTATTTCGGATCTTGTTTAGTTTTCGAGACAGAAAATTAAATTCAATTAATTGCATATCCCTGGACCACACAAGAAACATGGGGAAAAGTAGGAAATAATTAAGGGTTGCATTGGAAAACGATTGCAGCATTTGGCAAACAATAAGACAGCTGTTGTCAATTTATTAAGCTATTAAATTGTAATTTTTGTAAAAAGTATTTTTGGTGAAATTTTTAAAAAAAGTTTAACATCCTGTATCTTGAAAACGAAGCATTTTTGGACCCATGTTTATATGAACTTTCTGTCTTAAAATCACTCAAATAATCGTCTGTTATTGTACATGCTTAATGAACACCCTGTATATTTAAATCATAAAAACATGTAATAAAGGACTTTGTTTTTTAACCAAGCATCTAAAATACTTAACCTTGAAAATTAAACATATCTATCTCTGTCTTACCTATAGGGAGTATAATTAAATAATAACTGTTCAAGTAGGTTCAATCTATGAAGCCTAATTTTAGAACTAAAAGCTTCTGGTCATTGATGTTTTTTCTTGAAACTACACCCCCAGGACCTGGGGTGCTGGATTCTGAAGAGCTCTAAGCGTTAACTTATGACGTCATCGTCTGCAGCGCCATCACGGTAAATGCGGCGATTAATTTTAGAACTAAAAGCTTCTGGTCATTAATGTTTTTTCTTAATACTTCTTCGTCTAACGCATAAGCCTCCTGGACCTGGAGTGCTGGATTCCGAAGAGCTCTTAAGCGTTAACCCACCGCCCTCCTAGCACCCCCGCTAAAGCAGACGTCAACTGAAGACGAAGAATGACCTCTAGCATGACCTCCAGAGCCCCCGGCCTTTTAAAATTTAAAAGGCTGATGGACATGTCCATCCGGAGCGAATGGCCTTGAAAGTGGCGTAGAAACCTCTTAGTATATCTACTGTTGTATCTGGCAATATATGTTGATGATGGACTGATTCTTGGCAAAAATGAATATGAAATCGATGATTTGCTGGACGATTTAAGAGAGAAATTTGAGATGGTAAAATATAATGAAGCGACATCATTTTTAGGTATTGAGATTGAAAGAGACGGTGATGTAATTAAAATTAGACAACAAAATTATACTGACACAGTGTTGAAAAGATTTCAAATGGACCAGGCTAAACCAGCAGCTACTCCTATGGTCAGTAACAATGTGGATAGTAAATCAACCTCGACTAGCAAGATATTCCCATATAGATAGATAGATAGAAGTTTATTTGACTACGTGATATAAAAATGATTACATTTGTAGCAAGTCATATCTGCTGCAATTACCTTAGGTAAAACAGCCTAAATTTACAATAAAATTTACATTTATAGTAAAGAACAAACATTGAGTGTACACAAATTACAAATAATATGCTATATAGTAACATAATAAAGGTATAAAAATAAAAACAAAAAGAAGGGTACATTTAAGTATAAAAATAACAAACATTAAAAAACAACAGTGCTGTGAATATTTTTCATGATACAAGAAAATAATATATTATGAGGGTATTCTAGTTTTCCATAGGACAATTCATATATTCATCTGTTACTATATAGAGAAGCAATTGGTAGTAGTTTACTATATTTAGTAAACAAAACCAGACCAGACATAGCGTATTCAGTGAACTTTGGAAGCCGAAAAGTAGAAAATCCTAATGATAATGATATTTCTAATGTAAAACGTATTTTGAGATACCGTAAAACGGGTGACTTGAAACGATTTTAAGATGTTTTATGTTGGTATTCGAAGATTTTTCATAATTACGTACAACTATAAACTGTCAACTAAACTTTGGACCTAAAGGAACTAATTTCGGATATAACCACAGATCTTATCCCCACCATAATTTAAAAAATAAATAAATAGCTCATGTTTCAAGTCACCCCTAAATCGGGGTGACTTGAAAATTGCTAGTTTTTAAATGATAATTTCATTTCTGCCGGACTTGGGGTGTCTTGAAACATTATAATAATAATTTTACACATTTAAAAAAAAAATCATCAAAAAAGGCCTATTTAGAAAAAAGTTATGGCTCGTTAAAGCTCTTTATTAAATAAATAAATAAAAAATACATTTTTCTTATTTAGAAACAGTAATTTAAACAAAATAAAACAAAATTACAGAAATTAAACATTATATCAAAACTTAAATAAATATTTTCTTATTTAAAAACAACATTATAGGTAACCAAAATAAAAAAAAACCAATCGTGGCCTGGTCTGTTTTTGAATTTTGATATACGCAGTCCAGATCGATTTAAAAAATTTTGCACCAAATCTAGAATGTCAGGTTCCTCATATATGGGAATCCCCAATCGGAAGCACATGTAATCGCGCGAAAAATAACCATTTCTTGATTTTTGGACAAGAGAGTCTGCCCGCAATGATTTTTTGGGCACAGGTGCTTGCATTTTCTACATAAAGTTACGTATGGTATTCCGTATTGCTTACCCATATCTCTTAGGTTTTCTTTTTTTTATTATAACTTTCAATTGCTTTCTGTAAACATTCCTGGCTATAATCGATATATTTACGGCTCCCGGGCACCCTCGCGTATTTCCGTGGCATGTTTCAAGCCGCCCCTGAAAAAACACTACAAAATAAAACACCACGCCACTGCTTTAAAAACAGTTTTTTGTTTAAAGTGATGTTAGTAACATAATCACAAATAAATATCTCAACTAAAAAAAAATACCACCATGCCGTCAATTCTCCTAGTTCTTCTGCTCGATAAGAAGTAATCAAGGGTTTGAAAATGTGATTTTTCTTACCTTTTTCCCCAACAGTTTCACACACTAAAAACAAACACCTGTGGATTCACTGCATACCATACATTAATTATACAACCTTATAGAACACGATTTTCCATACTTCCCGTTTTTCTGACAGTTTAATAGATTTTGCTACCGGATCAAAGATGACACTGCAAATTGTTTCACGTCACCCCAATGTTTCAAGTCACCCCGTTTTACGGTATCTAATTTCGACCAAAGATGATGGAATTCAGTATAAGAAAAATTTTAGTGACCGTGAGCTAATTGCATACTGTGATTCAGATTTCGCAGGTGATAATGAGACAAGAAAAAGTACTACAGGCTATGTTATCTACTATTGTGGTGGACCGATAAGTTGGTGTTCCAGAAAGCAACCCATCGTGGCAGTTTCAAGTACCGAAGCTGAATACATAGCAGCGGCAGAATGTGTAAAAGAACTATTATACTTAAAAGCCTTGCTTGAAGAACTGATCGAATAGGAAGTGACTGTAACCTTAAATGTGGACAATCAAAGTACAATAAAAATTATTAAAAATGGACAATTCAACAGAAGAAGTAAACACATAGACGTTAGTTTTCACTTTATAAATGAAAAAGTGCGTGAAGTAGGTCTCATTGATTTAAAATATTGTGCTTCAGAAGAACAAATTGCAGACATTTTCACAAAACCACTGGGAAATTGCAAGTTTTTAAAACATGAAAATTCTCTTCAGTATTGAAGATAACTTTAAAAGAGTGATAAAATTAACCAAGAGTGTAAGCGTAAACTTAAAAAGGAAATAAAGTGTACAGTTCAAACAAACTAAAACCAATGACAAATGTAAACTATAAAGACATGGAATGACATTGTTGTAATTGAACTTTGAAGCAAGAAAATGTATAAAATGCGGTTGGACACTGCCAGAGGGCGACATTAAATTTTTCTTCTTATTCTGTTAATAGTATCCTTAAAACGTATATTACAATATTGCTTTAAAGTTATTCCAAAAAACGTATTAAATATTTAAAACCAGTAGTATCAGAAAAGAAACAGAGAAAAGACAGTATCGCCCTCTGGCAGTGTCCAACCGCATTTTATACATTTTCTTGCTTCAATTACAACAATGTCGTGTACGTTCCATGTCTTTATAGTTTACATTTGTCATTGCTAATACACAAAATTAGGAGAAGGTGTTAAGAATAATTGTGTGTATAGTTGGTTGTATAATGTCAATAGAATGTTGAATGTTCAGAATATGTATTGTTGGTTGCATAAAATATAATGTTAGTTAAGAAGAGATTAAAGAAACGTATTTCTGTACATACATGAGGGAAATAAATTTTATGTTCCTTGTTTTTTGATATCCAGTGTTTAGTAAAAGTAAAATTAGCAATTACATATGGACCATCACGAATCCAAAAAATTTTTAACTGACAAACACGATTCCAAAATAATTTTTTACTTCTATTTTCCTAGGTGGAAATGCACCACAACAACGCCTGGTCAATTTATCCTGTGTAAACGTTATTACGGCTGATCGAGGATTTTCGCCTTACGGGGGTTGGAGAGACGCATATGGGGGACTATTTCACTCGTCTTAAAATTATCACATAATCTAACCAATCACAAACCAAAGACAGCTTGTATTACATCAGCGAAAACACCGACTGTCTTTTAATTCTAATTGGTCTATCAGCGTGGTGTTTTCAACGACGTAACCATGGATACGGATGGCCGTAACCATGGATACGGATGGCAAAGCAAAGACAGCAAAGTTTGACAGTTTAAAGTTTAATAAAAATTAATTATAGAGACAGACGTCAAAATGAGTCGCTTCTGTACTACTCCAAGTGAAGTTGTCAACCAAAATATTTGTTCGTAAAATAATCTAATAAAATACCACTCGTGATTGAATGTATCTTATTGACTATGTGCAAGGGGGCGGTAACTCCGCAAGGGGGCGGAGTTATTACTAAATCCGACGCGAGCGTTTGCGGTGGCCATAATTGTAAATTTTGAACCCCTAATTTTCCCATCTGTCAAGGTATGGTTATGTTTTGTGCTCGTGCTGTCAAGAATGTCAAGATTGTCATCAAGTAATAAAAATTATTGTTTGAACGAGAAGAGTCGTAATTTAATAGTGCTTTTCAGTTATAAATGAAAAATGGGAAAAATTAAGCTACTTGCAAACAAATGTTGTGTTCTAGGCTGTCGTGTTAGTGACACTTTCCATAAAATAAAGTTTTACAGATTTCCTACGCGGAAACACAACCTTGAATAACGCGCGAAGTTGATCAAAGTTTTGAAAAGAGTCAAGTAAAAGCATGTATTTACCTGTAAATTAAGTTTAAGGCGTATCTGATACAGCCGTTTGTCGAATGCACTTTGCTGTAGTGTTATTATTGCAGCTGATATCAACATATGCGCCTACATGTTTCACGTGACAAAATGCCAATTTCCTTCCTTTCTCTAATACACCTCTCAACTCTGGTAAATTTATTGGAATGCGTAATTTGTTTAAATTTGGTACGCAAAATTATACCATTATTTTGTTATTCTGTCATGTCGTGACACTGACAATCATGTAGTGACATTGACAAATTAGGGGTACAAATATTAAAAAATTGACCACGAGTGGCGCTACTAGAACACTTGCACATAGCGAATAAGTCTGTCTTTTATTTCTAAACTCAACTGAGTTGCTTGAAAACACCACTCGTCCTACGGACTCGTGGTGTTTCCAAGCAACTCGGTTTAGAAATAAATCGACAGACTTATCGCGAAAATTCAATCTCTTGTGGTATTACTACTGATAATTTGTCGTGACAATTTTTTGCTGACAAACGAGATGTTTCGAATTACTTACCGACTTTTCAAAAATTCCATTTCTTTTTCGGTTTTTTCCTTGTGGCACCCTTATTACGGCTGATCGGGAATTTTCGCCCTATAGGGGTTGTACCTTCGAATGGTTGTACAGCCATGTATGGGCTATCATAAACTCATAATAGTTTTAACTGACAAACGCGAATTTTTGAGAAAATAATTTTTTTATTTATTTTTGTAAAGTCTCATTATATAAATCGAGTTTATTAATCTTTTAGATTGTAATAATGTTAAAAAATATTTAATTACAGATTAGTTGCCTTTTATTTCGCTACTTTCTCGATAATTTTAAGAGAATTTGAAATAAATTTCCAAATAGGTATATCAAAACTTATTTCCGTGGCGACCGTGGCGTTGCTGGGCTGGCAACGCGTTACTAACTTCACACCCCTTCCTACTATACTGAGTATCACAAAACATATGCTGAGTATACTGTGTTCGTTCTCGGTTTTAGGTTTTAGTTCTATATTAAACATCGCATATAAGTGAAAAAAGGGTGAATTTAATGGAATTAGTTTTAATATTTATGAAGGCATGCTAATAATTATTTACAATAATGTCAACGACTCTACAGCAGCAAGTTTTTGCATTGGATGCGAGGTACAATGCTCATCGAGCTCCACAAAGCCCAAACTTTAGTAAGAATTATATATATATATATATATTATTATTAATGTGGATATTTTACTTTTTAATCTTATGTAACATGCTGAACTAATTTTTAGTCCCTACTACTCTGTTATTTTGCAATAACAACCCTATTTTAAGATACATTAGGTATATGAGAAATAACGCTCTAGGGAATTATAATAATGACCTAGGGCATTACGAATTTTTTTAATTCATTACCGTGAAAATACATTTATAGGGCTCTTCTTTTGGATAATTATAGTTAATGAGTATTGAGTAGTTGTAGTTATAACTCAAGGTTCTAAGAGCAATCTGATGACATGGTTAATAAAACCTCAGATCAAGAAAGAAACAGAAAAATAAAGTCGTATAAGGCCCTCCGCACATTAAGCTACTAAAAAGAAACTAGTTACAAACTTAAATCACCTAGCAGTTAGGCCCTCCGCACATTAAGCTACTAAAAAGAAACTAAACTAGTTAGAAACATAAATCACAAACTAGTTACAAATTATGAATCGCACACGACGCTACTGAAAGTTCTTCTACTAGTCTTAAATTCAATGATTGTTCTGCCATTTTTGCCGTTTTGCGTAGTTGTTTACAAAAGAAAGTAGAAACTAAACGCCAAGCGACTCTGCATGTCGGGTTGAGACTGACTGATTACCAACGCGTTACAAACCGGTTACCAACTAGTAGCGTTGTGTGTGGATGCTCATTGAAATACATGGGCAGTGACTAATAACTTACTGCTAGGTGATTTAAGTTTGTAACTAGTTTCTTTTTAGTAGCTTAATGTGCGGAGGGCCTTAGTTATTAGTCACTGCCCATGTATTTCAATGAACATCCGCACACAACGCTACTAGTTGGTAACCGGTTTGTAACGCGTTGGTAATCAGTCAGTCTCAACCCGACATGCAGAGTCGCTTGGCATTTAGTTTCTAGTTTCTTTTGTAAACAACTACGCAAAACGGCGAAAATGGCAGAACAATCATTGAATTTAAGACTAGTAGAAGAACTTTCAGTAGCGTCGTGTGCGATTCATAATTTGTAACTAGTTTGTGATTTATGTTTCTAACTAGTTTAGTTTCTTTTTAGTAGCTTAATGTGCAGAGGGCCTTAAACACACTAGGCGTGTGTGTAAGGAGGATAATCTGAAAACCATGGATGAGGCAGGAGTGGGAGGAGAGGGAATGTTTTGACCGACCACTAGAGTCAGAGGCGTAGAGGGTTAAAAATTTTTAAAATAATAAAATAATTGACGTATTTTGATTATGAATTAATTTCAATAAATCAAAGGTAAAATAGAGGATATCTTGACTCAGTACATTATATGAAAGTATAATTGGTAAAAAAAATTATTGGAATAAATAAACACAATTTAAAGTTTTACATTTATTTAATCTAAACCAAAATTTATACGACAAATTTTTTAGTAACCCAATAAGGCGAACTGTTAATTGCTAATTTAACGCCACAGGCATTTAATAATAATATTAATATAATGACTTTATTAAACAGTTTAAACGGCGAAGTTCAGGTGACATACCACCTGCTCTTCTACTCAACCGAAACTAAACCTAAAGGCTGTGTGACATTTCACAAGTTTTAGTACATTTTTTCATACAAAGTACAGGATTGCAACTTAAAACGGTATGAAATTGGCAGATGTTTTGGGAAAATCTAGGGTTTTACGTTGCAATCCTGTACTTTGTATAAAAAAATGTACAAAAACATGTAAAGTGTCACATAGCCTTATGACTAAATATACAAAATATTTATACAGTACAATTACATGAATTTTAATTTACGAAGACTGTAAAATTAAGACGAAGTATGAAAGATTGTAATAGATTTGAATTTTTTTGAGATTTTTAAATTTTAATCCAGTTGTACTTTTAAGAGATAGAAGTAGGTAATTTATTATAAAGCTTGTATACATTGAAAGAAAAACTGTGATAACACTAACATGGATTACCGAGGTGTCCGGATTACTGGAGGTACCTACTTATGTTTTTGTTTTGTATTTTTTTTTGGGTGGGAGTACATGAAAATCATAACTTTTATACAGTGTGTCCCAGATTGGGGCCCGATGCATTTCTATCTCGCTTATTAACGGAGATGGAACGATGGTTAAATGGGGAAAGTTTTGCAGATTTTAATGGCCATTTCGAATCCGTTTTCAAATTTTATGTAGCACCCATAGTTTTTGAGTAATTTTCAAAAAACTGAAAGATTGCTTTTTTTTATTTCCTCCATAACTTATTAAGCATTATTTATGCAGGTTGGAAACTTGCACATTATTAGAACACTTTTTAAAAATACATCTAATAGTGATAGCAAAATTTTTCTACCGTCACTTGTTTTCGAGACTGACACATTAACTTTTGTTTTTCTTATGGGCGCCATATTGGATTTTTATTTGATTAAATAGCATTTTTTATGCGCTTTTCAACGATGTATCACAATCTAAAAAAATTCTATACTGAGGTAGCAACGTAATACAAAAACAGGTTTTTTAATGGTAGGCTCTGAACAAAATTGGCAATTGTTCATAATATCTGTTTTCTCCTCATTAGAAAACCTTAACGCCATATTCTTATTTAAAATTATTAATACCTACTCTTAAATAAAAATAAACTAGTGAACCCAAAAAAATAACAAAGGAAGTCTTAACAATGAAACTCAACAACAATAAACAAAGTAACAACACAAAAGAAGAACAAAACCAGCAAATAATATAACTAGATTGCTAGATACAAGTTAAATGGTCAAAAATATTTAATTAATATCACTAGGATACGTTAAGTAGGCTATGCAAAATATGGTGGAAAACAAAACGTTTCCAATTAATTATTGTGACAATTCGTCAGAAAATTGTGCGTCGTTGAAGTATTTCAAGAGTTAAATTATTTGCTGATTTTGTTCTTCTTTTGTGTTGTTACTTTGTTTATTGTTGTTGAGTTTCATTGTTAAGAGTTCCTTTTTGTTATTTTTTTGGGTTCACTAGTTTATTTAGGAGTAGGTATTAATAATTTTAAATAAGAATATGGCGTTAAGGTTTTCTAATGAGGAGAAAACAGATATTATGAACAATTGCCAATTTTGTTCATAGCCTACCATTAAAAAACCTGTTTTTCTATTATGTTGCTACCTCAGTATAGAATTTTTTCAGATTGTGATACATCGTTGAAAAGCGCATAAAATATGCTATTTAATCAAATAAAAATCCAATATGGCACCCATAAGAAAAACAAAAGTTAATGTGTCAGTCTCGAAAACAAGTGACGGCAGAAAAATTTTGCTATCACTATTAGATGTATTTTTAAAAAGTGTTCTAATAATGTACAAGTTTCCAACCTGCATAAATAATGCTTAAAAAGTTATGGAGGAAACAAAAAAAAAACAAACTTTCAGTTTTCTGAAAATTATTCAAAAACTATAGGTGCTACATGGAATTTGAAAACAGATTCGAAATAGCCATAAAAATCTGCAAAACTTTCCCTATTTAACCATCGTTCCATCTCCGTTAATAAGCGAGATAGCAATGCATCGGGCCCCAATCTGGGACACACTGTATATATAAATCAAGAACATGAAAAAAAATCAGTACATTCTCATAAAATATCATCTACATAGTATGTCAAACGAAAACATTAATTTTCAAATATATATTTTTCTAATTTTGAATCCCTGTTACGCTATGGGATAATATTTTGGGGAGGAGGTATTCATGGGCAGAGTATTGAAAGAGTATTTATTATTCAAAAACGGGTCATAAGAATCATTAACAAGATGACATATTCTGAATCATGTAGAGGTGTATTCAAAAGTAACAAAATAATGACGGTTTATGGACTGTATATTTATGAATGCCTAATATTTCTATTCAAAAACAAAGAAATCTTTGAGTATAACCAGTATCTAAAACCTTTCAAAAAGAAAATAAGAAATTTACTGTTGAATCTAGAACCCCATAGCGTAAATGAATTTATGAATATGCAAGCCCAATAAATTGTATTTATTGTATTTTGTTTTTGTAAATATGTATAAATAGTTTAATATGTTAAACTGTACACAGACGATTTGACGTCATTTCATTTTTTTGTATAAGTGCATATTTTTTGTATTCTTACTAAATTTGAAATAAAGAAATGTATGTATGTATATAGAATATGTACTATGTACATAATCGGAAAATTCTACATTTTGTTGAAGTATATATCAATACCTAATATTTTAGATTTATCAGCGAGGTTAAGTATTTTATGCGTTCTTTTGCTTGGAGCCATTACGTTGCCTATTGCAGAATGATACAAGCCTCACGAAAACGTATTGCTTGCTTGTCCAGACGAGAAAATTCTTGTTTTGTTATTTTAGTCCGGACTACAGAGGTAACTTTTTCAAAATGTCCGAATTATAAGAGTGTCCGGATTACTGGAGTGTCCGGGCTAGCGAGTGTCCGAACTATCGAAGTTATACTGTATTAAGTTTTAAATTTGCAAATGCTACTTTTGTTTTATTTAATAATCTCTTTAAAACCAGCCAGAAACTAGCACTTTCCGGGTTATTTTATCAATCTGAGGCCGGTAGTGATTGTGACTCCGGTAAAACTGTTACAGGCCGCTCTCTAGTAACCGAGTGACGTAGTTGACCCGTATAGGCCCACCATTATTATTTATAATGAAAACATCAAATTGAGATTAATAAAAGCAAAACAAATATGGAATATTAAAAAGATATTATAGTGTCTATTTAATGTATACATAGTAACAACTCAAATGGCAAAAAAAATATTTTTTTAAACCCTGCAGTGGGCCTTATTTTAGGCAAGTGATTTTATTAAGGCCCGTTAATGCATTTTAATGGCAGTTTATTAAAATCTAAGTCAAAAATATTCGAGTTTGCAGTAATAATAAGAAAGATAACATACCTAGCAAATCACACGTTACAGCTGAACACAAATTAGGACAACTTTATATCAAATAGCGCTGATTTAGTGATTTACTTTGAATAAAATTTTAAAAGCTTGGCTCCTGACTTCACATTAGAATGAATTACGCCATAACTGAAATTAGGCAGGTTTGTGTGGGATCGCCATCTAGGTTTGTCAACTCACTATGGAGTTAATAACCTACTTAATAGATTTCTGTTACAGTTTCGAGTACAAGTTTTTGAATGTGGACCTTATAAAGCACTGGGCTTTAATCGGGTCAACTACCTTGTTTGTGTTCTTTAAAACTATAAAATAGATAACTTAACATATTTTGATGTTTAGTTGAAAACATGACATTTGTTATAAAATGGAATTTCGAAATGACGATTACGACTTAATGGTACAATACTGTGCCCGTTTAAAAACAAATATTGTATGTAACACGTCCCAAAAATGCTTTTACTGGGTTCGCACGCTTCCAGGATGAGCCGCAGGCCACTTGTTCAGTAAAATGCCACTTTCGTGACTTGTTACGTAAACTACTATTAATTTAAATTTTAAAACAAATTGCAGATACAAAGCGATACAACTGTACCGACTGATTACGAAATAACACAGTTTTAGTCAGAATGCTTCGAACTCTTCTTACACCACCTATTTTGTTCCTTTTTACATTCATAAATTAAAATAATTTCTCAGTATGAGTTTTATTAATATTATCGAATGGTTTTCAAAAAAATCGTCAAAAATATGATCACCAAATACCGAGCCAAATACTTACATCAAAAAGAGAAGGTGAAATATTTTTCATTGGTCGCATCCAGCAGACTAACCAGAAGATACCGGTATCACTAACCGGTAAGTATTTCTGAATACCTTCTTTAGTGACAGTACTGCAACCTGATATGTATTATGTTAAATTTTTTAAAATGGATATTTTATTTTTTTATAACGATGGATTTAACCCAAATAAGGCTGTGCTTTGTCTATGAATGACCATAACCTAACACTGATTCACAAATTTAATCTATTCCCAGCAGCGCTACCCCACCGGTTACTTACTTACCGTAAAATAATTCGGTAGCAAAAATGGCATACGGTTAGTACTTACCGGCGACTCAACCATATTCATTCAGCGTAAATTACTTACCGGTTAGCTCACCGGTGAGTCTGCAGGATGCGACCATTGTTTGATTTATCAATATGTCACAGAGGTTTTTATGCTTATTATTAAATATATTCATGGTTCAATTTGGCAAACTTCTATGACAACTGGAGAAGCATTAACCAATCGTCCATATTGTTTCCTAATTATGTAATTTAGATGTTGTCTCATTGGATTCCAAAACTCGTAAACATTTAATGCAAGTGACTTTTTTCTTTAAAGATCTTACAATGAAGCCTGAAATATACCCAACGACATCTGACAAAAATCAGTCAAATGCCACTGCGAGTTCGAGGCATAATCATGTTCATTGATGTCAGTTGGCATATTTGGCACAGTTTCTGTAAAATCAGTCTCATCATCTTGCCCCGTTTGTTTTTCGAACTGCAATGTAGGATCGACGTCGAGTCTATTGCAATCGCATTAGCAGTATCAGAACCTTTAATTTCAGAGTGTATCAATAGTTTCTTGTATGATGCCTCAAACTGCCTAGCAGTTGGATTATTATTATAGCCACCTCTACTTCTTATAGCACTAAAGAATATTTCAAAGTGGTCTTGACTAAATTTGTAGGAAATTACATATTTTAAGAGAGGAGCATCACAGTCAACATAGTTGTTATAAAATTGTTTTAAGCTCTCTGCACAAATTACAAAGCCAAGAAAACCTGTTTTTCTCGCACTTTGCCATACAGGGGTGCCATCAGGTAATTTTAAATTAAGAAAATAGTTTTTTGCGTCTTCCAAAAATTTAAGAAATGTATCCTTAGTTGCTGGTGATAATGCTTTTTGAAATAAATAAATAAGTAAAGTAAATAAATACAAAGATAATTCAGCGCATCAGAAACACTTCTACTGAAAGTCTGAGCAGCTATTTTCACTCTCATTTTCTCCTGGGTCCATTCGACATGTCGTTTTTTAAGTTTTGTTGCTGTCTGAAGACCCTCTATATCCTGCAGATTTACTGATTCTTCTAAATATTTCCATTCAACACGGTTGTCGCCATTAATAATTGTCTTCAAACTACCCAAACAGTTTCTGATCAACTTTAACATATGACAGGCATCTAAGAATATAAATATTCTGTGTTGAGTAATTGGATGCTGAAAATATGGAGCCATATTTTTAGGGTCCATAAGTTTTGCACCACTTAGTCATAGTAAGATTTTCAGGTGCTCCATCAAATGTAAGTGACGTAGCAATTATCCCACTCATATGTACAAATTCCAAGCATTGGGTCAGTAAATTGGCTTTTTCAGCTCCAGACAAACCTGCCAATAAAAAGTATCCAATAAGAACTTTCCAATGCGCATTAATTGCCACCAACATAAAAACCAGCGCCTCCTTGGCTCTTCAAGATTATACGAATTTAAATCTGTCCTCACATCTATAATAACCAGTACATTTTTTGCCTGTCCATTCCACCCGTTTCCTTATTGCCATCTCATCTCATCCATCACAAGGTTACATAATATCTTTCCTCCCCTTGCTTCTGCCTCTTGCGATTTAGTTTGATAGGTACCATTTGGTTATGGTACTTGGATGTGGCAGAGTTTTATTGAATTCTTCCCGGACAAAATTATAGGCCTTTGGTGAATAAAAATGCAACGCTAAGGCAAAAGATAGTAAAGTAGCATTATATTTTTGTCTCGAATTTTTTTTAAAATCTCTCCGGCATCTCCGGGAAGTGAAGCCTACAAAAAAAAAACATTTATTCGTTCAAGTTACCAAGATGACTGTATAAAAATTCTTAAACCCTGCTGTCTACATAACTAATTGTTTCAAGTTGATTGGTAAATTCCATGTGAATAATTCAGTTACCAATGTCAACAACAACACAATTTACTGAACTAGGTAAAATTAGTTTTACCTGAATAGCCGTTTTGGCATTTTCTGAAATGAAATGGTTTTGGCGAAGATACTTTAATAAAGAATTTAAGCTTTGTTTCAACCTCCTTCTAGACTGCTGTAAACTTATAATTTTTTTCTTCTGCTTCGAAACAGTTGCTTTTATAATCCCCCAGTTGCGGCTATCAAAATCCGAACAATGAATATCGCCATAGTAATGTAACCTACGCCTGAAAATAGTAATAAAAAGTTAATTTAATATTAGGTAAATAAAAAAATAAAGTGCTGCACTACTATCTAGCAAAAAAATTTTAACAAACTTATTTCTAGGTGGTGACTGCTCCAAGTCCATTACTTCAGATGCGGACTCCGTTGCTGAAGTACCAATGTCTCTCAATTCTGCAGAATCCGTTGATCTGTTGAAAAAAAAAATACATACCTATTTATATTACCTAAATTATTACATCTAGCAAAAAAATGTTAACATACTTCTTTCTAGATGAGGATTGCTCCAAGTCCATTACTTCAGATGCGGTCTGCGTTGCTGAAGTGCCAATGTCTCTTGATTCTCCAGAATCCGTTGATCTGTGAAAAAAATACATATTTACATTATCTAAATTATATTTGTTTTATGTAGATATTCAATAAATTATAAACTATAATTAAAGAGCATCCCTCAATATACTGTAATGTACAATATAATGAGCATCTCTGATAAGGCACCAAAACATAAATATTCGAACTACAATGAACATATTTCAAATGAAGTAATCAAATTAAAATTTCTTTTGGGAGTGATATAGCCATAGGCTCGATAGAATATTATTGGCAAAACATCGACATTTTTGCTGATTTTGACATTTTTGCTTATGATAAATAGTAGTCAATTATGTTTCACATTCAAAGTTATTTATAATTTTTACTAATCGCAAACGCCAATATATTGCGAACTTGTACCACAAAAACATCGTAAACCAGCATAATATTATCAGCGCCAAAAAATATTATGTTACTTATGATAAGTTTTTAACTACTTGTTCTTCAATAAAATGACATGCGTTGTTGTATGTGTATCTTAAGTTATAAATTTATGTATATATTTTTTTGCCTGTCGAAACAACGTAAGTGCCTAAATTGTGCAAAGAAATTATTTTAAACAAAAATAGGTTACTAATTCATATTCATGATAAAAAAAAGAGCTGCACTACAAATTTCAATTTTGTATATTTTATAAATAAATCTTTAATTCAAAAGTCATTTCCTGTAAAATTGATCACGTGTTGCTTCGACGTTTTGCTAAAATCTCATCAATAACGAAGGGAAAATTTGATGGAACTTAAAGCTGTGTTAATTGTTAATATTGGAAAATGAACATTATGACTTACCCTTGATAGGATAAGGCAGCTGAAACGACTCTCGGTAAAAATTCTTGGAAAAGCACATTTTTTAAAAAATCTTTTTCCAGTTGGGGCCACATAAATATCTTCAAGCCTGAAATGATCTGAACTTACAAAACTGTGAATGCTCAAATTTTGGCCAGTTATCTGGAGGACATCGAACCACTTTTTTCTAAGTGTGATGTTCTTTGGAAAAATCTGTATAGTTGCCTTCTTAAGTTTTTGACTTGATAGCGTAAATAAGGTACAAAGAACAAAATTCTCTTTATTCTTAAATCAAAAACCCTAATCTACTTCTATGTAAAAAAGACATACTTAATATTTATGAAACAAACGAGATTCCTTCTTATTGTAGGAATTTAAACAAACTAAAAAAGTCTTAGTCATTTTTTAACAGTATAGAACTATAAAACCAACCCAAATATTATTTATAACTATAAAAAATACTTAAAAACAATATATATATGCAAAAATCAATATATCCAAACTTATTTAGGGTGGATAGTTTTCATTGCAATGCAGTGAATGTACAGGGTGTTTCAAACTCGACGCCTGAGGCCTGTTATGCAAAAACGTGAAGAGAAAAGACAATTTTGAAAAAGTTATCTCAAATGGGATGATGTAAGTTATATTTAGTAGAAAAAGTATTATTTTTAAGAATCACGTAAATACGAAGTGTGACGTCATCAAAATTATTTTTTCCACGAACATGCCTAATTTTTTCCATATTCAAAATGCTCTCATTTTTCTGTATACCACCGTAAAAATGTATTCTTCTATCTCTTTTAAAAGTTCGTTAAAAAGTTATAAGCCACAATCATTTAAAAAGTTGTAAGCAAAAATCATTTTAAATAAAATGACTTACACAAGTTATCCATGGAAATAACGAATCATGTTATTTCTATAGATGTCACCTTATTAGAATTGACAGATTAGAATTGTGAAAAAATATGTTGTGAATTTTCAAGTTTCTTACAATATAACTTAATTGAATAATCATGTTTACACACGAATAAAAGATAGATATGTTATTTATTTACGGTGAGTCGAGAAAGAATGCAAAGGTAGCGCTTCGCAATCTTCGCATATATCCTGAGCGTCAAGTGCCAGATTACAAAATTTTTGCAAGATTAGAATATAACTTATGGCAAAACACTAATGTATTTTCATCACAAACTCTTTTTCTAATGGATTCTACTAGAGAAGGCCTCTATAAGAAAAGTAAAATCCATTAGAAAAAGAGTTTGTGATGAAAATACATTACTGTTTTGCCATAAGTTCTACTCTAATCTTGCAAAAATTTTGTAATCTGGCACTTGACGCTCAGGATACCTTTCACGATATATGCAGTAACAGTAACTTTTGGGTTCTGTTAACAAGTAATAGCAATAAGATTTTTCTAAATTGGGGTCAGCAAATAACAGATAATTATAAATAAAGGGATTCGAGAGGATCACATCAAGATGCCGCATTATTATGAATCATGGATAGAAAAGTGTATATCCTTTGATTTTTATACTCATTTTAGAATGGAAAGAGATACTTTTTTAAAACTGATTGAATATATTGGTCCATTTACAGCAAGTCAAAAAAAAATGTTGGTGGGAGACCTCGGGTTCCTTTGGAAAGATGCAAGTTGATGACTTTGTGTTATCTAGTAAAAAATGTTTTACTTTGTTCAATTTCTGATCGTTTTAAGTAATGTATCATTGTCAACCTGTTGCACAATAATTATAAGAGAAATGGTGGAATATATTTGTAAACTATATGACCAATTCATTTTTTGACCAAATCAAAACGGCTAAAATTGTTGCAAGCAATTTCAAAAGTTTGCATGGTTTTCCTAATGTTATTGGAGCCATGGGTGGCACTCGTATAAAGGTGAAAGTTCCAAGCAGTGAACATGAAAACTGTTTGAACAGAGAATTTAACTATTCATTAACAATTCAGGCAGTGTGTACTGCAGAAAAATGATTAACAAAAGTATTTATCGGTCTCCCTGGATCAGCTCATGATGCACGCATATTAAGCTCTTCAAATCTCTGGTCTATTGTTAAGAATAGATACGAAAATTTATTTTATGGTCATTACCATCTACTGGGTAGTAGTGCATATCCATGCAAGATATGGCTCCTAACACCATTAGAAAAGTTCAAAATTTGTCAGAAGCAGCAATCATGCAGTCATGCATACCAAAAATGTTAGATTATTTTGTTTCATTACAGTTAACTTGGGAATTTAAGAATGTTATAATTAATGAGCAGCATGGGTTTCGTCAAGGTAAATCGACACTCACTAACTTACTTATTTATCAAAATGATATACTGGATGCATTTGAAAGAAAACATCAGATTCATTCTATATATAGTGACTTTTCAAAGGCATTTGATACCGTTAATCATAAATGTCTGATATCTAAATTAGGTGTTTTGGGTATTGGTGGTTCACTACTTTCATGGATTGAAAGTTTTTTAACTGGACGGAATCAATGGGTTAAAATCAATAATTTCTTATCTAATACCATTGAGGTTCACTCTGGTGTTCCTCAAGGCAGCCATTGTGGCCCTTTATTTTTCAATTTATTTATTAATGATATAGCTGAATATATAACTCATTCTAAGTTTCTGCTTTTTGCAGATGATTTAAAAATTTATTTAGAAATAAGCAATCTGTCTGATTATTTGTTACTTCAGGAAGATTTTAATAACTTTGTTAAATGGTTTGAACTGATCTGTATGAAATTGAATACTGACAAATGTTTTTATATGAACTTCAATCGATTATATGCTTTGGTAGACTTCGATTATACTTTAAATACTATTTCTCTAAAACAGATCACTGAAATAAATGATCTCGGCATTTTGTTTGATATAAAGCTAAGCTTCACTAACCATATATCTAGTATAACTAATAAGGCTCGTAAAATGCTTGGATATATTTTTAGAATTGGGAAACATTTCTCAGCTCAAACTTTAAAAATTTTATACTGTGCATATCGTCGGTCTTCTCACGTACTGACTAGGGGTGTCAATCCCGAAGGGTTTTTGTAATCCCGGGATTTTCGAGATTTGGTGCGCCTAATCCCGGGATCCCGGGACAAATCCCGAAAATATAACTAACATCTAAAAAAATACACTTTTATTTCTTAAGAAAAAATAAATAAAAGTACGATCCATTTTCACAATAATTAACGAATAATTATAACACAGATATAACCTCTGTTTATGTTTTCACAAAAGCGGTGAATCACCGGGAACCGCACGTCGTTCAATCGATCACGTGCTGCTGCGTGGTCGCACAAGGTTGCCGGCTCTTTAAATGTCTCAGTTTTGCGATCTAATACTTGGAATAGAATATTTTTACAAAATTATGTACTAAATGAAGATTTCGGGACTAGTATCGAAATTATTAACCAATCCCGGGATTTTCGGGACATGTTTTTGACCGGGATCTCGGGATTGGCACCCCTAGTACTGACGTATCTCATTTTTATCAATTTTACAGGAGAGCAATTTAAAGATTTTTATAATTTTAATTTGTTTCTATCATAGATGTTTGTTAATAAAAAAGCCTAATATTTTTTTTCATTGAAGAGACTATTCTAATTTGTTATTCTGATATAGAGAAAGTTTGCTTGAGTATTTCTAAAGGCCAAAAAAAATTTTTTTTGTTGACACGTCATTACGTGAGAATATAAAATAAAATAAAGCAATATTTTTTCTGAATATTAATTATTTGCAAAAAAGCATGAAGATAATTATTTTTAATTTTATAAAACAGTAATGATTGGTCACTTTTAGCGTTATTTTTACATTCTTCTTTCAGTTGTCTCACTTTTGTTTTTTCTGAAATACACTTGGCCAAAAAATTAGCGCAACACCTAAAATTTCGATCATTTTTTTTTTGTCTTTTTTGTGGTTAGTTTTCATCCGATTTTTTAAATCTTTTTTTCGTTTGAAAACCTATAGCTTTACATATTTAAAAATTAATTTAAATCCGATTAATAATACTGACGAAACTAGAGAAACTTTATACGGTTCAGATCGAAGAGCTCGAGTTTATCGGCGGCGAGGGGAAAGTTTTGCAGAATGCAACTTAGTTCCTGACAAAAAATTTGGCGGAGGTTTTATTATGGTACGGGCTGGTATAAATTTAGAAAATAGGACCAAACTTGTGAGAATTAATGGCAATCTAACAAGGATTAGGCACCTAACTCAAAAAAATTATAAAAATTAGTAATTTTATCCATCCCATAGAAGACCTTTGGGATCTGTAAAACGGCGACTTAGATTAAGGTAGTGGCGGCATATATGGCCCACTTAAAAAAAATATTTTTTTTCTCGAAAACTTTATTAAAAAAAATAACAATGCTTACAGGAACTTAAGCGTAAACACCTTCGCATTCCGGAAAAAAATTAAACTTTGTAAAAATGCAGTCAATGGATATAACGAACACGGGATATAACGAACACCCGGTTATAACGAACGAATCGAAAAGTCCCGTCCGAAGTCCCTATTAGCGCATGTATTTTTATTCGGCTATAACGAACTCGGGTATAACGAACACTCGGTTATAACATACCGCAAATAGAAAGCAAATAGAAAATCTATTTCTTTGTCGGATAAGTTAAATATAATTCGCAAGCTGGTAAATGGCTGTGCAAATGCACAAATTTGCCTTGATCACGGGCTCTCTAAGTTGAAGCTGTTTATTTGTCGATCTTTTATAACGAACGTTCGCATATAACGAACAGTTTTACGGGTCCCTTGGAGGTTCGCTATAGCCGAGTTCGACTGTATTTTCTATCAAGATAGAATACTTAAACAATGTGACGAAATAAATACATGGGCCATATGACAAGTTGAGTAGTGCACATTATGAGCAACAAGAAAAAACTTTCACAAAATTTTTAAGTAAAATAAATATGTCACTATGTAACACGTAACTTAGAGTGTCGATCCTCCAAAATTTAGGTTTGTTTTTCAATGTTTCCCGATGATTTCACCAAAACACTTTCATTAAACTTTATTATTCGAACACCCGTTGTGAGGCCATAATGTAAACTAGCCGGTATTGCCGATATTGCCGGAAGTTCAGCTTGTTATTTACAGAGGACGCTTAAACGTATTGAAAGAAACTGTGAACGTCAAGAAGTTGGGTTTGAGGCGGTTAGTTTAAAATTTAAGGGCATTGGGCCATATGACCGCCCGGGCCATATCTACCGCCACTACCTTACAAGCATATCAGCCGCAAAATTTAAATGAACTCTACCAGAGAATTGAGGGAATATGAAATAACATTCCTAATGGTTGTATTGTCAACCTAATAGAGAGTATGCCGAGAAGATGCCCATTGCCCAGACGTAATCAGGGCCAGGGGTGGAAAAACTAGATATTAGAGTATTATTGTAAGTTTTGTTAATGTATTGCTTATTTATTCTTAATTAGTGTATTAAATCTTTGCTAAATTAATTTATAATCATTTATAAACAAACAACCGTTTCCATAGTAACCATTGCAATCACATGCAAAGGGATTTAATTTTAAATTTAGTTGGAACCAGAAAAGAAAAACCTCATTTCTTAATTTGTTTTCTTTTTTTTTAGAGACACTGTATAATTATGCTCTTGAGTGGTGGTAGACAATACCACAGGGTTATCTTCAGGTCCATTATTTTTGGTTATCCACTTGTAAGAAATGCCACAGGGTGTTTCACTTTTTAATAAAAATTCAGAATGTTAGGTTTTCTACACCATCCTGTATATGGACCATTCTTAAACGGATTTAAATTAATTTTTAAATAGGTAAAACTACTGCAGGTTTTCAAACAAAAAAAAGATTTTGAAAATCGAATAGAAACTACCCAGAAAAAAGACAAAAAAAAATGACCGAAATTTTAGGTGTTGCGCTAATTTTTTGGCCAAGTGTATGTTATTCGTATTTTTCCATTAATTGTGATTTTATGTCGTCATTTCCTTCTTTGTACGTAGTACATAATGTACAAAGATCTTTTTTGGGTGATGAAAAGATAGATCCCAACTTCATTTGTTTTTTGACAAGGCAGTTCGGCAGAATCGTAATAGGTTTGTTCCTACTAACACTCCGCGACAGTTTTGGATTTCAATTCACAAGGTGATTGGTTAGTCTGATGGTTTTTAGTTATTTTGGCCAATCATGTTGCGAACTCAAATCTGAAACTGTCGTGTACTGTTAGATAGATAGATAGATAGATAGATAGATTTATTCACCACTCAAATTTACAATTAAAATTATAAATCTATCGGGCTAGTCAATACAAATGGAACTATAATATATGTTAGGGGTAATTTAAAATAATACTTAAAACTATTAACAGATATTAAATATAGCACATATATATGAAGCATAGAAACGTACCTACATAAAAAAATACACATTACACATACATAAAAAACACATAAAAATACATACATCAAATCTATGTCATAAAGTCTTCTACTGAATAAAAGGCATTATCCAGCAAATAATTGGTCACTGATTTTTTATAAGAATTAAAGCTATTGAAATGTGTATGAGGACCTAGCACATTATCAAGTTTATTATAAAATCTGATACCCTGATACATGGGACAATTTTGACCGACAGTTAGTCGTGAAAATGGGGGATATATCCTATCTGCATTCCTTGTCCTATATTCATGCACGGTATTATATGTTTCCAGATCTTGCTTATGTTTATAAATATGTAGTGTCGCCTGCAAAATATACAGACAGGGAAGGGTTAATATTCCGAGTTGTTTGAAAATAGGTTTACAGTGGGATTGAAAGTGTGCACCTACCATGCATCTGACTATCTTTTTTTGAATTAAAAATGCCTTATGCATATGACTAGAGTTTCCCCAAAACCTGATGCAATAGTTTAGTAATGACTGGACTAATCCAAAATAAGCCAGTTTTAATATGTCCAAGGAGACAGTATTTTTTAATTGCCTTAGAATGAAACATGCGGTGCTCAACTTGGACGATAGTTGTGTAATATGATCATCCCAAGTCATTTTTTGATCAATAAAAACTCCGAGAAACTTAGTTGCATTTACTTGCTCAATACTTTTCTGGTTCATACTAATAAGGGTACTATAATTGTTGCATACATTTTTTGGTATGAAGGACATAAAATGTGTTTTATTAAGGTTCAGTACTAGTCCATTGTCTGCACACCAATGATGAAACTGTTTCACCGCCATATTTGCGCTAGTTAGTAAAAACAAATCTAGTATCTCACGTATTGACGAGTTACGTCGCTAAAATTACAAAAGAAAGAGATTGTCAAATCACACGTAGCGATGTAACATGAGTTAGGTCAGTATGTGAGATCTGGCTTCAAAATAATTTGAGATAGGTCAGACATTGGAATTGTTATTACACGGAAACCATTACATATTAAGTTACTCCACTTTGTGAGATGATAGTATGCAAAAAAGTAAGGCTATAGCCGACGTATCTCAAATTTCAATTTTTTTGAGTTACGTCACTACGTGAGAAGACCGACGATATGTTCGATCTTAGTCCAAGATCCCAGGGCCCCCAGACGTCACTTATATTCTGATTAACTTTAGTTTGGGAAATGAGTAGTTCTATAGTGTGCTTAAAATGTATGTATACCGGCTAGCTTAGGTAGGTGGCCCTATTGTAGGTAAAAGATGGGAAAGGTACGTCAATATTACTCACTTTTCTTAAATTCTAATTGCTGGTTTTTATATATTTTCTACAGAATATTATTATAAATCAATTTTCAATATTGCCAGACACTTCCCTTTGGCGGTAACTACCGCCAGACGCTTTGAAGCCCGCAAAAAAATATCAGAACTTTTCTTACAATCTAAGTATCAAATTTTATATACGATGACTTAAGGGACTATTTCAATACCTTTTGTAAACAGCCAGACCAATCCGAAGGGCCAAACATACCCCCGGACACAATAAAAGTTCCGCTGTTAGGTATGAGCGCGAGGACATTCTGTGAGTCGGACGAACACCCAAGTACTTGGGGAGTCAACCAAACTACCTCCCCCCCGTTTTCGAGAATGCTGAACACGATGGTGATGTTGTTTCTGCTACCCGAATTAACCCTACCCCCCAAACGGTCAAAAATCACACCCAAAAGGGGATCGCGTATTCGTCGTCTTCCATCGGCAAAACTTATGTCACCCCCCCGTTTTTGAGGATGATGAACACGAAGATAATGTTGGTTCTGCTCACCGAGGCGAACCAACACCCCGAAAGGCCAAAACCACCCTCCAAAGGGGTGAAAAATGTGTTTCGTGCTACAAACGAGAACACCCGCGTTATCTCTCGTTTTTGAGTATGTTGGACAAGAGAAAAATATTACCAAGTCACCTCGACCCCCGCGAGCCCCTTTAACGGGCAAAAACTACACTTGCTTTGCGTTTTTTTTACTTAACTGCAAGGGATGAGAGTATAAATTATTATTATTATATAAATTCCACTTGTAAGTTACGTAGATTATATTGATTGAATCAATGCTTCACTGGAAAGTAATTATATATATTACGAGTACCTATGTTTTATATTTATACATAGTAAATAAGTTATTTTATGCCTCAATAAAAATGTTTATGATTTAACACAATAAAAAAATGAAATAGTGCGAGTGATTCCATATACCTGACTTTTCCACCTAGCCACGAAGTATGGGTCCATTTTTTTTCCAGATAAACAGTCAATCAAGAGACCTGTCATCTTCATCCAGTACGTATTCACCAGTGCACTTACTTTATAAAACCGCGCGTCAAAGGGGTAGCTTGTGTCCCATTCGAGAAGCTCGCGGGGGTTGAGATGACTAGGTAATATTTTTCTCTTGTCCAGCATACTCAAAAACGAAAGATAACGCGGGTGTTCTCGTTTGTAGCACGAAACACATTTTTCACCTCCTTGGAGGGTGGTTTTAGCCGTTCAAGGGGTTGGTTCGCCTCGGGGAGCAGAACTAACATCATCCTCGTGTTCAGCATCCTCAAAAAACGAGGGGTGACATAAGTTTTGCCGGTGGAAGACGACGAATACGCGATCCCCCTTTGGGTGTGGTTTTTGACCGTTTGGGAGGTAGGGTTAACTCGGGGAGCAGAAACAACATCACCAACGTGTTCACCATCCTCGAAAACAGGGGGGGAGGTAGTTTGGTCTACTCCCCAAGTACTTGGGTGTTCATCCGACTCACAGAATGTCCTCGCGCTCATACCTATCAGCGGAACTTTTATTGTGTCTGGGGGTATATTTGGCCCTTCGGATTGGTCTGGCTGTTTACAAAAGGTATTGAAATAGTCCCTTAAGTCATCGTATATAAAATTTGAGACTTAGATTATAAAAAAAGTTCTGATATTTTTTTGCGGGCTTCACAGCGTCTGGCGGTATGTACCGCCAAAGGGAAGTGTCTGGCAATATTGAAAATTGATTTGTAATAATATTCTGTAGAAAATAGATAAAAACCAGCAATTAGAATTTAAGAAAAGTGAGTAATATTTTGACGTACCTTTCCCATCTTTTACCTGTAATAGGGCCGCTTACCTAAGCTAACCGGTATACATACATTTTAAGCACACTATAGAACTACTCATTTCCCAAACTAAACTTAATCAGAATATAAGTAACGTCTGGGGGCCCTGGGATCTTACTCTATCTCATTTAGGGTATGCTGCTGTGTTGTGGAGTCCATTTTATAACATTCATGTGCAATTAATTGAATAAGTTCAAAATAGATTTGTGAGATGTATAGCACATAAATTGTATTCAAATAATAGTAATCTATTCGAGAATCTATTCCTTTTGTTCAATACCGCAGTATGCAATATTTTAAATATCAAATCTTTGAGTGACAGGAGGACCCAAGCTGATCTGTTGTTTATATTTAAAATATTATCTGGCATAAACTTGTTAGTTTTACTTTTAGTTTTAGTTTTAAGTCTTATATTCTTCTATATATTATTCCTTGTATTTTAAAGGGGTTTTCCCGTAAATAGATAAATAAATAAATAAATAAATAATCTATATAATAGTCAATTTGCGCTCAAAAGGGCCCCTAGCAGGAAAGTTGTGGGGTAGTTTTGATTTCTTTGATTCTATATGTATTTTGGGATGCTGAATCCGAATCTGAAGTTTGCTAACAAAATTTTGTGACGCAATATTTAAAAAAATGCAAAAAGGTAAAAAATCTAATTTTTTGGCGGTTTTTTGCTTATAACTTGAAAACTATCAACTTTTCGTAAATAACTTCCCTACACAAAATGAAAGTACATAAAATTTCCTACATATTTTACTAATTATTTTTTTTTCTACGATGAACTGTTCCAGCTCGAGCGCCAGTTGAAAATTGGCGTATTTCGGCTGTCTACGCAAAAACCCACTTTTCCACTCCAAAATTCTAATTTATTATTAAAGGATATCCTCGAGGCTATCATTTAGTGATTTCCTCCTAGTTTTAAGTTGAATACAATACAATGTAGACTGGTTTAAACTATTATGCCATCACGAGTACTAAAAAATCATTTAAAAAATCACATTGTATTTAAATTCTGTGCAAATATAATTCCGTCTTGTACGTCTTTTCATCTTATTTATTCTCTCTCGGCCTCCCCAAATGATTTTATAATTCCTTCCTAACTCCAAAAACAAGAGCCGGTTGATATCTATGCTAATGGGAAAATTTGATGATGCAAAAATTGACTCACAGAAAGCTGTGGAGGACGCTGATACCCTAATTATCACTACAGCTCTTATGTTGTCAAATGAATATGTGACAGTGGTGGGGGAAGATATCGATATTTTGGTAATTTTGATTGGCCTGTGTAGCCCTGATATAAGGAATGTCTTCTTTTTGAAACCAGGAAAAGGAAAGGTGTCTCAAACCCCGTACAATCCTCATCTTGCCGCTGACAAAACCCTATCAGACCATATATAGTTGGTTGTGACACCACTTCTGCTTTGTTTAATTAGGGGAAACAATGACTTGCAACCAGTCATTGATGCTTTCAAAGACCCTCATGCACACCAGAACGAGATTGCCGAAGCAGGAAACATGTTTTCCATGGCTCTGTATGGGAACGGACGTGAGGCTAGCCTGAACAATTTGAGATACAGGCAATACCACGGTGCAAGACAATTAGGTGATGAAACGCCTCAATGTACCGTATGGTTAGAGTGTCGCCAAACTGTTAACGCAGGAGAAGCGAAATCGTAACACAAAGAGAGGGAGTATAGGGCCGCGCGGGCTGCGCCTTGCATGTACCGAAACTGTGGTAGGTATGCACTCATTTACCGGGAAACCGAGTAATATTTGTAAATTAGGTAAACAGTGTGTGCATAATATATAATTTTACCAGTTATAGCCGAATTTGTAAGTGTGAAATCTAGGGGAGGTCTAAATTATTCAAATGGAATTATATTCAATTACTTCCTTTCCCTGGAAAATATTTTATTCAAGAATATCAACTCAGTTGACGTATTTAAAGAGACCATTGACGAATTCCTATGTATTAATCAGAGCAAAACACTAGGATTTCCCTGTGAATCTCACTCTCAAGACATAATTACAAAACTAATTTTATTTTACATAACAATGCGGGTAATAGTTATTTATGTACCAAGGCAGTAAAGTTTAACTTTTTATCATGAAGGTGGAGTTTAGTTGCCGAGGTCCGTAGGGCCAAGGCAAATAAACCACTTAAATGATAAAAAGAACCTTTAATGCCGAGGTGCATATTAATTTTTTTTTTAAATCCAGAAACTGAAATTAAGATTAATTAACTCTATATTTTAAATAATTTTCAGTGACATTAAGAAATGTCATATTTATTTAAAATTTTAAGTGACATTAGGAAATGTTACAATTATTTTTAAAATGTCAAATCGGAATAATTTTTTGTGAGAAAATCATTACTTTTAGCAGTTATAGTGATAGTGATAATACAATTCTGAATGTAAAAAACTGTATTTATTTACCTTTTATTACAACACAATTATTGTCACAAGCAATGAAAAATTTATGTTTACATTTATCTGTCACCTCCGCGAACTACAAAAATCGTACAATAATGGATTACTTTAATGACTATTTCTATTACTTTAATGCCGATTTTGGGGTACTTTAATGCCGATTTAAAAAAAACAGTTTTATAAAAGAGAATCCCAGACAAAAACAAAACCTTTTTCCAATAAAAAGAAGGAATCTAGATTGCAATTAACCTGATACTCTATTATAGTTAATTCAATTTACCACATTAAATTTCTGAGCACATTACAAGAGATTTAAATTAAAATTTAAGAATCAATATAAATGTGATTAATAGTTTTCTCTCTTTTTTTTTGATTTTGGACAATAAAAATATCTAAGTAATAATGCTTTATGTTTACTTAACTTGAATAGTTATTTAATTTTTGAATAAATAAATAAACATTTTTCGTGTACATTATTTATTTCACTCACGTATCCCTTATTATTTATTCGTTATCACATCAAAATATACTACTATTTTACTATATTTACAATATTAAAAATATTATCTTTAAATAAATACCTTATTGCAAGCAATAAATGATTCTTTCGATCAATGCGATCATTGACATAATATAAAAATCATTACTTACTACTGCTGTTTTAATTAAATTCTATAGGTATAGTGTAAAAATATTGTTTCGTTTTTAATGAGTGAAGTTAATTATTTAGATATAATACTAGAACATTTAAAAATAATTGCTCTAGATTTTAAACAGCTACATCCATACAATGAGCCCGATTCACGGTAAAATATGCGGCCCTAGTTCTACCATCTCTCTCTAATCCGAGCGTTAACAAATTGACGACGCGGTCGGCCGGCTCGTGGCATCACCTAATTGTCTTACACCGTGGGCAATACGTATCTTCATCATACAAAAGTAAAACCAATATTGCCTTACTACCCCCCACAGAAGCTGATGCACGAGAACATTCATTGAGAGTTTACTTTCAGGTGCAGCAGTGGATATTCGGTCAAACCACACTCGAGGAGCAACAAAGCGACCCGAACAAGTGGGGGTGGAAACAAACAGGAGTGGCCAGTGCCAACCACCAAGCACATGGAACCCTGCACCGGACTCGATACTCCGGCACATCTCTTATAAATGTAAAAAAGGCTGCCAACGCAATTGTGGATGCAGGAAGGCAGGCCTCCATTGCTCTGTGGTCTGCACAACGTGCAAAGGGCTGTGTGATAACGTGAAGCCCCTGGAAGACAGCATTGATTAGACGAAGAAGAGACCGAAGAAAGAGACCGAAAACAGACTGAAGAAAGACGCTTACACGATCCGGAAGGTATGTCTAATCTCACAATTTATTTTGTAATCATTCATCTCTCCTTGAGATATGATCACAAATTGTTGTTTTCTCTTTCATTTTCCAGATGAACAAGCCCCGACGCTGACGATATGACAACACGAACCTGTGCCAATACTCGCCGCCTTTGAAGAATCTCAGCCAGTACCCTCTAAACGACAACGGCTCATATAATTTTTGCTCATAAAATATGTAATATATATTGAAATTGATCTTTTATCCATAGGTATTTCTTTTTAAATAAAGAAATTAATACTCGTGAGAGAAGAAAATATTTATTTTATGACACTAAACATCACTTCATCATTCTTGATATATTATATAATTAATAAAAACCTATCATTTAAAAAACACATGAAAAACTTTAATTATCATATTGTAAAAACAAATAGTATATTATGTTACCAGGAGTAGAAGACGTCCATTATTGTTGAGCCCAGAAGTTTGCTCAGCCGAGGTGCAAGCCGAGTCAGCAAACTGGGCGAAACACATAATGAGCCTTCTACTCCGAGTAACATATACTATTTTTTCTTCAAGCGTTAAAATAAAAAATACCAAAACTTTAATTTTGAAAAATGACATCAGGTCAAATGCGTTCAAGCATAGTAAAAAATATATATACATAATACTAACAATTATATTTATCAATGAAACATGACATAGGTGAATTTGCAATTTCAAGTATTTCAGGTGGTACGCACTGCATTTCTTCAGACTTTTTCGCTTTTAAATTTAAAAAAACGGCTCGATGCGCGACGTCAACTTTTAAAATGACAGTTTATGACAAGTCATAACTTGGATTTTTAATTCGTTGCCATGAATACGTTATTTCATTTTTGTACTAGGAAAAAAATGAGAAATATTTGTACTAGTATAATAATAGGCTCTTTCTACAGGACGTGTTGCATTATGTAATGTAAGTATTGTTATACGCTTGAAGAAAAACATTATTTTAACACTTTCTCTTGATAATAAAGTCTTTCACTTATTCAAGAGTCCCATCCGTGCACACAATATCTGTAATCTTGTTTTCGGTAGTGCTTTGGTCATTGCATCTGCAATTTGATGTTCTGTAGGTAGGTATTTGTTGGATACCTAACTTTCCTTCCATAACTTTTTCTCTTATAAAGAAATACTTTATATCTATGTGCTTCGTTCTTCGATGAAATTCGGGATTTTGAGCCAACTTAACTGCTGCTGAATTGTCCACTTGCAAAACAGGTACATATTCAAGCTTGATGAGTGACATGAGAAGTGTGGTTAGCCAAATAATTTCTTTTGTTGCTACATTTGCAGCAACTATTTCCGCCTCCATTGTAGATGTAGCAACCATGCTTTTGCTTTTGACTTGACCATGAAATTATTCCTCCAGCAAAATTTATGACAACTCCTGAGGTTGATCTTCCAGTTTTTGTACAACCTCCAAAATCAGCATCGCTGTAACATTCTAATTCTCTTGTAATTCCTGGAATATAGGTAAGTGGTTTCCGCTAGGTATCTGAAAACTCTTTTTAGTCTTAGAACATCTTCATGAGAAGGATTTTCGAGAATTCTTGATAAAAATCCAACACTGTAGGCAAGATCTGGTCTTGTTCCAACCATTAAATACATTGGGGCACCTACTGCTTGCCTATATGGAAATTCAGAACTTTTTAATTTTAAATTTTCTTGGGTCTTTTCTATTGGAGTTGAAACTGGTCTGCAGTTAGAAAAATTAAAACGATCAAGAATTCTTCTAGCATATGAAGTTTGACTAACTTTTAATTTTCCTCCAGGACAAGTTTCTATCTCAAAACCCAAAAAATAATTGGCTGATTTAGAGGTAATTTTAAATTCTTTCTTTAACTCTTCTATAAACATCTCTAAATCTTCTTGACACGTGGCTGAAACCAGTCCGTCATCGACATACAAAACAATAAAAAGTTTGTTGTTATTTCTTTGTCTTACATATAAACAGGGATCCGCTTCATTTACTTTAAATCCTAATTTTTGTAGAAATGAATTTAAACGTTTATACCAGCAACGAGGTGCTTGCTTTAACCCATAAATGCTACGTTGTAACTACAAACCAATCCTGTTTCATCATTATACCCATCTGGCTGTTTCATGTAGATGATTTCCTCAAGTTTTCCATAAAGAAAAGCTGTTGAAACATCAAATTGCATCAGAAACATGTTTTCACTTGCAGTAATGCTTGATTGAACGTACTGTGGCCAATCTTGCTACTGGACTAAACGTTTCAGAATAATCAATGCCTTGACGCTGATTAAACCCTTTGACTACTAATCTTGCCTTATAACGATCAATAGTTCCATCTGAATTGGTTTTAATTCTATATACCCATTTACAAGATAATGCTTTTAATCCTTCTGGTAACTTTACAACCTCCCAGGTATCATTTTCTTTCAAAGAGTTAATTTCACTGTCCATTGCTTTTATCCATTCTGTCTTCTCTTGACTATTTAATGCTTCTTCATAAGTTTCCGGTGTTTTGATTGACTGAACCAATTCTTCATCATTTAGGACAACTTCATTAAGAAATGAAGGTTTTGTTACTGTAGAGCGACTTCTTAAATTGTATCTTGAATACTCAGTTTTCTTCACATTCTGAATCTACGCCTCTTTCATCACAATCTATTTCAGTTTCACAATGAGTTTCTTCATATTCATCTATTATATTGTGATCTGTATAATCTTGTAGTTGAAAATCCTTTTTTCTGTATTCTTGAAGAGGTAACCGAACTCACTTCACAGTAAATTTTTCATGAAATTTGACATCTCTTGATAAGATAACTTTTCTTTCTTCTTTTACCCATATTCTGTACCGTTCGTCTCCATCATACCCAGTCAAATAACCTCTGATGGCCTTTTTATCCATTTTTCTTCTGTTTTGAATCGGAATATGTGTGAAACAGGTAGATGCCATGATTCTTAGGTGATTTATTCTAGATTTCTTACCAATCCATAGCTCATATGGACTTGCAAAGCACTGATGACTTTCCTGTTCTGTTCAGAATGTAAATTGCTGTACTTACTAATTCTGCCCAAATAGCTTTCGGAAAATCTATTTCAGGATTGGAATATTTAAAGGTTCTTGCCATTTCCACTATTGTACGATTTTCTCATTCTCATTCAGAATATAACAGTAGCGAAATTTCGTATAAGCATCCTTATATACAAGTAAATATCTACCTTTTTTAAATGACATGTCAAAAGGTCCACAAATGTCAGTTGACATTAACTGTCCAGGTGCAGTTGCTTTATCTCAGGTACCGAAAGGCAAACGGTGAGCTTTTCCATATATACACGGCTCACAAATTTGTCTTTTGAGTTTTACATTGATTTTTAAATCTCGCCTAAGTTTTTCTTGGACATATCGAATATCCTGGTGACCCCATCTTTCATGATAAATCTGTAACAAAGAACTATATCTGCAATAACAACATTAACATCAGATTTCTGATCTGATTCTGGTACAACTGGTTCAATTGAACCTGTAAATAAACTGCCTTCAACTTCTCGGGTTCCACTAATTACAGTTTCTCCATTAATTTCTAGTGAACATTTTGTGACTCTTGACTTAAAGATGCTTTTTAAATTTCTATCTTGAGCTGCCAGTACAGAAAATAAATTTTTTTGGGTCATTTTTGTAGTTGAATTCTTCTGAATTGTAGACTTGATTTCAATAGTACCCTTTCCAAAAGCTTAAAATTAAAACCTCTTTTCCCGCGGCTTTAATTTTACAAGGTGGTTTAAATTCTTCATACTTAACAAAATATTCTGGAGAGTTTATAACATGTCTTGTTGCACTGTTGTTAATCGACCATGCTGTGTTATCTGCATCGGCTATAAAAGCTTCATCAGAAATAAACATCAGAGCTATGCTTGTGTTTACTGTTGATTCAATAAAATTTTGCCTATTTTTAGGTGGTCTTCCATCAGCTATCCATTTTCTGCAAAATTTTACCCAATGACCTTTCTTATATTTCTTTTTAAATTATTGCTCTCTGCTCTACTTTGTTTTTCTTCTGCTTTCTTTTGTCTATTTTTATAACCAGGGCTTCTTGTGCATTTCTTTCTTGCTTCTCATTCTTAGCGAAGTTTCTTTCAAACATACATAACTGAATAAGCTCATCAAGTGTCTTTTCTTTGTCTTTTGTCAACAACGTCCAGCTTGACTGAAAGTTTTCAAATTTGCTAGGAAGTATGTGCAATATCTTGCAAATTATCATTAAATCTGGAAGGGTATTCTCTCCTTTTGCCTTTAAACCATTGTTTAACTCGTAAAATAAACGTTTTAGTTTAGCAATATGTGTAGAAACATCTTCACCGAGTGTCCAATTAAATGCAAAGAAATCAGTACAAATTTTAAATAACTGATCTTTGGAAGAAGCTTCAAACTGTTGATTTAACGCTTGCCATGCATCATAAGCTGTTTCTTTATCCATGATTTTCTTATAAACTCCGTCACTTACAGCACTAGTTATCATAGATTTAGCATAGCTGTTTGCTTTTACGATAAAGATCTGATTTTTCTTTATGTTGTTTTACCTGAGCATCTGAAGCAGTGTTATCTAAGTAATCAGGTTTAACAAGTTTGCCTTCTATGACTTCTAAAGCTCCTTCATGATAATCTAGCATATCACGCATCTTGTGTTTCCATATCGGCCAGTCCCCTTCACCATTTAAATATTTAACACAAGAAGTAGTTACTCCCCCATTTTTGTTGGCATTTTCATATATGAAGATTTCAAAATTTTATGGTGAAATAAATACACAGATTCTTATATTTTGACATAAATCATGTGTTAAAACCACTTCCGATTTAACCGGAAGTGGTATTAACTTTCTTATTTTAAATGAGAACACCCAATCAACATCAAATTATCTTCATGATGATTTATTTATTAATTAGCAGCCAAATTCATCTTTGTCTTATTAGAATTGAAACTAAAATTCACAATTCTAATAAGACAAAAATGAATTTGGCTGCTAATGAATAAATAAAAGGGAACATGTTGTATAATGAAGATAATATAGGTTCCTATTTAAAAAAAATGTGAAACATTCAGCTTTTGTTTTCAAATACACGAAAAAAAGAAAATAATCCTAGTAGACATTATGCATGTCAAATGTTTGCAAATAATGCTGTCAGCAAAGCAACAATAAATCATTTTTTTGTTTCCACAGCCTCCCAACCACGTTTTGTTTTCTGGCGCCGAATCAATGGCCAACTTAAATTTAGTATAAAAGTAATATTTCGCCGCCATCTTGAAAGCAAATGTCAATGTGTTATACATCATTAGAAAGGAAATTTTATGTAGATTTCAAATATTGAAAAAAAATTTGGTGTTCTCGTTTAAAATAAAAAAGTTGATTTTAACACATGATTTACGTTAAAATATGAGAATCTGTGTATTTATTTCACTATAAAATTTTGAAATTTTCATCTATGAAAATGCTAATAAAAATGGGGGGGGGGAGGTAACTACTTCTTGTGTCACCCGGTATGGTGTACACGAATTAAGTTACAGATTGTTTTCATTATCTTCATAGTTTGTCTATATAGCATTGTAACTAATCAACTATCAAAATCAAAGTGTGTGTTTTGTTTGTTAAAACTTGAATAAATCTTCCTGACAATCTTTTGTTGATAAATTCATTAGTCAAATGTTAATTGTGTGACAGTGGTACTAAATGGTTATCCTCAGTGAAGTTCAAGTAGCACGAGCTGTAGCTCTAATTGAAAGCGGTCGTAGTATTCGTTTTGTTGCAAGAGACCTCAATATGGCCCCATCTACCATTATGAGGCTCAAAAGAAGATTCCAAGAAACTGGTGGTTACACCCGTAGGCAAGGGCAAGGCAGAAAAAGGAAAACAACCAGAGAACAAGACAGGTTTCTACGAAATTGTGCTCTTCGTAGACGTACATCAACTGCTAGGGCCCTCCAAAACGATCTTGCTAGGGCTACTGCGGTCCAGGTTTCTGATCAAATGGTTAGAAACAGATTAAAGGAACAGAACCTGAAACCCCGAAGGCCTGTACGTAAGCCTAAATTGACACCTGAACACAGAAGAGCCCGGCGAACGTTCGCACAAGATCACGTTAACTGGTAACTTTGCCACTGGACCCCTATACTCTTCACGGATGAGTCCAGATTTTGCCTAACACAATGTGACGGACGTCTAAGAATATGGGCACGTCCTTGTGACAGATATTCGCAAGCAGCTATTCAGGAGGTGGATAGATTCGGAAATGGATTGATAATGGTGTGGGGTGGAATCAGCATAGACCATAGAACCCAACTGGTTGTAATTAATGGTAGACTGAATGCCCGTCAGTACATCGACCAAGTTATGTAAAAACTAAAACTCTATCTCGCAATCGCTAATATAAATTCCTAATTTTTGCCAATTTCTTTTGATCATAGTACGCGTATTTAAGTTTGAAAAAATTTTTTATTAATAACTTTTTAAACACAATCTGAAAGAAAAGAAGTATACCAAATTTGATCTAAATCGATCAACAAATGGCCTAGATATTGGGGTGTAGTGGTGACAAGTGAGACACTCTGTACTATATGCTATTCACATTTTATTTACATTAGAGTAGGCTTTGGAAAATCTGAATTATGTTGAAAAGTTAAAAAGATAACCACAAATTCAAATTGGTTCTACATAGTTGCCAGAGTGAGACCCTAAAGAAAGCACAGCAATGTTATCAATAAAAAATTTGGCAATTCAGCCAAAAATAAATGACAGTGACGATCAATTAAATCTGACACTTCAATATTTTGTCAATAGTACACAACCCTGAGACAACCTAAGAAAACCATGTCGTAGCCTCCCCTCATGTAAATAAAATGTGAATGGCATATACTTGGTGGCGTTGTGGGCTAGGGCATGAGTGACAGTCATGGCTCTGGCCACACTGCCTATCGTGTCTGGGTTCGAAGCCCGGCATCGGCAGATGGCAATGTCGGTGGGTATGGATGTTTGTCTGCGTTTTTTCTAATGTGTAGCCCCCTTCCGGACGGGCTTTGCCTTTGAATTTGGGGGTTGTCTAATTTCTGTGGTGACTTTTATGTTAAAAAAAAAATCATATGTAAAATATTATAATATGATAAGATAAGATAAGATAACTTTATTCATCGTATTAAGTTTAACATTACATCACAAGGGTAAGAAAACTTGTCAGACTAGTCATAACATTCATAACAATCACACATACAAGCACAAGCACACAGTATACACTCATACAATACTACACACAAAACATAGAGTTGTAAAAATATAAGAAAAAAATTAGTTAAAAACTACTTTTAGTACAAGCAAAAGAAATTATACATACTATATACTAAATTAACGGACTATTTAAAAATTCATCCACAGAGTAAAATGCATTATCCCTGAGATATTGAAACAGTACTAATTTGAAAGTTCTGAAGGTCTCGATATTGCCAAATATTCTTACAGTGTGATTATAGTAGATGATCCCTTGATATGACAAAGAATTCTGGCCAACTGTTAACCTTGAAAAAGGTAGTCGTAGATCGTTACCAGCAGAAGAGGGGTTGGAACCTTTGGTGTAGAACTTACACTTGGAGTAGTTTTCCACACACACATCAAAACACTTTTGTACACACTTGACGCGCGTTTCGCCAACCAAGTTGGCATCATCGGGAGATGATTAAAACTAAGCTTAACCTAACAATGGGACCTATTTATACCTAAAAATGCGTTACGCTTCGACGAACAATTACCGCGATAGTAACAAAAAGGCGGGTAAAATATTTAGCTTCGTTGAAGCGTTAACGCTTGACTAACATAAAAAGCGGGCTATTTGGAATGGGCCCTCTGTCACTATTCATACTATGTTTACATTTGTTAATTTCCAAGCTTTCGAATGCATCTAGTTGTCTAGAGTTTGTTACCTTTCTAATCAACCTTAAATTATTAATATCTATTTTATGATTGTTATCAAAGGCATGTTGGGCAACGCTAGACTTCTCTATTCTTCCGTATTTTAGATGAGCCATATGCTCCTTAAACTTCGTCTGAATAGAGCGTCTTGTTTGTCCAACATACTTTTGGTTGCAGTCCTTACAGCTAATTTCGTAAATCCCCGACCTTTCGTTCATTCCAATTTTATCCTTAGGGTTGCCTAAAAGTTGTTGTAGTTTATTTCCTGATCGATGAACCACCGTCATATCAATGCTGTTGAAAATTCTACTAAGACCTCGGGTAAACCGGGGTTCATATGGAATTGATACAAATTTCGAATTTTCCTTCTCAATACGAAAGGTCGAAGAATTTCGAAGTGCCTCCCTAAATTTACGCTTTCTAATTAATTTATTAATCAAATCAGTAGAAAAACCATTACTCAAAGCTATATCCTTAATTAACTCTTTTTCTTTTTCAAACCTCTATTTAGTTAGCGGAAAACTTAATAATCGACTAATCAAAAAATTAAAACTTGCCATCTTGTGTTGGTCACAATGATGAGAATCATTAGGAATATATCTAAGAGTGCTGGTATCTTTCCTATATACATCGAATTCTAGATTATTTTCATTATTTTTAATTACTAGTACATCTAAAAATGGTAGTTGTTGATTGTTTTCAATTTTATATGTGAATTTGACAGAAGTGGAACAACTATTTAATTTGGAAACAAAAATGTCTACATCCGCGACTTTTGTATCAAACACTGCAAAAATATCATCCACATACCTAAGCCAAACTCTAGGAAAATACTCGAATTCTTCTTTTGCTTCTGTTTCGAAGCGAGTCATGAAAAGACTGGCAATGAATGGTGACAAAGAGTTACCCATGGCTGTCCCTTCATGTTGTTCAAAGAAATTATTATTGAATTGAAAGCAATTTTGCTTCATACAAAGTTTTGTGAGTTGAATATATTCGTTTACTACCTCTTGGCTTAAATTATTTGATTCGAGTAAATCCCTGAGATAGTCCATGGTTTGTGGAATTGGTACACTCGGAAACAATGAACAAACATCAAAGGAGACCAAAATTTCCCCATCTTGTAGCTGAATATTGCTAATTTTATTAATGAAATCATTTGAATTAATAATTGAAAAGCCAGGTTGTGAAATGGGTAAATTTTCGAACTCCGCCGACAACCATTTTGATAGATGATAAGTCGGTGATCCAATTGCTGAAACAATAGGACGCCCCGACTTACCGGGTTTATGTATCTTGGGTAGGCAATACAATCTAGGGACGCTTGGGTTAGATATATGTAATCTATTTTTTAAAGCTGGGGTAATAAGGTTATTACAGGATTTAAGTACATTCCTTACTTCGGTAATCATTTTAGGTAGTGGGTTTCTTGAAAGTTTTTTATAAGGACCATTACTAATCAGGTTGTCTACTCTTTCATAATAGTCCTTTTTATCCAAGATAACAACCTTATTACCTTTATCGGCTTTTAAGTAAAAACAATCTTTCTCTCGCAATCGCTTGATTGCGAGAGACAACCTGATTAGTAATGGTCCTTATAAAAAACTTTCAAGAAACTCACTACCTAAAATGATTACCGAAGTAAGGAATGTACTTAAATCCTGTAATAACCTTATTGCCCCAGCTTTAAAAAATAGATTACATATATCTAACCCAAGCGTCCCTAGATTGTATTGCCTACCCAAGATACATAAACCCGGTAACTCGGTGCGTCCTATTGTTTCAGCAATTGGATCACCGATTTATCATCTATCAAAATGGTTGTCGGACGAGTTCGAAAATTTACCCATTTCACAACCTGGCTTTTCAATTTTTAATTCAAATGATTTCATTTCATAGCAATATTCAGCTACAAGATGGGGAAATTTTGGTCTCCTTTGATGTTTGTTCATTGTTTCCGAGTGTACCAATTCCACAAACCATGGACTATCTCAGGGATTTACTCGAATCAAATAATTTAAGCCAAGAGGTAGTAAACGAATATATTCAACTCACAAAACTTTGTATGAAGCAAAATTGCTTTCAATTCAATAATAATTTCTTTGAACAACATGAAGGGACAGCCATGGGTAACTCTTTGTCACCATTCATTGCCAGTCTTTTCATGAATCGCTTCGAAACAGAAGCAAAAGAAGAATTCGAGTATTTTCCTAGAGTTTGGCTTAGGTATGTGGATGATATTTTTGCAGTGTTTGATACAAAAGTCGCGGATGTAGACGTTTTTGTTTCCAAATTAAATAGTCGTTTCACTTCTGTCAAATTCACATATGAAATTGAAAACAATCAACAACTACCATTTTTAGATATACTAGTAATTAAAAATAATGAAAATAATTTAGAATTCGATGTATATAGGAAAGATACCAGCACTCTTAGATATATTCCTAATGATTCTCATCATTGTGACCAACACAAGATGGCAAGTTTTAATTTTTTGATTAGTCGATTATTAAGTTTTCCGCTAACTAAAGAGAGGTTTGAAAAAGAAAAAGAGTTAATTAAGGATATAGCTTTGAGTAATGGTTTTTCTGCTAATTTTATTGATAAATTAATTAGGAAGCGTAAATTTAGGGAGGCACTTCGAAATTCTTCGACCTTTCGTATTGAGAAGGAAAATTCAAAATTTGTATCAATTCCATATGAACCCCGGTTTACCCGAGGTCTAAGTAGAATTTTCAACAACATTGATATGACGGTGGTTCATCGATCAGGAAATAAACTACAACAACTTTTAGGCAACCCTAAGGATAAAATTGGAATGAACGAAAGGTCGGGGATTTACGAAATTAGCTGTAAGGACTGCAACCAAAAGTATGTTGGACAAACAAGACGCTCTATTCAGACGAGGTTTAAGGAGCATATGGCTCATCTAAAATACGGAAGAATAGAGAAGTCTAGCATTGCCCAACATGCCTTTGATAACAATCATAAAATAGATATTAATAATTTAAGGTTGATTAGAAATGTAACAAACTCTAGACAACTAGATGCTTTCGAAAGCTTGGAAATTAACAAATGTAAACATAGTATGAATAGTGACAGAGGGCCCATTCCAAATAACCCGCTTTTTATGTTAGTCAAGCGTTAACGCTTCAACGAAGCTAAATATTTTACCCGCCTTCTTGTTACTATCGCGGTAATTGTTCGTCGAAGCGTAACGCATTTTTAGGTATAAATAGGTCCCATTGTTAGGTTAAGCTTAGTTTTAATCATCTCCCGATGATGCCAACTTGGTTGGCGAAACGCGCGTCGAGTGTGTACAAAAGTGTTTTGGTGTGTGTGTGGAAAACTACTCCAAGTGTAAATCATATTATTTGTGATGTACTCTGAGTAATTTTTCTTAATTTCTAAAGTAGTTAAGTATATGTAATAATTTTTCAAGATATTTTGTTGGAATTTCAACTGTTTTATAACTGAATTTGTACAATTTCTGACTTCATTAAATAACTTGCACATTAGGTAATTTTTGAAAAAAATGATCTGTACGTTTACATCTACGATCTAAATAAGGTATGTGCAAGAGAACTAGGAGGAATTCACTAATTGGAGTGGAAAAGTGGGTTTTTGTGGAGATAGCCAAAATACGCTAATTTTCAACTAGTGCTTGAGCCCGAACAGTTCATCAGAGAAAAAACGTAAATAGTGAAATTTATAGGGAATTTTATGTACTTTTATTTTGAATAGGGAGGTTATTTACGAAAAGTTGATAGTTTGCGAGTTACATGCAAAAAACCGCCAAAAAATGGGATTTTTACTTTTTTTGCATTTTTTTCAATGTTGCGTCACGAAATATTGTTAGCACACCTCAAATTCAAATTCAAATTCTTTATTTGGCCTTTTGTTGCTGCATTGTAAGTACAGATATAAGACAAGCCAGAGTAGTATATATAACAAATCACTAAACATTACATACATAAAACAAATTTTTGTATATAAAAAACATTTGTATAGATAAAATCTTAAATCTAAGTAGAGCTAATTGTTTTTTCGATATATTCGTTTAGTGAGTAAAAACAGTGTCCAGTAAGATAATTCTTTAGGTTAGTTTTAAAATTTTTATAAGTCATTGAATTTTTTATATTTGTTCTAACCTCGATAGCTCGATTAATGGGGGTAATGCTTGTCTGAGATATTTACCAGGATGGGAACTAATGTGGGGAGTAGTGGACTGTATTCTGGGGGCTGAAATGGGATTAGCTGTCTTGCGGGGGATTGTTGTTTAGTAAATGAAATACGACTTCAACAATAACAATATAATATTCAATCTAATTGAATACAATTTACAAATTACATTGTAACGACCATATATCTATCTTAAGAGGCATTTGAACTTTATATTGAAAATTCAATCATTGACATTGACTTATTATTTTTTTACTTATCTTGTTTTTTTTCACAGACTTCTGAGCATTATTTGAATATAAAAACCAGAACAAAATTACTTTACAACTCACAACATCCTCCCCCCCGTTGAAGCGTAGGCTTTAAGGAGATTCATGAGGTAAAGGACATAACTTTGTTATAGGACGAGTAAAAATGCCATCTTTTGTTTTAAGTTTAACGACCCGAACTCTTCCATCTGAGCCAGGCATAATCTCTAAAATGCGAGCGAGAGACCACTTTAAAGGTGGTAGATGATCTTCTTTAAGAAGTACTACCTTTTCTTTTTTTAGATTTTCCGTTGACTTGAGCCATTTGGGACGATTTTGCAATTGGTTAAGATATTCTACAGACCATCTTTGCCAAAAGTGTTGCTGTATTTTCTGACATCTCTGCCAAAACGATAATCTATTGTCGGGTATTGAAGTAACATCCCTTTCGGGGTATGCTCTAAGAGGTTCGCCTATTAAAAAATGAGCAGGCGTTAAACACGTTAAATCTAAAGGATCATTTGAAACAGGACAGAGAGGGCGAGAATTCAAAATGGCCTCTATTTGGGCTAAAACTGTCGTGAATTCTTCAAATGTTAAATTTGAATTTCCGATTACGCGGCGTATGTGGTACTTGGTAGACTTTATTGCGGCTTCCCACAGTCCTCCCCAGTGGGGACTATTAGGTGGTATGAATTTCCACTGAATTTCTTGGGTGGATAAATATTCTTGTATTGCATTACATTTATTTTGTGACTTAAAGAATGAATAGAGTGCATTTAACTGATTGTGAGCGCCTCGAAAATTAGTGGCATTATCACTGAAAATAGCAACAGGATTTCCATGCCTTGCGATAAAACGTTTAAGTGTATGCAGAAATGCTTCAGTAGTTAAACTTGATATTAATTCTATATGCACTGCTTTGGTCACCATGCATACGAATAACGCGATATATGATTTAATTGTAGTTGCGCGACGTAGTCTGGATGTTTTTACAAGTATAGGGCCTCCAAAATCTACGCCTACTCTAAGAAATGCTCTTGCTGCAGATACACGATCTGAGGGTAAAGAACCCATAAGTTGTTGTGAAGTAGCTGCTTTGAATCTATGACATATTGTGCACTGTTTAATTATATGTTTTATTTCTCTTCACGCAAAAACAAATTAAAAAAAACAACATAATTATATTTGGACTAGCGGATGATGATGACATAGATACAAATACCCAACTAAAAGATCTAATTGTTGGTAGGCTTGGTGTATTACTTGAAGAAATTGATATTGGTAACTTATATCGAATTGGCATAAAAAAAGATAAACCAAGAGCGGTTATAGTAGAATTAGTACGCTACATAAAAAAGCAGGAAATTTTTAAAAACGCATTTCAACTCAAGGGAACGGGGATAAGTATTACAAATGATCTAACACTTGAAGAAATTGAGGAGAAAAGAATTTTATCTAGACACTTAAAACTGGCAAAAGAAAAGCAGTATAGCGCAAAAATAACGAAAAATAAGTTAATTATAAATGGAGAGACGTATACGTGCGAAGACCTGAAAAATATTGATGTCGAAGACTCACGAGAGCTACATAATCAACATCGTCCACAAATTGGCAGTAACAGTGCTCCAGTTACTCCAACAACAACAATAGCCGCAGAGATAGACAAAACTAAGGAAAATAATAAAGAAGAAAACGTAAAGGAAAACATAAACAGAGATGGTAAAAGAGAAAATAAGGGAAACAAGCAGATGAAACAACACGTAACCAGCCAAGTAGAGCCAATAGGTACAAGGTCCCTCAAAAAAGTATTAGTGATATCGACAAAGCCGAAATATCACCACTCGCTAAAAGAGTAAGAAAATAAAGGAAAAAAAAAGGAAAAAATAGATTATATGTTTAGGTAAAATATCTTAGTTAAGTGCGTTTTAAATTTTTAATCTGTAGTACGTTGTATTTTTTAATATCTTTTTAATTTGTATGTTAAATGTAAACTGCTTATATTTTATTGTCCATTTCTAGGTATAAATAATAATTAAATTACGTATGCAAACAAGTATTCTTTTATAATGGATCCCTACATTAGAGATTTAGCAGGTACACCGATTGAAACACACATACTAAATAATACCGAGTACAAATTAGTTGCTTCCAAGAAAAAAGAATCCTTTAAAGTATTTCATAGCAATATACGTAGTATCACCAAAAATAACGACGAACTTGACATTTTTTTAAAACAACTTGACCACTCATATGATGTGATGGTACTTACGGAGACTCATAAGATCTATAATTTAAACTTATTTAAAAAACCCAGCTACGATCTATTGTATAACGAAGGTATCGTAAATAAAAATGATGGGGTAGTTGTGTACATAAAAAACACTTTATATTATGACTATACTATCATTAAATTTGGAAACATAAACGTATTAAATGTTAAAGTATCTTATGGTGAAAAAAAGATAAATATATTAGCCGTATACCGATCTCCATCCACAAACCCTTATGCCTTTAATAATGATTTAAAACTATATATGAATAACAATAGAATTCAATTTTCTGACGTAAATATTTTAATAGGAGATATAAATATAAACATAAATTCAGAATTAGATTATGCACATGAGTATCTGAACATATTAAGTGAGGAGGGCTTTGTATCTTTCATCAATAAAGTTACACGGGAAGAAGGTACAAGCAAGTCATGTATCGATCATATATTTATAAAAAGTAAAGAACTTCACTCGAAATTTACACCCATAATTCATGACACAAAAATAACGGATCACTTTCCTATAACTGTATTCTATGAGACAAAAATACCGGAAACAAACAAAATTGAAAACTGCTATTATAAAAAATACATTGATTACAACAAATTAAACGATAACCTATCAAACGAAAATTGGCATACTTTATATTATGAAACTAATGAACCGAATCTGGCAGCCGATATATTTTTAAACAAATTAAATAACAATATCAGAATTTGTACAAGAACAGTTAAAATTAAAAAAACAGAGTTAAAAAAAAGTCCGTGGATTACTACAGCGATAATGAAATCAGTTGAAACAAAAAATATGCTATATAAAAAGACTAAATTAAACCCGAACAATAAAGACATAGAAAATCAGTATAAAAAATATCGCAATAAATTAAACCTGATAATAAAGAATACTAAAATAGACTACTATAAAGATTTGATAAATAAACACAAAAATACTTCGAAAAAATTATGGTCTTCGGTGAAAACTATATGTAATCAGAATAAACAATCAAACTGCATAAATAAAATTGAACAAGAGGATGGCACAATTATATCTGACAAGGTCAAAATAGCAAATATTTTTGTGAATCACTATACTAACGTAGGCCGAAATTTAGCTAAAAAAATTAAAAATACCCCGAACCCAACCGAGAATATAGAAGGCAATGTGAACTCAATTTTCTTAACTCCAACAAACCAAACAGAAATTAAAGAAACCATCATGCAACTAAAATCCGGAAAGGCACCAGGTAAGGACGGGATAACAGCAGAAATTCTTAAAAAAATTATACATGCAATAGCAAAACCCTTAACCCACCTAATTAATATGATTATAGAAAAAGGAGAGTGCCCAAATGCATTAAAGGTAGGATTAATAACACCTCTATATAAAAACGGATCCAAGACACAAGTCATAAATTACAGACCTATATCTCTAA